>WAAF01014294.1:0-64333 GCA_013400475.1 Tricholaema leucomelas | reverse complement strand
CAGCCACTCTGACCCCAGCCTGTATCTCTGCATGGGGTTGTTGTGGCCAAAGTGCAGCACCCTGCACTTGGAGCCATTGAATGCCATCCCCTTGGACTCTGCCCATCTGTCCAGGCGGTCAAGGTCCCGCTGCAGAGCCCTTCTGCCCTCCAACCCAGCTACATCAGCCCCCAGCTTGGTGTCATCTGCAAACTTGCTGATGACTGACTCAATGCCCATGTCCAGATCATCTATGAAGATGTTAAAAAGTACTTGTCAAAAGAAAAAACAAACCAGACAACAGGCAGCCAAGGTGCAACAGCAGCTTTTAAAAGTAACAGTAAGGAAAAACAAAAGCATTTAAAGCAAACTCAACATCATTTTCTGAGGGATCTCATTTTCTTCTAAAGAACTGTAAGCTACTACTGTTACAGATACCATTGCTGCTAGGTATTAAGTGCAATTACTTGTTGTAACACAGCTGAGAGTGGTTAGGCAGTCTAGAGAGGACGGTGAGGAGCTCGGTGCACATTACATGGGCCGTCAGGTGCTGCAGCCTGAACACAGTCCTTGATGTAATGAATAAATGAATTTTGCCAAACCACTTCAAAAGCAGGAATGTTTTCCAGATCTGTGCACAGGCTGTCAGTAGATTCCCATGGAGCCTCATTCCAAAGAGATCACAATGCACCCTGTCAGACCCAGCTAAAACTGCACCCCCAAAACCCCATACCAGAGAAGTCAGTTCTGTTTTCTACGGCTGTCTGTGAGCCTCTACGCTAATGTCTTTTTTGACTACCTTGGGAGCTGCTTGAGAGAGTCTAACACAGAGCCATAAAAATGATTAAGGAAGTTGAACACCTTCCTTATGATGAGAGCCTGAAGGAGCTGGGGCTTGTTAGCTTGGAGAGGAAGAGAATAAGGTGTGACCTCATGGTGGGGTTGGCCTTTTCTCCCAAGCAGGCAGCAACAGAACAAGGGGATGCAGTGGCAAGCTGCACCAGGGCAGGTTCAGGCTGAGGCTGGATGTTAGGAAGAAGTTCTTCCCAGCAAGAGTGACTGGCACTGGAATGGGCTGCCCGGGGAGGTGATGGAGTCACCATCCCTGGAGATGTTTAAGAGGAGGCTGGATGAGGTACTTAGTGCCATGGGTTAGTTAATTAGAAGGGTTAGGTGGTAGGTTGGACTGTGTGAGCTTAGGGCTCTTTTCTCATCTGGTTAATTCTGTGATTCTGAGACCTTATTGCGGCTTTTAAATACTTAAAGGGGTCCTATAAGAAATTTAGGGACAACCTTTTATAGCAAGGCCTGTTGCAACAGGGCAGGGGCTCATGGTTTTTAACTAAAGGAGGGCAGATTCAGGGTAAATACAAAGATGACAGTTTTTATGAGGAGGGTGGTGAAACCCTGACGCATGGGAGATGCTCCATCCCTGGGACCCTCAAGCTTCCTTCCCAGATGGGCTACACCAGAGTGGACTTCCCACTTTGAAGCCCAGTGTTTGGAGGTCCATTTTCCCCATAGGAGTGGCATCAGATGAACATATGGCCACTGAGACCATTATAATCACCACAGCTAAGATTCATGTGGCACATCCTATGGTATAAAAAGGAATTTATTCTTTCCCACTTCTTAAGCATTCTGAGACTCTTCAGATTTCATTTAGGAAGGGAAAAAAAAAAACCACACACACAGAGTCCCAAATTAAAAGGTCATGGTTAAATAGAAGAGTTGGAATTTATTGCTTTATTGACTAGATGCTTTTATTATTATTATTACCCACAATGTAAAAGTGTAACTGTTCTCAGGAGTCTTTTTTTCTGCTGTAAGACTCACTAAAGAACACTTCACATATTCTTTAAGTTGTCTTGTTTCTGGATTCAATGAATACTGAGTGAAGGTAAAGCCACTGGCCCTATTTAAGCTGTGTCCAGCAAGATGTGATAGGCATCAACATATAATATCAAACAGTTGAAGTTTCTTAAGGCTTTTTGCTCTTAACCCCAGAATAAACCAATAGCAGATGAGCCTTGTCAACAATTTGCTAGTTGCTTAGTACACTCTGACTACCACGTTCTAGAAGGCACAATATAGATCTGGTTGGTATTAAAGTTCATAATGAAGAACATATTTACATCCTGTATTTCTCCAATCTCCACCACTCTATTACAGGATTAATGGGCCTACAGCTCATGTCAGGAGCCAAATTGTTGTAATAAAAGATGAAGCATTTCTCTACTGAAAGGCTGGAAAGGGCATGGTATGTTTATTGCCAAGTCTGAAACAATGCTAACAAAAGTGTGTGCTACTTAATCTCATTCATGACTATACAGGCTAAGACCATGATAAATAAAAGTCAGGAACCTAAAGGAAGTTCTATTTTCTCTTATTGAGCAGTGGTAACAAGCCTAGCTCTGTACTGCTTTCCAGCTTACCTCAGTTATTTCTGAAGGCACCCAAGGCCTCAACATAACCTACACAAAACATGGAAAGTGCTGGGTAAATGAGCAAAGAAACCCAGTCCTACCAGCCCAGGAAAATCACTGCACAGGTAAAGTTTGCTCACAGATCCAACTGTCATAGCATTTCACCTGCTGCTTGTGCACCTATCATAGAATGAATCATAGAACGGTTTAGGTTGGAAGGGACCTCAAGGATCATCCAGCTCCAACCCCCTGCCATAGGCAGGGACACCTCCCACTAGAGCAGGCTGCTCAAGGCCTCATCCAGCCTGGCCTTAAACACCTCCAGGGAGGAAGCATCCACAACCTCCCTGGGCAACCTGTGCCAGTGTCTCACCACCCTCACTGTAAAGAACTTCCTCCTAACATCCAGTCTAAATCTCCCCTCTGCCAGTTTAAACCCATTCCCCCTCGTCCTGACATTACCAGACCTTGTCAATAGTCCCTCCCCAGCTTCCTGTAGGCTCCCTTCAGATACTGAAAAGCCACTCTAAGTCTCCTGGAAGCCTTCTCTTCTCCAGGCTGCAGAGCCCCAACTCTCTCAGCCTGTCCTCATAGCAGAGCTGCTGCAGCCCTCTGAGCATCTTCGTGGCTCTCCTCTGGACCCGCTCCAGCAGTTCCATGTCCTTCTTGTGTTGGGGGCTCCAGAACTGCACACAGTACTGCAGGTGGGGTCTGAGGAGAGCAGAGTAAAGGGGGAGAATCACCTCCCTTGCCCTGCTGGCCACACTGCTCTTGATGCAGCTGATCTTGGAGGTCTCTTCCAACCTGGTTGATTCTGTTCTACTTGAACAACCACACACACAAACAAAAAACCCCACCTGGGCACACTGCTTGCTCATGTTCAGCCTAAAGCCTTCTAATTCAAATTATAGAATCAGTTAGGGTTGGAAGGCACCACAAGGATCATCTAGTTCCAACCCCCTTGCCATGGTCAGGGACAACCTACCCTAGATCATGCTGGATAGAGCCTCATCTGGCCTGGCCCCAAACACCTCCAGGGATGGAGCCTCAACCACCTCCCTGGGCAACCCATTCCAGGCTCTCACCACTCATTAGAAATGAGTAAGGCAGAAAAGCCAAACAGGTGTATCCAGGCATAGTGGAGAAACAGCAGAGTGGAAAATTTCAACTCTGGAAATATAAATACATTACCACATTGACATGCATCTGAGTTACAAAAAGATGTGTGGAAAAGACAACTCAGGCCCTCACTGTTGCCACACTACACACACATATACATCCAATCCAACAGCACCGTGCTTTACATCCTGCATATACTTAGCACATCCAAAACACCCA
This sequence comes from Tricholaema leucomelas, assembly GCA_013400475.1. Classification (NCBI taxonomy): domain Eukaryota; kingdom Metazoa; phylum Chordata; class Aves; order Piciformes; family Lybiidae; genus Tricholaema lacrymosa; species Tricholaema leucomelas. The sequence goes on along the minus strand of WAAF01014294.1, from coordinate 60,590 downwards.
ACAAATATTCATAGAATCAAGCAGGTTGGAAGAGACCTCCAAGATCACCCAGTCTAACCTATCAACCAGCTCTGTCCAATCAACTAGACCATGGCACTAAGTGCCTCATCCAGTCCTCTGTACATTCTTCCTGTGGTCAACCCAAGGCATCAGTTTGAGTCATCGAACAATGATGATGGGCCAGACTTTGAAATCTTGAGCTAGAACAGATGGAGCATATTTGCTCTTCAGCTCTGTATTGTTTTATCTCCTCAGCTTGCAGGAATATCATTAAAAATTGAGTTAAAGTAGTTTCTGTAGTTCAGATCCACTTAAATCACAGCAGACAGGATCTTATCTTGAAAGAATGACACTTAATGGCTACAGGGCCACACTGTACCTGATGCCATTGGCTCTCCTGCCCACTTGGGCACACTGCTGGCTCATCTTCAGCTATTCTCTACCTGCATCCCCAGGCTGCTTTCTTCCTGGCTGCTCTCCAGCCACTCTGTCTCAGCCTGTAGTGCTGCTTGGGGATGTTGTGGCCAAAGTGCGGAACTCTGCACTTGGCCTTGTTCAATCTCATCCCATAGGTAACCTTCCACTCTTTGTAGCTGAAATTTAGTAAAATATCAGGATAAAACCCCCACTTAAATACTTTTTCAGACACATATCTTGTCATGAAAGACAGAGAGCAGTAACCTCCGCACATTACAGAGCAGTGATGCAAAGTTACACAGGTTTTGCTATCTCACCTCTAACAAACATGAGAATGCAGAAGATCTCAAACCAGATGGAAGCAGGATTTTCTAAATCTCAGGTCAGTGCTATGAATGTAATGTTCTACATGCAGGTGTGTGCTCAAATTGAGACAGGAAACTTACTTCTGTGCTTAGCATCCTTTGTCAGAATCACAGAACCATAGAATCAACCAGGTTAGAAGAGACCTCCAAGCTCATCCAGTCCAACCTAGCACCCAGCCCTAGCCAGTCAACTAGACCATGGCACTAAGTGCCTCATCCAGGCTTTTCCTGAACACCCCCAGGGATGGTGACTCCACCACCTCCCTGGGCAGCCCATTCCAATGCCAATCACTCTCTCTGCCAACAACTTCCTCCTAAGAGCCAACCTACACCTCCCCTGGCACAGCTTGAGACTGTGTCCCCTTGTTCTGTTGCTGGTTGCCTGGCAGAAGAGACCAACCTCACCTGGCTACAGCCTCCCTTCAGGTAGTGGTAGACAGCAATGTATGTAGACAACCAGGTATGTGCCTGGGGCTTAATACTCCTGGACCCTTTAGTGATGCAAATCACTGCTAGAATTTAAACTGCACTGTGAGGAAACACTCCCCTCTTCACCAGAGGAACTGAGGCACAGAAGTGAAAAGCAGACTTGTAGTGCTTAAGTGCTCAAATTTTATTAGAAAAAATATGGAGAAGAGGAAAGAGGGAAAATAGAGGGGGGAAAAAAACAACCTTCTTTGCAGACACACACAGGGAGAAATCCAGTATGGGGGTGGTGTGGTAGAAGAATCTGGTTTTAAACCATACTGATCAGCTCTGCTGGTAAGAGAACCAGGCACCTTGGATTCAGATTTCATGCTCTCACCACTAAACCACAATCCCTGCAGAGCATTTAAGTAAAGCTGTAAAATGAAACATCAAACAGCAAATGCAAAGCCCTAGGACGTACCTGAGTAGTACCAAGAGCATTCAGTTAATCAGATTTCTTCTTAGTGCCATGGTCTAGTTGACTGGATAGGGCTGGGTGCTAGGTTGGACTGGATGATCTTGGAGGTCTCTTCCAACCTGGTTAATTCTATTCTATCTCAACAAAAGAGAAATGATTCCAGCCAGTAGGATATCATAGGTATCTCCATGTGGTTACTACAAGGAGAGAGGAGATAGTGTTGCTGGCACAAGCCAAAGTAGGGATGCAAGCTAACACTGCACAAAGGGATGACAGCAAACAAATCAACTGCTGGTGCCTAAGTAAAACAGTTAATGCCTAACTTCTTAAGCTAGCCATGCAAGTGCTGAAGAAGGGCAGCACTAAATAGCTGTGACATGAAGTCACTGCAATACAAGCCTCTGGAGAGCTGTGCTGTTCCTCCACAGCACCGCGCTTCACCGAGTGTTTTCTCTCATTACTGCCTGCCAGGCTTCACCCTGACTGGAGGTATTTTTAAGAAGCAGGCTTGAGCCCAGAAAGGCAAATTCTATGCTGAGCCTCACAAAAATCAAATCTAGAACTCATTATCACTTTCTGTCGAAAAAGGAAGTACTGAACAAAAATTGACATGGGAGCCTATCCACTGAGCCAAAGCACTGCTCACTGTAAGACACCTCTTGCTGGTAAAAGCAAATGCATCTCCACATAGAATAAGCCAGGTTGGAAGAGATCTCCAAGCTCAGCCAGTCCAATCTACCACCCAGCCCTAGCCAATCAACCAGACCATGGCACTAAGTGCCTCATCCAGACTTCTTTTGAAGACCTCCAGGGAGAGCAACTCCACCACCTCTCCGGGCAGCCCATTCCAGTCTGTGACACTTTAGTCTAAACCTCGAAGCATGAAATGAAGTAGTTTCTCTGAAAAACTCTCATCTCAATAAGCTTACAAGGAGAGCCTGAAGAAGCTGGACCTCTTGAGCCTGGAAAGAAGGAGACTGAGAGATGACCTCATTTGTGTTTATAAAGATGTGAAGGGTGAGTGCCAGGAGTCTGGAGCCAGGCTCTGCCTGGTGATGCCCAATAACAGGACAAGGGGAATGGGTGGAAGCTGAGGCAGAGGAAGTTCCATGGAAACATGAGGAGGAATATTTTCACTGGGAGGGTGACAGAGCACTAGAACAAGCTGCCCAGGGGGGTTGTGAAGTCTCCCTCTCTGCAGATATTCAAGACCTACCTGGATGCATTTCTGTGTGATCTGGACTAGGTGATCCTGCTCTGGCAGCAGGGTTGGACTGGATGAGGTTTACAAGTCCCTCCCAGCCCCTGACATTCTGTGATTCTGTGATTTATTCCCCCCCCTAATTTCCACATGAAAGTATTTCCTACTTCATCCTGCAAGGGTAAAACCTCAGATTCAGCAGGAATGGCTGCAGCAGTCTGCTGTGGTGAATGCACTCCTAGCTGCACAATGTGAGCTTCATCAGGAATTTCATTTTCTTCTATGCCAGTTCCATAGCAGAGTTGAGTATGGGGGGGGGGAAATCACTTCTGACTTCCTCATTCAGAGGTGCTAAGCATCCCCAATCCTCATTCTGAGGGCTGGAGCACCTCTGCTATGAGGACAGGCTGAGAGAGTTGGGGCTCTGCAGCCTGGAGAAGAGAAGGCTTTGAGGAGACCTTAGAGTGGCTTTCCAGTATCTGAAGGGAGCCTACAGGAAGGCTGGGGAGGGACTATTGACAGGGTCTGGTAATGTCAGGACGAGGGGGAATGGATTTAAGCTGGAGGAGGGGAGATTTAGACTGGATGTTAGGAGGAAGTTCTTTACAGTGAGGGTGGTGAGACACTGGCACAGGTTGCCCAGGGAGGTTGTGGATGCTTCCTCCCTGGAGGTGTTTAAGGCCAGGCTGGCTGAGGCCTTGAGCAGCCTGCTCTAGTGGGAGGTGTCCCTGCCTATGGCAGGGGGTTGGAGCTGGATGATCCTTGAGGTCCCTTCCAACCTAAACCATTCTATGATTCTATGATTCTCTTCTACTTTATGGAGAAACTAAAGCCTTTGTAACCCATGACTATATCTACACCTCCAAGACCCAATTCTCACTTCAGAGAGGTGATCACAGTAGGCATTTTATTAAGAATATATGGCTACTATTTTATTTCTAACCCCACAACCAGAAAACAATTACCTTGGTGGATAAAGTACCACAGCTACTAACCACTCCACTGCCTCTTCCCCCTGGATTTCAAAGTGTCAGTGCACTTTATTTTCTCACAGCTGTCCACATCTAAGAATATGAAGCACAGATGTAGCTGTTTACCAGCTAGGGTGCATACTCTGAGCTCCCACCAAGGATAAAAGCAGCAGAAAGTAGACGAGGGGAAAAAAAAGACTTCAGCAATTAGGAAAAGGCAGCTGCAGCTAATAAGAAGGAATGTTAAAATGGGAATTTCTTCTTAATTTTTGCAGCTGAGACAGAAGCTCAATAAATCACTGAATTCTTTCACTATCTATCTGCTGATAAAAACTCTGCATGGCAAAACTACTGCAGCTGATCAAGTAGGAACACAAGCCCTAAATGGAGGTCTTCGTTCAGGTCAAGCTTTGGCAAATTCTAATCCTTCTCAGGTGACATTACTTGTATTCAACCACATCCAGTTGATCTCTTCAAATATTTTCCTTCCTCTTCTCCCTAAGCCTTCCAGAGTGTGTTTAAGTAGCCCAGACTAATGTTATTTTACCCAATGAGCCTCATATTACACAAGGCTCAATATGTAGTAGTTTCACTTAGCGGCTGCTTGGAAAGCTATTAAGAGAAAACAATATGAAACCAAGCCTGTCTACAGATTCAGGTCTAACAGAGTTACATTTCAGCCCTTTTCCAAGAGCTGGGGAAAAAAAATCCCCTACATATTGATGCCACTGCTAATGTTACAATAACTGAAATAAGCTGGAAGCAGCCAAGAGTTTTTTTTTTGCAGGAGTCTGGTGGAAAGAACTAAAAAGGAATGAAAGAGTTCTCAAATGCAGCATTAGCAAAATGAACTACAGCTCTTTAAAAACTGTCTGACTTTTAGTCTTGCTGCAGAATCTAACAGTAAGTGCATGAGAAAGTAGTGTACCAGAGCAAGCATCACTTCAGAAACCTAAACTATGCTTGAAACAGACTGAAATTACATCCAGATTTACAACAGAATGAGCGAGAGCAGAATTGGGTCTAGTACATGAACCATTACATTCCCAATTCACTCCTTGGTATTTGTGAACATTTGGGCAGACCAGAGCTGAGGAGCAAGGAACCCATATGATGCAAAATTAGCATAAAGCAGAACTTTCTTTTTGTGGCAACTTGAAACAGCTCAGATCGCGCAGACAAAGTTAGCTTTTTGTCTTGCCATTGATTTCACCTCTTACCTTCCATTTCTGCTGTGCATCATCAGCTTGGTGTGGTTTTGGTTGGTGGTTCTGTTGTTGTTGGGGTTTTGGTTGTGTGTTTTCTTTTGCATGGAAGCCTGAATAAGAGGAAGAAGGGAAATAAGAAGTGGAGCAGGTGCTCTGGCAAGGCTTGTGACAGACTGGGAGCCTTCTTGAGAGACAGAGACAGCATCAGTGAAGCTGCTGCACTTCAGCTGGAAACCAAAGTACCTGCCTAGGAGCTACCACTTCAATTAGATGCTTCCATGAGAGTGGTGAGAGCCTGGAATGGGTTGCCCAGGCAGGTGGCTGAGGCCCCATGCCTGGAAGTGTTTAAGGGTAGGCTGGATGAGGCTGTGGGCAGCCTGCTCTAGGACAGGGGGTCCCTGGCCATGGCAGGGGGGTTGGAACTGGATGTTCCTTGTGGTCCCTTCCAACCCTGACTGATTCTATGATTATTAACTGCCATTAACATTTCACACTGGAATGTTGCTTAGCATTTACATAGAAGAGGGATTTATTTTCTCTTACCATTGCCACTGACACTTGTATGTATCAACCAGAAGTACATGTGCAAAGACTAACAATGAGAGCCATCTCTCTGCACTCCTGAAGGTACCCTCTTACTTCAGTATAAAGTTGAGCCACTATCCTGGAATTCTTCATCTTTAGGTGTTTTCTGTCAGATGAGATGCCAGGAATTTGGAGGAATGACTGAGAGCAATGAATGAGAGCAATCCCTCTGCACTCCTGAAGGTACCCTCTTACCAGTAAGGCAGACTTGCCAGCACCTAACCACGTCAGATGGTGAGAGATACAAGACCGTCAATTTGCCAATGTGCAGTCAACATTTGTTGGTCATCATTTGTTGTGTCTGCTGTAAACACAAACCCTATGAGGAGAGGCTGAGGGAGCTGGGGTTGTTTATCCTGGAGAAGAGGAGGCTCAGGGCAGACATCCTTGCTGTCTACAACTACCTGAAGGGAGGCTGTAGCCAGGTGGGGTTGGGCTCTTCTGCCAGGCAAGCAGAAACAGAACAAGGGGACACAGTCTCAAGTTGTGCCAGGGGAGGTCTAGGCTGGATGTTAGAAGGAAGTTGTTGGCAGAGAGAGTGATTGGCATTGGAATGGGCTGCCCAGGGAGGTGGTGGAGTCGTTGTCCCTGGAGGTGCTCAAGCAAAGCCTGGATGAGGCACTTAGTGCCATGGTCTGGTTGATTGGCTAGGGTGGGTGCTAGGTTGGACTGGATGATTTTGGAGGTCTCTTCCAACCTGGTTGATTCTATGATAGAAGACGACCAAATCAGTACCACCTATCTTTGCTAAGCACAGCTGCTGTTTCAGTTGTTCCTAACTTGAGCAGTAGGTTTTAGCAGGGAGGCAACGAGTGTTGTCAGCACCTCTATGCAAGTGCAGATTCATCTCTGCATGCACTACAGCCATTTGTCTGACGTGGCTAGTTTGGGGGTTTTTGCTATTTCAAAGGTGGCAACCATACGGTTGAAACGATCATAGAATCAACCAGGTTGGAAGAGACCTCCAAGATCATCCAGGCCAACCTAGCACCCAGCCAACTAGATCATGACATCATCCAGTCTTGGAGACAGCCTTGAGATCGTGCCTCATCCAGTCTTTTCTTGAACACCTCCAGAGACAGTGACTCCACCAGCTCCCTGGGCAGAGTGTATACTGGTTTGTAACTCACTTTGCATTTCAACTCAAGGAGGAAAACAACATGCCTGGATCAGGAAGTTTGTATTTCATTGCACCACTGCCACTTGCTAACACAAGCACTGTTTTCTCTTTGCGCTGTAAAGCAGTTCAAGCTTCTCCCAGTATATAAAAAGGCACAGACATTGTCTCCATGCTGCACACAGACCGCTTGGGAGGTCACATTCATGCAACTGCCCAGGGATTAGGAGTGAAAAAAAAAGCAAAGCACCTATTCAGGCAGTGCCTAAAATGTGACATCACAAACTATCTACCCTTGTTCACAGAATCATAGACTCAACCTGTCCTCTGACTCTACTACATGATCTTGGGCCTGGTTTTTATCATGATGGAGAAAACTCTTGACAATTATTATTTTTTTTTTTTTTAATAGACAAAAAAAGTTTCTGCAAGGTAAATTTGAGACTCAGAATCCCTAAACCATATGCTCTGGATTATTTTCAGATTTACATTTGTTAATTCTAGAGAGTAAAAGTGATTTTAAAAGAAAAAAAAAATCATACTGGAAGGATTTTCATATGTTTTGGATTTATGTTAATCACAGATGAGATTTGCTATTACCCTCTTCAAATAGCATCCATAATTCAATTAGAAGTGTTTCTTTCAAAACATACTCAACAGAACTGCAGGCCTCTTCTAAATATTACCTGTGATTACTTACACTATTTGTTACAGTGATACACAAGTGCCAGAAAAGCAGAACAAAAAAAAAGAATGAGAGCAGATAGCATAAATCCAACCTGGTTGATTAGAGTAGAATCAACCAGGATGGAAGAGACCTCCAAGATCATCCAGTCCAACCTAGCACCCAGCCCTATCCAATCAACCAGACCATGGCACTAAGTGCCTCATCCAGGCTTTGCTTTAACACTTTCAGGGATGGTGACTCCACCACCTCCCTGGGCAGCCCATTCCAATGCCAATCACTCTCTCTGCCAACAACTTCCTCCTAACATCCAGCCTAGACCTCCCCTGGCACAACTTGAGGCTGTGTCCCCTTGTTCTGTTGCTGGTGCCTGGCAGAAGAGACCAACCCCACCTGGCTACAACCTCCCTTCAGGTAGTTGTAGACAGCAATGAGGTCTGCCCTGAGCCTTCTCTTATCCAAGCTAAACAACCCCCAGCTCCCTCAGCCTCTCCTCACACGGCTGTGCTCCAGGCCCCTCACCAGCCTTGTTGCCCTTCTCTGGACACTTTCCAGCACCTCAACATCTCTTTTGAATTGATGAACCCAGAACTGGACACAGCACTCAAGGTGTGGCCTGACCAGTGCTGAGTACAGGGGAAGAATAACCTCCCTCATTCTACTGGCCACACTGTAGGATGAGGGAGGTTATTCTATGTTGACTGGATAGGACTGGGTGCTAGGTTGGACTGGATGATCTTGGAAGTCCCTTCTAACCTGGCTGATTCTATCAAATTCCATTCCCTCATAAAAGGGCAATCTTACAGATACATCAATTGCTTGGCTCTACTGAAATTGGCATTTCAAAAAGAAATAGCTAACTGATCAATTAATGACTGCCATGCTTTGCAATCTGCCTGCTATCAAAAGCTATTTCTCCTAATACAGTGAAGCAAAGAGCATGAACACTTTCCGCACTGCTCACCAGATCTTAAAAACCTCCCTTTGATCACTTAATCAAGGTACCTAAAAGACTAGTTGCTTCTCTGCTTGCCCTAAAGGAAAAAGAAACAAATAATCATCTCTTTATACCCCATACAACCATTTTTCTCCTTTAATATCCTTTTGCTCTTGACAGTTTGTAAACTCACATCCATAAACAAGAGGAAAGATCAGGAAATTGAGTGACCAATCTTTCACATGCTGCCACCTGAAAAGATCTGAAGCGGCTGCCTCGCGTCCAGGCACAGAACCTGAAGCGGCTGCCTCGCGTCCAGGCACAGAACCTGAAGCGGCTGCCTCGCGTCCACGCACAGAACCTGAAGCGGCTGCCTCGCGTCCACGCACAGAACCTGAAGCGGCTGCCTCGCGTCCACGCACAGAACCTGAAGCGGCTGCCTGAAGCACAAGCAATGGCATCAAACCAGAGTAAGATCTAAGCAAAGCTATATGCATTTGTTGAAGTGTTGCACTCAAGAGGATTTAGTTACAAACACAAGGGTGAGAAAGTGTGACCTGTACATGTCCAAAAAGTGCCAGCATCTACTCTGTGGACCACAGTCTGGTATGTAAGTGTCAGAACTTTACACTGTCATCTCCATTCAATGTTCAGAACATTGACTTCCATATCAATCAGCTATCTTGAAACAGGATCATGCACAAATACCAATTTATTTTACTTACAAAAGCACAATATATATGTCGTTGGAAGAGAGCTTCAAGATCATCCTTTCCAACCTTTGATCCAGCACTGTAGGGTCAACCCTGAACCACATTCCTAAATGTCAGGTCCACATGCTGCTTCAACACCTCCAGGGATAGTAATTCCACCACTGCCCCGGGCAGAGCATTCCAATATTTGATAGCCCTTCCAGTGAATAAATATCTCCTGATATTCAGCCTAAAGCCTGGTCCAGCTTGGATCCATTTCCTCCAGTCCTGTTTCTTGCCACCAAGGAGAAGCAGCTGGTGCTCACCTCGTTCCAACCTCCCTTCAGGCAGTTGTAGAGAGTGGTGAGGTGTCCCCTCAGCCTCCTCTTCTCCAGACTGAACAACCTCAGCTCCCTCAGCCTGCACCCCTGCTGCAGAAACTGCACTGGAGAGGTAATGCTAATCAGAGCATCTGTCAGACTCATGCCTTCACTCTTGCCTCCCCCGTGGTTGACACTGCTGCATCATTGTCTGCCTTTTCCGGGCGTGCCCTGGAGAGACCATCACCTTGATTCCTTTTTGCTTCATTTCTCCTCAGAGTTTTAAGGTAGTGTTAGTGAAAGAGGGCAGGACACCGTCTTGTGAGAGCTAGAACAGAGAGATGTAGAGAGAATAAAGCCATGCAGATAGGTTTCCAGCCACCAGCTACCTTATTGCCCTCAGACACACCAAGTTCAACCAGCCTAACAGTAAACCCTGGTCAGTAAATGACCTCTGTGTATGAAGCCGGTTGGACAAGGCAGTTATTTTGATAGGAGAAACAGTTGTACAACCCAGCAGCTAGATCCACTTCTCACTTCACTTCCTGAGATGTGCAAATCAGACTTCAAGCATCAGAATGTCATACCACAAGCCTATTGCATGCACCACAACAAAAGTCACCTGCAAACAAGCTTTAAACATTCCAAAAAGTGACAGAGAGCTGCTCTAGTGGGAGGTGTCCCTGCCTGTGGCAGGGGGTTGGAGCTGGATGATCCTTGAGGTCCCTTCCAACCTAAACCATTCTATGATTCTATGATTCTAAAGTCACTTTGCAGCATCCAGCTGACACATCCCAAAGCATTTCATCTGCTAAATGAGTATTACAAAGACAAGGCGCATGCAAATCACAGTAACATCTAAATCTAATTTTGGTGTCTACTGCAGGCCATGGTGAAAGGCTCAAGTAGATAGATTTGTGCACTATCAGTAGCCAACATGTATGAAATCATGCTTTTCACTAAGAAAAGGATTAGCAAACACTTGGAGTACAGACAAACACAGAAGGTTCTCCAACTGTGCTTGAAGAAAACTTTTGAGGTGAAAAGAGAAGGGCAAGCCTGGGGCATTTGATTCAGTATTGAAAAAAAAATAGCTATCTGAAACTAAATAAATCTCTAATATGAAGTACTACTTTCAGGCACCACATCTGTTGAAGTTGAGAGCTGCATCAACATGTAATGAATACATATCAGAAGACTGGATGTGGCAGGTCCCTTCTTATTTGAGGCTGACTGCAGACTATTTTAGGGACTAACAGCGATGTGTTGTAAAGGGTTAAAGCTGCTGGGGGTGGTCTGAACCTGATCCCAGGTCCTCCTGACTCCTCGCTGGGGGAGGGAGGGTCTGAACCTGACCCCAGGTGTAGTGGTTAGCCCACTTCCTATCAAGACCCCCTCTAAAGACAGAGCAGCTTCCCGTTTCTTTCTCTCCTTGCCCTCCCTGCCTGCCTTGACAGCACCACCCTTAGAATCATAGAATCATAATCCTATTATTGTATTGTTCTGTTAGAATCATAGAATCAACCAGGTTGAAAGAGACCTCCAAGCTCATCCAGTCCAACCTAGCACCCAGCCCTATCCAGTCAACTAGACCATGGCACTAACTAAGCCTTGTTCCTGCTGCTCCTGTTTTGCCATGTGGCCATCCTACTACATGGTGGACAACCCCTTCCTGGACCTACCTCCCTCCATTGCCATCAATCTGGTTGTATATATTTTTGTATCTTGTTTCCTTCCCTATACTTCTATGTAACTTTGTAAGTTGTGCAGCCTGGAGAACCAGGTTGGAAGAGACCTCCAAGATCATCTAATCCAAACTAGCACCCAGCCCTATCCAGTCAACTAGATCACAGCACTAAGTGCCCCATCCAGGCTTCTCTTGAACACCCCCAGGGACAGTGACTCCTTCACCTCCCTGGGCAGCCCATTCCAATGCAAATCACTCTCTCTGCCAACAACTTCCTCCTAACATCCAGCCTATACTTCCTCTGGCACAACTTGAGACTGTGTCCCCTTGTTCTGTTGCTGGTTGCTTCAGTCATTCACACAGAAGTTTTGACTTCTGCTGACTTCTTAGTTTAAGAAAGCTTCCTCAAACCTCCCAGCTAATAAAGCTCAAGGACAGCCACAAGTTTAAAAGTTTTGCGTTTTCAATGGTTACAGAGCTAGGATATTCTTACTGGTTTAGTAATGATGTGTATATTATGTTTAATAATTAAGTAGTATGAGGCTAAGGAACAGAAGCTACCTTCCAAAACTTTATTACTAACCAGAGTCTTCTGGGAAACTACTCTGGAAAGCATTAATATACCTTGGTTCTTTCACAAATCCTATTGGAAGCATTTTGTGTAACACCCGTAACACATTCCAAAATGCAGCTTCTTTGCAAGATTTTGAGACTCAACCTGCAGACAAAAAAAGTTAGCTGTCCCCCAAATGTCAAACATGTTTCATCTACAAAGAGAAGTTTTGTGTGTGTCTTCATCTGGAGTCAGACCTGGACACAGTACTGCAGGTGGGGACTCATGAGAGCAACGTAGAGAGGCAGAATCACCTCCCTCATCTTGCTGGTCACACTTTTTGATGCATCCCAGGATACAGTTGGCCCACTGGGCGGCAAGTGCACACTGACAGTTCACATAGAGTTTTGAATCAACTGACATCCCCAAGTCCCTCTCCTTGAGACTGCTCTCAACCCACATGTAGGACCTCATTGTTGTCTACAACTACCTGAAAGGAAGCTGTAGCCAGGTGGGGGTCAGTCTCTTCTCCCAGGCAACCAGCAACAGAACCAGAGGACACAGTCTCAAGCTATGCCAGGGGAGGATAGGGCGGATGTTAGGAGGAAGATCTTCACAGAGAGAATGAAGTTCTTCACAGCATTGGAATGGGCTGCCCAGGGAGGTGGTGGAGTCACTGTCCCTGGAGGTGTTCAAGCAAAGCCTGGATGAGGCACTTAGTGCCATGGTCTGGTTGACTGGCTAGGGCTGGGTGCTAGGTTGGACTGGATGATCTTGGAGGTCTCTTCCAGCCTGGTTGATTCTATGATTCTATTCTATGACCTTATGCTTGGCCTTGTTGAACTTCATGAGGTTGGCTTGGGCCCCATCTCTCAAGCCTGTTGAAGTCCTTCTGGATGGCCATCCTTCCCCCCAGCAGGTCAACCAGGTCACACAGCTTGGTGTCATCTGCAAAGTATGCCCATTCTGATCTGTGGTACTCTCTGGAAAAGAGTCTCAAAGAAGAGGGTCTTTCATGTGCCTTGTGATATCTAGTGAAATGCTAAGACACAAAGCTGCTCATCTTATACAGACTGCTGAAGGTAAATATTGTCACTGGAATGAACAAGAGAGCAGGTGTCCAAGAAAAATGAACAATCAATCAAGTCACACAATTAAACCAGAAAGGGAAAGGAAGTGCTTTGATATTAGGCTAAACCAGCTGTGAGATTACACCACTGACTGTTACGCTATGTATCCCTTAAATACCATTTAGAATAGCTTCTGCAGGAAAGGCAAATCATCATAATTATCTGCTCAGGACAAAGACTTCCAGGAGGAGAATTTGCTGGAGTGTTTCAAAGGAAGTCAAGTCCTGCTCTGAGCCAACAAGGCAAAGCAATATTCGAATGAGCTGCAGAAGTTACTAAGAGTAGAGTTGGAGCTCACAGAATCCATTGACTGTAATTCATTTACCAACTTTTAAATGAAGTGACTAACAAAACACAAGTTTAATGTCAGGTAGGAACCACATTCTAAACCTTAAGTTTTCATTCCACTTCTACTGCAACGCTGCACATTTTGGTTTGGGAAAGGATTGAAAGCAGAAGGAGGATGAAGAAATCCAGGGAACGTCCCTCTGGATTTACTAAACTCTAGTTTAGAAAAGTATTCTACACGAGCTACAAATCCACAAAAACTCCGACACAGCCATATACATTTAAAGTTTACTGCACATTTAGCTGCTTTAAACCAAAAAAATCATTGAAAAAAAAAAATCAACTACATATGATATCTGCCCATATTTCCAGACTGAATGCAATTGATTTCTACCGCACAGGAGACTTAATCTATGCCAAAAAAAATCATTTCATTAAGAAAATGATATTATGGAGCATCTGAGATCATGTAACAGACAAAACAGAATGCCAGAGAAATTATAACTGCCAGTACCCCACAGTGAATGCCTGATTATTTGCAGATGGAATATGGAAAAATTGTGAAATTATTGGAATTTTGGGTCCTGTAAGAAAGCATTACTTCAGACTGCATGTGTCATGGCAAATGTCTATTATAATTTGAATGCTTTCTTAGATTTTTTTGCTTTCAGTGCTTAGCACTGGCTATGCTTACTTCTTGACTCTTATTAACTGAAAAAGACTGCATTCTCCAAAGCACAAAACAAAACCCTTAGGTGACAGCACAAAACAGTGCCAGTAAGTCAACCATCAATACCGACGGTATCTATCCAATAACTAAACTAAAACCTAACTCAAATCCATCTCCTTTGGAAAAGCCAACTGTTCAACACGCATAACAATCGGACTAAGATCAATCAGCAAACATGAGATCAATTAAAACCAGCTTAAGATATTGCAGGAGGGCAATTCACACAACTGGAGTTAGATGTCTATTCATTTCAGCGCTCCCACAATGCAATCCTTAAGCTCCGCTGTAAAGCAGAAATGCCACTATCACCCCTCCGCTGTCTAGCCAGCACTCTAAGTAGTTCCACATTTAATTAAAGACACAGTATACCCTTTGTTAGCACAGATAGTCTGGTCACTTTAAAGGACTGCCATCGTTTTAGCCACACACACAAAAATTAAATGCTAGAAACCATCTGTCATAAGAAAAAAACACAGACACACACACCCCACCCAAAGCAAAATTCCTTTATAATTGTATTTGCACCTACTCTGAAGGTGGCATATGCACGAAAGAGCAAACCGTTTTCCTTTCGTGGTTTTATTACTACTTGTACCAGCTTAACACTGGAGATCTTAGCTCCTTCCCCTCCCAAGCAAACTGCAGCTCTTTCAGAAGCAATTTCTCAGCAGCTGAGCCACTTGATTTTTCAGCTAACTTTAGAAACGAGAAGTGGCCACACGGGCGAGAAGGTAACAGGGGAAAGGACAGGGAAATGGTACAGAACATGTAAATAATACTAATATTTTATACTGAAAGGGCATCTCGCCCCCTCCCCAAAAAAGCAATCCAACCACGAACCCAAAACCCAAGCCCCCCCGGCAGTCCTGACAGCCGGGCAGAGCTGCAGTAACCGTTCTGCCCACACGGGTGCTGTACTGGCACATCTCACCGCTCCGACTCCTGAACTCCCGTAATCCCGGCACCAGCCGTTTAGGGGAAACAAATGAAACCCTAACGCATTGCTCCTCTCGTTTCTCCTCAAAGAGGTCTGCAGGCTTTGAGCAACGGTGGGCGGCAGAAATCCCCTCGGCGCTGGGAAAGGCACGGATAGCCCCGTCGCGTCCCCCGGACTGAGCCGGCCGAGCCCAGCGGCACGGCGGGGCCAAGGGATGCCGGGGGACGGAAAGAGAGAAGCCGCCTTTTGTGCCTCGGAAACACGGTCACGCTAAGAACGGTGCGGAAAAAGCAGCTTCAAAGCCCGCCCCACGGACAAGCGAGCTGACAGCGATCTGCGGGCTGCTGGAAGCAGACGAGGTACGACGGCAATATCATTCGCTTCCACCGCTCGCTGTGGCCGGGGTCTGGAGGTCGCTGCCGGCAGCGCCCTACCCGCGGCGGGCAGCTTCCAGACAGACCTCAGGCTCTGCCGGCCACGCGGAGGAGGAAGAAGAGGACACGGCCGCGGCGGGGGGACTGGGGGTGGCGAGGGACTCCCACGCACCACCTGACGTCCCTGGCAGCCCCACGCGGATGGCGGAGCAGCCGCGCCGCTCCGGCCGGTCCCTTCCCACCGAAGCTCAGGTCTGCGCCGCTTCTCCCGGCTGGCCTCCTCAGCAGAAGGGCAGCGGACAGCCCCACGTAGGGGTCGGCTTGCCGCCGCCGGCGGGCGGGCAGCCGAGGAAGCTGGGGCGGCTCACCTGCCGGAGAGCTGCCCTTCTTCGGTTTGGAGGGGACGGGCACGCGGTCCTCCGGTAGCTGCCCTCCTGCCCCACAAACACTCCTGCTCGCCGCCCCCGGCGGCTGTCCCGGTTGAGCGGACGGCGCTACTCACCTCTCTTGCTGCGTCTCCAGCGGCCGGTTTGGCAGTGGCCGTAATCCATACAGTTCAGGATGATCAAGGCAAAAGAGAAGAGGCGAAACTGCATCCTGGGCCGCGGAGGGTGGGCAGCCTCCTCCGGCGGCAGCGAGGGGCGCGGAGGCCGGCTGCGTGCGGGGCTGCGAGCCGCCCCGGGCGAGGAGGGGGCAGACGGAGCGCCGCGGGGCAGCGCCTGCCGCGTGGACCGGCAGCAGCTCACACGCTTCTTGCTTCTCTCCTCGGGCGCTGCAAACTCGCAGCCGCTTCCAGCATCTCCCCTGCGCTGTGGGCAGAGAGAGGAGGAAAAGCTTGGCTCCTGGCTTTCCTGGTCCTCCTCGTTCTTCCTCTCTCCCCGAGAAAACAAAAAGAGAAAAATCAAAAGCCCAGGTCGGAGCTGGAGCGGGGCCCCTGAGCAGCCACCGAAAGCAGCAACTTTTTCTTGCAAGCCGCGGACAGGAGGCAGCGCTCGGCACCCCGGTGCGCCCGGGGGACGGGCTGTCAGGCGAGGGAAAGCGCTATTTATCCCGGCGCAGGGGCGCACCCCGCCCACAGGCGCTCAGGTCGCGGGCACGCCGGGGCTCAGCCGCCCCCCCCTACCTTCCGCGGCGCGGCCCCGCGGCCATCCCGCCCCGCCGCCGGGTCCGGAAAGCTGCTCCGCGCCGCGGGGCAGCCCCCCGCGGGCAGGCGCGGGCCGGCGGCCGCTGGGGCTCAAGCGCTGGCTTGGCGGGGCAGGCGGAGGGGACTCCCGGCCACATGCAGGCGGTGTCTGCGGCGGGCCTTCCCCACACACGCTCCGCTCCGCCGGCTCTCCCGGCCGGCCGCCCGCCTCCGCCCGCTCCTTTTAGGCGGCGAGGCGGGGGCTGTCACCGGGGGCAGCGGCGGCGGCGCGGGGCCGCGGTGGGCGGGTGGCGCTGCGCCCGAGGCAGCCAGCGCCGCGCCCCCGCCCCCAACGCCGCCGGGCCCTAGCGCCCGCCCGCCCCGGGGGCCGCTGAGACTTTTGCCCGGAGGCTCTTCCTCGCCGCTCGGCTCGCTCTCCTCGCCAAGCCTCGTCTTTTCCCTGAACTGCTTGTAGCCTTGGGAAACCTTGTCCTCCTGGCTTCTCTTCCCCTGATTTCTTTTCTTCTGTCTTCCTGCAGTGACTGACGGCTGTCTTCTTCTTTCCATGATTTTAATACCTTGATTCGATTATTTTCTCCTTTTCTTTTGGCTTCCTAAAACCTGATTCTACACGTTCCAAAGCCTCTTCTTTGAAGCGCCCCTTACGTTGTCTTGGGAAGATGCCTCTCGAGGTCCTAAGCAGAACTTTAGCAAGTGATTTTTAGCTATTTCTATCCACACCTCTACTTGGCAAAGTCTGCTTGAGCTGGTAAAGCAGCAACCCCAGCAGTACAGACAACAGAAGATGAAATGAAGGAGCACCCAAGAGGTTCCAGAAGAGTTTAACTCAGAAGCAGGAGGGTCATTTAATTCCTTATAGTGTCAGCTACACTGACCTGACAGAGCCATTTGATTTTTCTGCTCCTCACTCACAGCCTGTTCCCCAGCAGATAGGCAGACAGACCACATCTCCTTGGTGGTGGTGCTGGACATATTCTACCAGACCTAGTGAATCCCACAGAACCTGGGGCACTAAGGAGCAGGTGCAAAAGCTGGGAAGAATGCATGAGTCTGGCACAGCTGGTACAAAGCCAGGTGTTATAAACCCAGCTGGATCCAGGCTGGCTCTGTGCTGAGTATTTCTGCTCCTTTATGCCTACACACTACACACATACAACCTTCTGGTTGTATGAATGTGGTGCTGAAATTCCTGAGCTGCCTCAGGATGGAGCCAGCTAGGTTTCCACAAAAGCAGATGAACTCTTCCCAGAGCAGAGCCAGCCCTAGGAAGAATGTGGCTGTGTTCATGTGGCACTGTGCCTGAGCTAATAAACCATGTCACACCCAAGCCATCTTTTCAACCACGGCCTGGACAATTTGACCACAGATTAATGACATCTAGCTATATGGTGCTTAGCATACCATCCTGAGACCTCAGAACTTCTGACTGTGTTTATGAATACAGCATCCACCTGAAGCAGAGATGCATCAGCATCCTCTGTTTCCTGACAAGACTGAATTACAAAGACACTAAACAGCTTGCCTGAAATCAAAAGGGATGTTGTGAGACAACCTCCTCTACTCCGCTCTGGTGAGACCCCACCTGGAGTACTGCATCCAGTTCTGGAGCCCCCACCACAAGAAGGATGTGGACTGTTATGGACATGCTGGAGCATGTTTAGAAAAGGGCCACTGGGATGGTCAGAAGGCTGGAGCAGCTCTCCTGTGAGGACAGACTGAAAGAGTTGGGGCTGTTGAGTCTGGAGAAGGGGAGGCTCCCAGGTGACCTTCTTGTGGCCTTCCAGGGTCTGAAGGGAGCTCCAAAAAAGGTGGGGAGGGACTTATCAGGATATCAGGTAGTGCCAGGACTGGGGGGAATGGAGCAAAGCTGGAGGTGGGGAGATTCAGCCTGGATGTGAGGAGGAATTTCTTTTGCAAGAGAGTGGTGAGAGGCTGGAATGGGTTGCCCAGGGAGGTGGTTGAGGCCCCATTGCTGGAGGTGTTTAAGGCCAGGCTGGATGAGGCTGTGGGCAGCTTGATATAGGGTAGGATGTCCCTGCCTATGGCAGGGAGGTTGGAACTGGATGATCCTTGTGGTCCCTTCCAACCTGACTGATTCTATGACTCTATGAGACAGGATTAAAACTTACTTGGTCTTGACTTTCCTGATTTCTCAGACAGTGCTCTAGCCCCTGGGCTACCCTTCTACTCCTATCTACTGTATGGTAGCAGTGCTATACTTAGTTTAATCACCAGAATGAAATGTAAAACATTTTTAAAGTGACAATGCAGTAAATAAGAACATCTTCCTTTGTCAGATCTTTGTTTACTACAGCTGTAGTGTGAGGTTACAGTGTCTACAATTCCCACTGTGCTACACAGAGCACTGGTACCTTTCAGTGTTGCCACAACCTAAGAATTACAGAGGCATGACTTGTTAACTGATTAACACAGACCCAAGAAATAAGCCATTTGAGGTCAGTCTAGCTCAGTGTCAGTGGTCTCCATGTGAATTGGGAGTGGATGTTATGGGAAAAGGAACAAAAGGTAAGGCAATATATATATGGGGTTTGTGGTCTTTATTTTCCCCACTCTGGTTACACAGTGAAACAGACTAAGACATCTAACTTATAGAGTCAACCAGGTTGGGAGAGACCTCCAAGATCATCCAGTCCAAACTAGCACCCAGGCCTAGCCAATGCACTAGACCATAGCACTAAGTGCCTCAGCCAGGCTTTGCTTGAACACCTCCAGGGACAGCGACTTCACCACCTCCCTGGGCAGCCCATTCCAATGCCAATCACTCTCTCTGCCAACAACTTCCTCCTAACATCCAGCCTAGACCTCCCCTGGCACAACTTGAGACTGTGTCCCCTTGTTCTGTTGCTGGTTGCCTGGGAGGAGAGACCAACCCCACCTGGCTACAACCTCCCTTCATGTAGTTGTAGACAGCAATGAGGTCCCCCCGATCCTCCTCCTCTCCAGGCTGCACACCCCCAGCTCCCTCAGCCTCTCCTCATAGGGTTTGTGTTCCAGGCCCCTCACCAGCTTTGTTGCCCTTCTCTGGACACGTTCCAGCACCTCAACATCTCTCTTGAATTGAGTAGAATGGTGTCGGTGGCTCTGAAGCCAAACTGGAGTCTGTAAGAACCCAGAACATGTTTACAGCCAGAGAGAAAAGAGTCAGAGGACTTGGAAAGTTAAAGAGCAGAGGAGGAAAAATACTGGGATGGATTCTGTAGGATGTGGTCCCATTGAAATCAGCAGAGAGCAATTCACTGTAGACGTGGCACTGATGTGTACTGTTGTGCAGCGCTGGGGCACTAATGAGCACTGTCCTCAGGGAGGACTTTGTCAAAGTGAGGAACTGGGAGAATCATCTGAGCCATAGTATGTTCAAAGAACATGGTCCCAAAAAGAATGCAGTAGTCAAGGCCTGAGATGATTGAAATATCAGAGAAGAGTCTGGGCAAAAGCTTTAGCTTTTTGCTATGGGGACAGCAAGGAAGGCATGTGTTTTACATAGGTTACTCAAGAGCCTCAGCAGCCACGTTCACACACACAAAGAGTGCTGAGATGATTCACTACAAACTGTGCAGAAATCACATCAGCTTATAGAGCTGGAGTTCTGGTCACTGGAAACTGAGGGCTGTGTGTTGTGCTCCAGAGAGGTTTCACTGGCTGTAAAAGATCTTACCTTCTGCACTTGGGCTGTAATAAAGCCAAAGCACTGCTGCTTTTGCAATAGAAAGTAATTTAATCTTTCCATTCTTTATTGGGCTCCACAGGATGTGATCTCTAAGTACCCTCACTTCACATAGCAGAGAGAGAGATCTAAAAATGAATAGTACTGGAGTTTATCTTAAAGTAACTGTCTGTATATTCCCATAGCTGGGCAACTCCTCTACATCAAAGTCATCATCTTTCCTAAGACTAAAGTCTCAGCAACAATAAGTGACTAAAGTCTCAGCAACAATAAGTGAGCCTTTGTAACTTTAAAATGCAATCTGTATTTTCAGTGAAAGGAATTAGTCATCCTGACAAGCTTCACTTCTAAACTTCAGGGGAACCTGGACCCTACAGCAGTTTAGCTGCCACTGAGGAGAGTTTCTGCTTCTGTAGATGATCTCTCTGTGTTATATTCAAGCTGTGTTGAGGGTTTGACCCCCAGGTTGTCTTAACAGGCAGCAGTAAATGTAGGCACTGGTCTAATGGAGTGGAGCAGAACAAACTGGGAGCAGTGGCTGGGAAATTTCACTGGGATGGATTTTTATCAGAGAAAATGGGTTTGGCAAGGAGTGTTCACAGTGAGAGTGACTGGCATTGGAATGGGCTGCCCAGGGAGGTGGTGGAGTACCCATCCCTGGAGGTGTTTAAAAGGAGGCTGGATGAGGCTCTCAGTGCCATGGGTTAGTTGATCAGAAGAGTTGGGTGATAGGTTGGACTCGATGATCTCAGAGGTCTTATCCAACCTGCTTAATTCTGTGATTCTGTGATTCAAAAAGAAATAAATTACTTATTCAACCAAGCTTCTAACTCCTTTATTTCCCAATCTTTACTGCTCTTACACTTAAAAAAATACACCTAATTCATTAATTCTTAAAAAAAATATGATCTAAAATAATAACTAACAATAATGGCATACTCTGCATATTTTTGGGTGTCCCAAAGCCCAGGTAAGACCATTGGAGAGCCACCATAGAATCATAGAATCAGTCAGAGTTGGAAGGGACCACAAGGATCATCTAGTTCCAACCCCCCTGCCATGGACAGGGACACCCTACCCTAGAGCAGGCTGGCCAGAGTCATCTTATCCCATAAGAGAAGACTGAGCTCCTGGCACAACTGGCAGCTCGTGGCTTGGACAGATTCACTCTGAAATGGGTCCAGAACTGGCTGGAGGGCTGGGCCCAGAGAGTGGTGGTGAATGGTGCCACATCCAGCTGGCAGCTGGCACTAGTGGTGTGCCTCAGGGATCAGTGCTGGGCACAGTCCTGTTCAATATCTTTGCTGATGATCTGGACCAGGTGATTGAGTCGAGCATCAGTAAGTTTGCAGATGACACCAAGCTAGGAGCAGGTGTGGATCTTTTGGAAGGTAGGAGAGCCCTGCAGAGGGACCTGGACAGGCTGGATGGGTGGGCAGAGGCCAATGGGATGAGATTTAACAAGGCCAAGTGTAGGGTTCTGCACTTTGGCCACAACAACCCCAAGCAGCACTACAGGCTGGGGACAGAGTGGCTGGAGAGCAGCCAGGCAGAGAGGGACCTGGGGGTGCTGGTAGAGAGTAGCTGAAGATGAGCCAATGGCATCCTGACCTGTATCAGAAACAGTGTGGCCAGTAGGACAAGGCCTGATGAGCAGTGTGCCCAGGTGGGCAGGAGAGCCAATGGCATCCTGGCCTGTATCAGGAGCAGTGTGGCCAGTAGGACAAGGGAGGTTCTTCTTCCCCTGTACTCAGCACTGCTCAGGCCACACCTTTAGTGCTGTGTCCAGTTCTGGGCCCCTCAATTCAAGAGAGATGCTGAGGTGCTGGAATTTGTCCAGAGAGGGGCAATCCCAGGCCCCTCACCAGTTCAACCATTAGCCTAACAGTACCAACTCTGCTGAGAAGCCATGTCCCAAAGCAGCATAGCTACACATCTTTCAACTACCTCCAAGGGATGGTGACTCCACTACCCCTCTGGGTATCCTGTTCCAGTGCTTCAGAATACTTTGGGATTGGGTGGGCTGAGGCCAATGGTCTTGAAGGTCTTTTCCAGCCTACACAATTCTGTGATTCTATGAGCCAGTGAAGGAAGACCATCCCAAATTCTTCTGTCAGTCTACAGAGATTTCATATGAGGCTCATTCTAAAAAATGCCTTGTCTCAGCAAAAATACCTGATGACTTATGGGTGAAGACTGTAAATATCAAGACTATGATTAGAAGCAAATCCAACCAAATTCTTGTACATATTGAGTAGAGGATCAAAGATTGCCTTTCTTCTGCCTCTCCTGCCTCTCTGCAACAGGATCCAACTCCTCAGTTTCTGACCTGGTCATGCAGCCTTTGCCCATGCAACACTTGCAGCAGTATCACAGGCTCACAGGATGTCAGGGGTTGGAAGGGCCCCAAAGAGACTGTCGAGTCCAACCCCCCTGCCAGAGCCTGAAGAACAAATTCATTAAATAAACTGCACCAGTACAGGCTGGGAGGTGATCTGCTGGAGAGCAGCCCTGTGGAGAGGGATCTGAGACTGCTGGGGGATAACATCCATGGCACAGCAATGTGCCCTTGTGGCCAAGAGGGCCAATGGGATCCTGTGATGCATTAAGGAGAGTGTGTCCAGCAGATCAAGGGAGGTTCTCCTCTGCCTTCACTCTGCCCTGGTGAGACCTCATCTTGAGTACTGCCTTCAGTTTTGGGTTCCTCAGTTTAAGAGGGACAGAGATCTGCTGGAGAAGGCTTAGTGGAGGGCTATGAGGATGATGAGGGGGCTGGAGCACTGCCTGATGAGGAGAGGCTGAGGGACCTGGAGCTGTTTAGTCTGGAGAAGAGAAGACTGAGAGGGGATTTAATCAATGTTTATCAATATCTGAGGGCTGGGGGTCAGGAGTAGGGGACAGGCTCTGCTCACTGCTCCCTGGGATAGGACAAGGAGCAATGGATGGAAGCTGCAGCACAGGAGGTTCCAGCTCAACACAAGGGGGAATTTCTTTACTGTAAGGGTCCCAGAGCACTGGCACAGGCTGCCCAGAGAGGTTGTGGAGTCTCCTTCTCTGGAGACTTTCAAGGCCTGTCTGGATGTGTTCCTCTGTGACATGAGCTAGAATCATGGAATCATAGAATCAACCAGGTTGGAAGAGACCTCTAAGATATGGTCCTGCTCTGGCAGGGGGGGCTGGACTCAGTGATCTCTCTGGGTCCCTTCCAACCCCTGACATCCTGTGATCCTGTGATCTGTGATCCTGTGAAAGCTCTATGGTTTCATTAAGGGCTTCAAAAGCCAAGTGGAAAGAAGGGGTAACATCTCTAAAGTCACTTTTGTAGCTCTTTTGGGTTTAATTCCCAGTTCTTTCTGAGGAAAGGGGAAAAAAGTATAGGAAAAGAAAGACAGATAGAAACAGTAATGAGAAAAATATGCTCTAAATGGTGTGTATCCTTCTCTCCTAATTTGGACTGGCACAAGACACCCAGTCCCTGCCTGCCAGCTGTGGACACCATATTTCTTTTTGGAGTGTGCAAGGGCCAGTGTGCTCATCTGTGGATATTGCATTTGGAAGGTGGGAGTTCAAATTCCATCCTGGCAGCTGCAGATAATCCTCTTCTTTTGAAGAATGGTGATGTTCAGTTTGCCAGCATATTGATCAGGGAATTGCTAACAGAATCAATGCAGGCCAAGCTAGTTTAGGCTTCCTCGTTCTGCAACACTTCTCATGGCACTCTGGCTCTAGAGGTTTGTGTCATGTATATATGAGCTTAAATTTGCTCTAAGGTGGCCTCAGAATAAAAAAATGGCTTCAGAAGGGCCAGTGGAATGCACAGCTGAAATGTGAACTGGGTTACTTAGTGTTTTACATGCTTCCAAACAGATTTTACATCTTCTGCTTTACACAATCACTGCTTTATCTCTGACACACACACACACACACACAAAGCCACCCACATACAATCATAGAGTCACTGGGCTTGGAAGGGGCCTTGGAAGGTCATCTGTCTGTCCTCCTGAACAGAACAGAATCAACCAGGTTGGAAGAGACCTCCAAGCTCATCCAGTCCAACCTAGCACCCAGCCCTATCCAGTCAACTAGACCATGGCACTAAGTGCCCCAGCCAGGCTGTTCTTGAACACCTCCAGGGATGGTGACTCCACACAAACCTCAGAGGTAGGTCAGGTTGCTAAGGGTCTTGTCCAGATGAATTGTGAAAATGCTCAAGGTTCCATAGTCTCTCTCGTCCAAGCTCACAGGGGAAATCGTTTCCATATATCATAGAATCATAGAATCAACCAGGTTGGGAGAGACCTCCAAGCTCATCCAGGCAAACCCAGCACCCAGCCTTAGCCAGTCAACCAGACCATGGCACTAAGTGTCCCATCCAGGCTTTGCTTCAACACCTCCAGGGGCAGCAATTCCACCACCTCCCTGGGCAGCCCATTCCAATGCCAATCACTTTCTCTGCCAACAACTTCCTCCTAACATCCAGCCTAGACCTCCCCTGGCACAACTTGAAACTGTGTCCCCTTGTTCTGTTGCTGGTTGTCTGGGAGGAGAGACCAACCCCACCTGGCTACAACCTCCCTTCAGGTAGCTGTAGACAGCAATGAGCTCAGCCCTGAGCAGAGAACTGTTACCACCACAAGCACTGATAACAGGAAGTAGCCCTTAAAATTATTCTTTAGAGAAAAGTGATAGTCTGTAAACCTTTTTAATTGGAATGTCAGAAGCTGTAAACCTTTTTGATTAGAATGTCAGAGTTCACAGATTGTTCCCTTGCAAGAGAAGCATTGTTCAGCACAGATAATTTTGTACGCGACTCCTTGTCTCGGTAGCCTTCTAATTTACTAACTGGCTCTGGAGATGTCTTCCAAGTATGGTTTAGAAACCTTTCCCACTGGATTTTAAGAAAGCTAAGTATTAAATGTCGTGGTGTTGAGCAGCTGCCTTCTCCTGCATGTCTATTTAGCAACCAAGGGATTGCAATATTTGTTGGAATACACCAGAGATGTCTTTGCCAAATGATAACAAAGAAGGGAGTTTAAAAAGAATTTTGGGTGGTTAATGAATCCCTAGGCAAAGTCCTAACAATTCCTGTAGTTCATCTACAGTCAGTTTCAGAAGTAAAGTTGCCTCTGTCAATATAAAAGCAAGGGGACACAGTCTCAAGTTGTGCCAGGGGAGGTCTAGGCTGGATGTGAGAAGGAAATTTTTCCCAGAGAGAGTGATTGGCATTGGAATGGGCTGCCCAGGGAGGTGGTGGAGTCACCGTGCCTGGAGGTGTTCAAGCAAAGCCTGGATGAGGCACTTAGTGCCATGG
Organism: Tricholaema leucomelas; assembly: GCA_013400475.1. Classification (NCBI taxonomy): domain Eukaryota; kingdom Metazoa; phylum Chordata; class Aves; order Piciformes; family Lybiidae; genus Tricholaema lacrymosa; species Tricholaema leucomelas. The sequence continues at coordinate 35,367 of WAAF01014294.1, read as the reverse complement.
TCCAGATGACTGGATAGGGCTGGGTGCTAGGTTGGACTGGATGATCTTGGAGGTCTCTTCCAACCTGTTGATTCTATGATACATGCAAGACACTGTTTGGATCTGCAGGATACTGTACTTCTACACTGGCACATATCACAGAATCACAGCAACATGCAGGTTGGCAAAGCCCCTCAGAATCACCAAGTCCAACCTAGAACCTTATTCTGCAAGATTCAACTTAAACCATAGCCCTAAGCACCACATCCAAACCACCTTTAAACACATCCAGGCTGGGTGACTCCACCACCTCCCTGGGCAGCTCATTCCAGTCCCTGACCACTCTCTCCAAGAAAAACATTTTTCCTAATGTCCAATCTAAACCTCCCCAGCCTCAGCTTGAGGCCATTTCCCATTGTTCTGCCTCCAATTTACCTATGAGAAGAGCCCAGCAGCAGCCTCTCCACAATGTCCCTTCAGGTAGCTGTAGACAGCAATGAGGTCTCCCCTCAGCCTCCTCTGTTTCACACTAAGCATCCCCAGCTCCCTCAGTTGCTCCTCATAAGATTTATTCTCCAGGCCATCGATCAGCTTTGTTGCCCTCCTTTGAACCCACTCCAGCACTTCATGGACTGCTCCTTGCCTTACACATATAACAAAGCTCAGGAAAACAGATTGGAAGAGAATTTTCAAGTGTTCTCTCTGAAACATTGTCACCTCCTTTAGCCAAGCTCAGAAGAATGCCAGGATCAGTTCCGGGCCCCTCCGTTTAAGAAAGATGTTGAGGTCCTTGAACATGTCCAGAGAAGGGTACCAAGGCTGGTGAGGGGCCTGGAGCACAGCCCTGTGAGGAGAGGCTGATGGAGCTGGGGGTGTGCATCCTGCAGAAGAGGAGGCTCAGGGCAGACCTCATTGCTGTCTGCAACTACCTGAAGGGAGGCTGTAGCCAGGTGGGGTTGGTCTCTTCTGCCAGGCAAGCAGCAACAGAACAAGGGGACACAGTCTCAAGTTGTGCCAGAGGAGGTCTAGGCTGGATGTTAGGAGGAAGTTGTTGGCAGAGAGAGTGATTGGCATTGGAATGGGCTGCCCAGGGAGATGGTGGAGTTGCTGTCCCTGGAGGTGTTCAAGAACAGACTGGCTGAGGCCAGTGCGATGGTCTGGTTGATTGGCTAGGGCTGGGGGCTAGGTTGGAGTGGCTGAGCTTGGAGGTCTCTTCTAACCTGGCTGATTCTCTGAAATATTCTGTGAAACAAGACAGAGAAACCACCTATGGTGCTTGGAAGTACTACACTCTGCAAGTTTTCATCCTCATTTCAGATCAATCTCGCAGTAACAAACTGATTCTTACGGCTCCTGGCAGGCTGCCCCAGTATGAGAAATCTTCTCTCCCTTGTTTAAATGAAGGATCATTCAGCCAGACCTCTCCTCTAGCTCTGGAAGGTTTGGACCCTGGCAAATCCTTGCTCTTGGCCATCCTCACGTTGTGTTATTTATCTGTGGCATTTTGTGTAAGAGCTCTTAGGCAAATCACAGCCTGGAGTCTTTGTGACCTGCAGTGTGCTGTTCCCCCAGTGGCAAGCCTGCTTTGGTGTCACTTAGTAAATCACCATTCCAAACACAAGGGGGGGGGGGAAATCTAAGAATGCTGGAAATTTAAAATAGGACCTTTTCTGTCATTCTTCTCTCATCACAACTAGACCAGAAAGAAAAGAAAGCCTTTGGATTGTTATAATTACTAACTAAAACCTCCAACAAGCTGCCAGCCAGACTACTTTCCTCAAGCTTATTATTCCAGTCCTGTTTCTGCCATTTAACTCCTCAGCTGTAATATTTCCATGCAAACAGCACAGTGTGCCCCATATACCTTATCTCACATTAGAGAGAAAACACAATCTTTCTTCCCTGTATCTCTTTTGCCCTATATGGCTGCAACTAGGCAAACCCAAAATGGTTTCTCTCTTGGCAGGCAGGCAGGATTCCTAATGAGCCAACACACAGAAAACAGATAAAATTAAGAGCCAAACACCAGAACCTGTTTTACCCTCTCTCATGCTTTGTCCAGCTTTTCCATCTCTGTTCTTGCCATGAACTGCAGCAAACAGATGTTTAGAAAGTACACTTCAGCTGGTGTCAGTGTTGGAACAGTTTCATGCATTGATGCAGATTTAACACTTCTGTTCCTTGTTCAAAGAATTATAGAATCAACCAGGTTGGAAGAGGCTTCCAAGAGCATCCAGTCCAACCTATCACCCAACCCTGTCCAATCAACATGGCACTAAGTGCCTCAGCCAGTCTCTTCTTGAACACCTCCAGAGACAGTGACTCCACCACCTCCCTGGGCAGCCCATTCCAATGGCAAATCACTTTCTGTGTGAAGAGACATCTTCACAGATATCATGAGGGAAAAGGTTTTTACATCAAGGCCACCATGAAATGCAAGGTTCAGGTTAAGTGAGGAGGATGCACTACAGTTTTACATGGGATTTCACTCTCACTGCCTAAAAGTCATAACATTCAAAAAAGAAGTAAGTCTAAAAATAGAATAGAATAGAATAGAATCAACCAGGTTGGAAGAGACCTCCAAGATCATCCACTCCAACCTAGCACCCAGCCCTGGCCAATCAACCAGACCATGCCACAAAGTGCCTCATCCAGGCTTTTCCTACACCCCCAGGGACAGTGACTCCACCACCTCCCTGGGTAGCCAATTCCAATGGCAAAACCTTTTTGCCTCCCCAGAAATAGATCAATCTGGCTTCAGAGGAAGAAAAATGCTCCTTAAATCAGTAGAAATAGGACACCCCCACAATTAAGCATCATCTAAACAATTAGTATTCAATACCACATTGCATGCCTGTGGCCCCTGCTGCAGAAGGATATGAAAACACACTGAATTAAATCTCCTAATACTGAAAAAATACACTTTAACTCCTAATTGCCAAGTGCAGACACAAAGACTGCACAGTGGGAGCTTTTTTGCTGTTTTTTTCAGAGTGAGATTAAACAAGAGAGAAGAGAAGGCTCAGGGCAGACCTCATTGCTGTCTACAACTACCTGAAGGGAGGCTGTAGCCAGGTGGGATTGGTCTCTTCTGCCAGGCAACCAGCAATAGAACAAGAGGAGACAGTCTCAAGTTGTGCCAGGGGAGGTCTAGGCTGGATGTTAGGAGGAAGTTGTTGTCAGAGAGAGTGATTGGCATTGGAATGGGCTGCCCAGGGAGGTGGTGGAGTCACTGTCCCTGGAGGCATTCAAGAAAAGCCTGAATGGGGCACTTAGTGCCATGGTCTGGTTGACTGGACAAGGCTGGGTGCTAGGTTGGACTGGATGATCTTGGAGGTCTCTTCCAACCTGCTTGATTCTATGATTCTATTCTAAGATGCATCCAAGTTAAATGTAGAATCTTAACCCTTCCACACCCCACGTATTCAATAAAGCTCCTTCACATAGCACAGTTGTTCCTTAAATACCACAATTCTGATCACTAAGGGACAATGAAGAGTTCCTATCATAAGCATAAAAAAGATTGTTACCCTAAATGCTTCCACATACCCTGCCCAGGATCACTGGAGTCCAGTTGGAGGCCTGTGACCAGTGAGGTCCCACAGGAGTCAGTACTGGGATCAGTTCTGTTCAGTATATTCATCAATGACCTGGATGAGGGCACAGAGAGCACTGTCAGCAAGTTTGCTGATGGCACCAAACTGGGTGGAGTGGCTGCCACAGCAGAAGGCTGTGCTGCCATTCAGCCAGGCTTGGGCAGGCTGCAGGGGTGGGCAGGGGGAAACTGAATGAAATTCAATAAGGGCAAGGGGAGAGTCTGGCACCTGGGAAAGAACAACCCCAGGGAGCAGGGTAGGTTGGGGACTGACCTGTTGGAAGGCAGTGAAGGGCGGAAGGAGTGGGGGTCCTGGTGGATGGGAGGTTGACCATGAGCCAGCAATGTGCTCTGGTGGCCAGGAGGGCCAATGCCATTAGAAGGGCTGTGGTTAGTAGTTTGAGAGAGGTTCTCCTGCCCTTCTACTCTGCCCTGGTGAGGCCACATCTGGAGTACTGTGTCCAGTACTGGGCAGCCCACTTCAAGAGGGACATAGAACTGCTCGGGAGAGTCCAGTGCAGAGCCACAAAGATGCTGAAGGGAATGGAACATCTCTGTTACGAGGAGAGCCTGAGGGAGCTGTGGCTGTGCTGCTGGGAGAAGAGGAGACTGAGAGGTGACCTCATCAATGGTTATCAATATGTGCAGGGTGAGTGCTAGGAGGCTGGAGCCAGGCTCTGCTGGGTGATGCCCAGTGACAGGACAAGGGGCAATGGGTGGAAGCTGAGCCATAGGAAGCTTCATGTAAACAGGAGGATGATTTTTTTTTTCCCTGTGAGGGTGACAGAGCACTGGAACAGGTTGCCCAGGGGGGTTGTGGAGTCTCCCTCTCTGCAGATATTCAAAAACTGTCTGGATGTGTTCCTCTGTGATCTGGCCAAGGACATCCTGCTCTGGCAGGGTAGTTGGACTGGATAAGCTTCTAAGGTGCCTTCCAGCCCCTGACATTCTGTGATTATTAGAGGGGTACAAGCTGCACATTCCCAACTCCTAAGAAACGCTGTAGTAGACAGTTTCCAGCTCATGGCTTTGCAAGTTGTAGCTGGTCCTTTCAGAAGAGGACACAGGGACTGCACTCAGCCTGAATTCAGAATGCCCTCCCATCACTGAGGATGCGCTGAAGAAGCACACCACTTCCTTATGAAGATGTGTGGAGACAAGGAAGATGCCAAGATGTAGTTTACTCCTTGGCCTGAGCTCACTCAGAAACCTGAGCTGTCCTCCACTTGAACAACTTCATGTGACCACCTCTGGAAAGCTACACTTCACTGGTGGCTTTGCTCTTGATAAAGCACTGCTCACTCTCCCACAAAGATCAGCCTTCCCAGCGTGGATTTCCATGCACTCAAATTAATTTAATCAGGACTGCAGTACACAGTGGAAGAAAAAAGTTACTTTACAGCTCAGCAGCTGACTGCTCAGCCCTGGCAATGAGTTAGTTTCATAACTCTGCACACCTGCATCGCCTCAGCAGTTTGCTGCCAGTCTGTCCTCACTGCTAAGCACACTGTGCTGCCAGTCTATCCTCACTGCTAAGCACACTGTGCTGCCAGTCTATCCTCACTGCTAACCACTCTCTGCTGCCAGTCTGTCCTCACTGTTAACCACACTGTGCTGCCAGTCAGTCCTCACTGCTAACCACACCGTGCTGCCAGTCTGTCCTCACTGCTAACCACACTGTGCTGCCAGTCAGTCCTCACTGCTGAGCACACCGTGCTGCCAGACTGTCCTCACTGCTAACCACACTGTGCTGCCAGACTGTCCTCACTGCTAACCACACTGTGCTGCCAGTCAGTCCTCACTGCTAAGCACACCGTGCTGCCAGTCAGTCCTCACTGCTGAGCACACCGTGCTGCCAGTCTGTCCTCACTGCTGAGCACACCGTGCTGCCAGTCAGTCCTCACTGCTGAGCACACTGTGCTGCCAGTCAGTCCTCACTGCTAACCACACTGTGCTGCCAGTCTGTCCTCACTGCTAACCACACTGTGCTGCCAGACTGTCCTCACTGCTAACCACACTGTGCTGCCAGTCAGTCCTCACTGCTAAGCACACCGTGCTGCCAGTCAGTCCTCACTGCTAACCACACTGTGCTGCCAGTCAGTCCTCACTGCTAAGCACACCGTGCTGCCAGTCAGTCCTCACTGCTAACCACTCTGTGCTGCCAGTCTGTCCTCACTGCTAAGCACACTGTGCTGCCAGTCAGTCCTCACTGCTAACTACTCTGTCCTGCCAGTCTGTCCTCACTGCTGAGCACACCATGCTGCTCCCCACTGGCTTTGCTGCATTATTTTGCTATGAGGAGGTACACATCTATTTGTCATTTTGTTTATTCACTGAGGTAGTACCTACAACAAATCCTCTGACAGCTACAAAAGGGAGGTTCTTCTCCCCTCTGCTCTGCCCTAGTGAGACCACATCTGCAATACTGTGTCCAGTTTTGGGCTCCTCAGTTCAAGAGACAGAGACCTGCTGGAAAGAGTACAGCAGAGAGCCACGGGGATAAGTAGGGGACTTGAGCACCTCGCCTCTGGAGAGATGGAGAGCCGAGGCTGTTCTGCCTGGAGAAGACAGAGATTTTATCAACGTGTATAAACATCTGAGGGGTGGGTGTCAAGGGGCTGGGGCCAATCTTTTTGCTAGTCAGCAGCAACAAGACAGGGAGCAACAGCTACAAACTGGAACACAGAAGGTTTCACCTCAACATGAGGAGAAACTTCTTTACAGTGAGTGTGACAAAGCCCTGGAGCAGGCTTCCCAGAGAGGCTGTGGACAATTTTTCTCTGGAGACTTTCCAAACCCACCTGGATGCATTCCTGTGTGAACTACCCTGGGTGATCCTGCCTTGGCAGGGGGATTGGATCTCTGGAGGACCCTTCCAACCTCTAAGGTTCTGTGATTCTGTGTGAAAAGATGAAGGAAAGCCAAGTCCATGTTTCAGCAACACTACACTCTGTGCTTTCTGCCGAGTCTCTTCCTGGTTCTCATTTACAGTAATTCCAGCAGCCAGTGCTTTTTGTTGGCAGAGCAGTCAGAGGCTGTAAAACCCAGAGACAACTTGGAGCAGAGAAAAACATGCCTGCCTTTCCAAGCAGCTGGTGGGATTTTGTTCAACTCAAAGGCACCTGATTTTGCTTTCCTTTTGAACATTAAAGGTCACACAATACACTAGTTTATGGATTCCTCACACCATTCTTCCACCTGTACATGCTCCAAAAAAGAGCCCACCACCAGAAGCAGCACAATTCCCTTGCCACTACCCTCCTAATTAAAAAAAACACAGAAACAGTCAGAGTTGGAAGAGACCTCAAGGAAAATCTAGTTCCAACCTCCCTGCCATGGGCAGGGACACCCTACCCTAGATCAGGCTGCCCACAGCCTCATCCAGCCTGGCCTTAAACACCTCCAGCCATGGGGCCTCAACCACCTCCCTGGGCAACCCATTCCAGCCTCTCACCACTTTCATGCTCAACAACTTCCTCCTCACATCCAGGCTGAATCTCCTCACTTCCTGCTTTGCTCCATTCCCCCCAGTCCTGTCACTCCTTGATAGCCCAAAAAGTCCCTCCCCAGCTTTTTTGCAGGCCCCCTTCAGATACTGAGAGAATACAAGAAGGTCACCTGGGAGCCTCCTCTTCTCCAGCCTGCACAGCCCCAACTCTTTCAGTCTGTCCTCACAGCAGAGCTGCTGCAGCCCTCTGAGCATCCTCGTGGCCCTTCTCTGGACACACTCCAGCATCTCCACATCCTTCTTGTGATGGGGGCTTCAGAACTGGATGCAGTATTCCAGGTGGGGTCTCAGCAGAGCAGAGTAGAGGGGGGGAGAATCACCTCTCTGGGCCTGCTGGCCACACTTCTGATGCAGCCCAGGCTCTGGTTGACTTTCTGGGCTGCAAGTGTACATTGCTGGCTCATGTTGAGCTTCTCATCCACCAGCACCCCTACATCCCTCTCCTCAGGGCTGCTTTCCAGCCACTCACTGCCCAGCCTGCATTTGTGCTTGGGATTGCCTCGAAAAACATCTTGAAGGTCTTTTGCAGGCTGAACTTCTGACAGCATTTCTACATCAGGAATTGAGAAGACATTTATTGAAGCTATTAAAAACCTTTTATTTACAAAAATTGCAACCATGATAAAAACATCCTCTGTAAATATGAAATTAAACATTTTAACCCCCAGACAATCATCACTTCACAGGTCACGATGGCTTAAAAACTAGTCTTGATTTTCTACCAAAGGAGGGAAACTTGACAATATGATATTGTGACTGCTCAGCAGATTTCCTGAACAAAGAAAGAAACCAAACTTTGCTCAGAGCCCCTGCAGCAGGGGAAGTACAGAATTTCCTCCACGTTTCACCTTTCTTCCCTTCCTCAGAAAAAAAAGAAGTCTCAAAATGATGTTCCTCTCCCTTTTCCAAGGGCTTCTTTTAGCAGTTACTACAAATATTTTTGTGAAAGCAAAGCCAAAACAAGCAGCACAAAGTGGATCTTATCTCTGTGTTAATTTAACAAGAACAACTATTCTTGGCTGTTTCTAAAATACTGCTGCTAATGAGATTGAGAAAGCTCAGACAATGGAAAAGTCAGGACAGAATTTGAAACTGCCATGCTTGAAAGAAGTTTCATCTCCCACCAACCTATTGCCAACTCATGCTCTGGTCAGCTTCATCCCCTGGCTCAGAACATGCTTTGCCTTCTCTCTTTTGCTGTCCCCTCCCTGTGTGATTAAATCATGATTCAGATATGTTGTGAAGCCCTCCTGGATTTAGCATGTGAGGACAGTGTGTTACCAATACAGCTGGTGAGAGGCTCTGCTGAGCACACGTTTAGCCCTACAGAAAAGCCCTTCGGTGAGACAGGGTAGGGCAGAGCACTGCTGCAGCACTGCCATGTGCATCCCAGGAGAGGGCTCAGCAAAGCCTTCCCTCTCTGAATGGCACTGCTGGCACATACAGAAAGAATTAGGGGGCTGAATTCTTGCTGGATTGCTGACAGCACAGTAGATTTATCTCACCAGGAGTCACCTGGAACTAAAGCCCTTCAAAGCCTATAATGTTACCAACACACTGAACAAGACACTTCCCCTTCACCCATGCTAATCAGTTCTGTGCAAGTTAAGGTAATGATTTTAGCTAGAACACCATAACTGTGTGACAGCAGATGGCCTGCAGAACACATGCACCCCTGTCCAACTATGAAGCCATCTTTATGCTTTGGTTTTTAAGAAGCAAGATAGACTTTTCCCACAAAATGAAGGTAGGTGACTAAGGGAAGTAATACAAATAGTTTACTTAAAAAAAAAAAAAAACTCTCTAAATCTGAAACCAGAACTTCAGAAAACTGGGAGCACTACTTAACAATGTACCTGCAGGCATCTGAGGCTCTCACTGACTACAGTTTGCTCTGAATTTTCTACCTAAGTTTGGTGAAGTGGCCAGCAAATATCTCTTGTGGGAAGGGATGTGAATCCTCCTTTTGAACTCGAGATGACTTTAAAGCCCAGTTTTCCCTGTCAGAAGGAAAGCTGCATGTGGACCACTTCCCTGCTGCTTATAAAAAAAATTCCTATTTTTATCTCATTTAAAAATTCTTTAATTATTACACAACAGCACTTTTGTGATTGTGTAATAGGCAGTTTGATAATACAATCTGGATTGTTCTAAATTGAGTGTTTTGTGGCTGTAATGATGTAGAGTGAATCCACAGTTGGGACTGGAGTAGATTATCTCCAGAGGTCCCTTCCAATCCCTACCTCCTATGATTCAGTTTGCACTTCATTCAAGCTCTTGAGAAACTATCAGGAACAGTAAGATACTTGGCATAAAGATACTTAGCTTAAGAATGTCTGCTCTGCAGAGGCAACTTGGGAGCTTCAGCTCCAATTAAGACTCTCCATCCTCCCCCTCGCATGCTCCAACCCTACACAAAGCAAATCCTTGTGCTGTAGACCAGCTTTTTGCACTGGTGTATAGAGCCCACATGTATGTAATCTGCATTGTACCTGTACACCATCTACCCTTAACTGCTTACAGACATCACTTCCTAAATCCCAGCTGCTAAGCCTACAAGATTGTTTTGAAAGTCTTAAGACAAAAGACATAATTAAGCACAACAAACAATGCTGATTATAGTCAGGTTGGTTCATCAAAGGCACAAACAGGTTTGGACACAGGGAGTGCTGCATGACAGCAAGAATAGCTGGCCCAGGAGCATGCAGAGGAGAAAGACAAAATGAAGCTGCTTGCAGAAGCAGAGTGCCTGCTGAATGTGCTAGTAACTAACACACAATGCTTTCTAGGAGAAAGAAACAATGATTAACTAAATCCTCACCTCACACATACTCCATTTCTAGTTAGCCTTCTATAATGCTCCATGTGATGGTAGACCACTTCTTTGTACATCTATCACTTTAAGTAAGGAAGGTGTAACTTTGGCTTCCTCCTCTCGCCTCTCCTGGTTTTACAACTGTGAGCATTTCAGGATTAGGCTGTAACACGAGAAGTTAAATCACATCATCTGATAGAAACTACTTCCCTTCCTCTGCTGTATTAAAATACTTTCAGAAGAAGTTATTAGTATGCATATTAATAATACATTAAATCAGAAAATAATTTAGACTGGAAAGAACTTCTGGAGGTCACAGAGTCCAGCTCCCTGCTCAGAACAGGTCTGAGTCTATCAGGAATGGTCTGATGCTTAAGCACCTCCAAGGGTGGCGATCCTATAACCTTTGGGTGACTAGTTCCAGGGCTTCATGGTAAAAAAAAATACACCAAAATAGTATCTCTTGCTTCCTTATCAATCTAATTGGAATTTCTCCTTTGTATTCACTGCCACTCATCCTGATCCCATGCACCTCTAACAGCAGTCTTGTTGTTAATCCTCTCACTGCAGAGACTGAAGACGTGACTTAGTACCCCTCTGTCATATGCTCTTGCTTTCTCACCCTTTTGGTATCCCTCCACTAAGCTTGCAACATAGGATCAATGCCTGCCTTGCATTAGGAAGCCCCAAGCTGGTCACAGCACTTGAGCAGTGTTCTGAGAAGGAGCACAGTAATTTCCCTAAACCAGATGGTTCTGCTCTTTGCTAATAAAGCTCAGGCAAGACCCTGTTTCTGCTACAGGCATGTCTCTTTCCTCAAAGGCATTTGCTGACTTGTGTTCATCTTGCTGGCCACCGTATCACTCAAGTGCTTTTCTGGGAAGTTGCTTTCCATTTAGCTCCTTGCCCACACCTACACTGCTACATGAGCTTATTCCAGCCCAGCTGCAGGACACAACACTCAGCTTTGCTGAACTTCCAAGCTATTCTCACGGGCCAGTTCCTCCAGTCTGCTGCAGTTCCCCTGAACTGCAACCCTGCCTGGCAGCATATGGATTGCTTCCCCTCTAGTTTGGTACAGCACACAGCATAGGATTAGACATGGCAGAGTAAACATAAAAGCTTGCCTCAAAATCACTTCAAAAGGAAGACATCTGCCATCTTCATGGACAAATCAGTTCCTGGGACTGTTTCCCAGCCAACATATAATTGCAGACAGTAAGCAGGAAGGTTGGCGAGTTAAAACAAATTTCCACATGTAGATGAGTTCCAGAACTTTCAGAGCAAAGAGGGGGAAAAGGTATGTGGATAGAATAAGGTGAAGGAGAGTCATCAAGGAGAGATGGAGTGATGCTCAGAGGGCTGGAGAACCACTGCTATGAGGACAGACTGAAAGAGTTGGGGTTTTTGAGTCTGAAAAAGAGGAGGCTCTTAGGTGACCTTCTTGTGGCCTTCCAGTATCTAAAGGGGGGCTACAAAAAAGCTGGGGAGGAATTTTTACGCTATCAAGGAGTGACAGGACTGGGGGGAATGGAGAAAAGCTGGAGGTGGAGAGATTCAGCCTGTCCGTAAGGAGGAAGTTGTTCAGCCTGAGAGCCTGGAATGGGTTGCTCAGGGAGGTGGTTGAGGCCCCATCCCTGGAGGTGTTTAAGGCCAGCCTGAATGAGGCTGTGGGCAGCCTGATCTAGGGTAGAGTGTACCTGGCCATGGCAGGGGGGTTGGAACTCTACGATCCTTGAGGTCCCTTCCAGCCCTGACTGACTCTGTGATTAAACTTTCCCCTCAACTTCAAAAGCAGAACTGTATGTAGAGGTAAGGTCTCTTTCCCAATATTCACATTCCCCTCACTGGTGAGTCACTACACTTTAAACAATTCTAACAGAGATCTTGAATTTGCTGGCTTACAGGTGCTATAAGTCATCTTGCAGTGCAAGGTTCTAAGGGAACCCAAAGTGTGGAACACCAGCTGACAAAAAAAAAAATAAAAATCCAGAAACTTAAAACCTCTTTCATGTTACAACAGTTGAACAAGATAGGGTTTCTGAGCTTCAGGTTTGCATCACAAATCTTACTTCAGCTTCCAAAATAAAAGATTTAAACCATACCCAACTCATTAGAATAGAATAGAATCAATCAGGTTGGAAGAGACCTCCAAGATCATCCAGTCCAACCTAGTACCCAGCCCTGTCCAATCAACTAAACCATGGCACCAAGTGCCTCATCCAGTCTTTAAGAAGACTTTTGGAAAGTCTTGTTCCCCTTTGAAACAAAGAAACATTTCTAAGATGGGGAAGGATTAGAATTGAGATTTAGAACAGGAAAAATCCAAATCATAAACACAGATCTACCTAAATTACACTGCATGTAGATTATGTCAAGCTTTATATCCAGGGCTGCACCTTTATTCTGCTTATTCTGTGACTAAGGAACAAAACCATGGAATAGAATCGAATCAATCAGGTTGGAAGAGACCTCCAAGATCATTCAGTCCAACCTAGCACCCAGCCCTATCCAGTCAACCAGACCATGGCACTAAGTGCCTCATCCAGGCTTTTCCTGAACACTCCCAGGGACGGTGACTCCACCACCTCCCTGGGCAGCCCATTCCAAGGGCAAATCACTCTCTCTGTGAAGAACTTCCTCCTAACATCCAGCCTATACTTCCCCCAGCACAACTTGAGGCTGTGTCCCCTTGTCCTGTTGCTGGTTGCCTGGGAGAAGAGACCAACCCCACCTGGCTACAACCTCCCTTCAGGTAGTTGTAGACAGCAATGAGGTCTGCCCTGAGCCTCCTCTTCTGCAGGCTGCACACCCCCAGCTCCCTCAGCCTCTCCTCATATGGTTTGTGTTCTAGGCCCCTTACCAGCTTTGTTGCCCTTCTCTGGGCACCTTCCAGCACCTCAACATCTCTCTTGCACTGAGGAGCCCAGAAGGGTAGAAAAATATTTTCAATTTGCAAAATATTCATTGGGGAGCCAAGTGTTTGTGCCACCTACTTTCAGGTCTGTATGTGATGTCTGCAACAGGTAATAACTCCTTGATTTCAAATTCAGGCAGCTCTGAGAGCAGTGGCATCATTCAGTACAAACACATCTACCAGAATTTACAGTTGAGATTTTGCAAACTGATCCTTCAGAACACCATTATGCTAAAAATCCAATACAGCACAAAGTTACAGAGATGCACAGACTGTTAATTAGCCAATTTTATTCAAATAATGTTAGAGGGAACACAATTACCTTTGCTCAAAAAAAACGTTAGATATTTATGTGCTTTTTAGTCAAATGAAGACTGATTTTCTTTTTCCTCTTCCACAGAAGTATTTCAATAGAAGCCAGAGTCTTGAGTAGCCCAGTTAGGTGCCTAAATAATACACAAATAAGGAACAGTAGAAAATAAATTATTATATTATTTACTACCTAAATAATACATAAGTATGGATCAGTAGAAAATAAATTAGAATCATAGAGTCAGCCAGGTTGGAAGAGACCTCCAAGATCATCCAGTCCAACCTAGCCCTATCCAGTCAACCAGACCATGGCACTAAGTGCCTCATCCAGTCTTTTCTTGAACACCCCCAGCGACAGCAACTCCACCACCTCCCTGGGCAGCCCATTCCAACGCCAATCACTCTCTCTGTGAAGAACTTCCTCTTAACATCCAGCCTATATTTCCCCTGGTACAACTTGAGACTGTGTCCCCTTGTTCTGTTGCTGGTTGTCTGGCAGAAGAGACCAACCCCCACCTGGCTACAGCCTCCCTTCAGATAGTTGTAGACAGCAATGAGGTCACTCCTGAGCTTCCTCTTCTCCAGGCTGCACAACTCCAGCTCCCTCAGCCTCTCCTCATATCAGTTGATTACTGAGTTTGAGAAATTATTAAACCCATTTAATACTAACATATAGATAATAGGAATGTTGTTAATCAGTGAATGATACTCTGAATTTAAAGCAAGCATTGATACTGCAGAAATACATTCAGTTGTACAGCTTGAGTCTAAGCTACCAGTCTCCAAAAGTTCTAAAAGACAAAAATAATTTGGCAGCTACATTTAAAAAAGAAAGTAGCATCATCTTATGTTTCATGTAACTCTCCCTTTATAAACTAATCTACTGCTAGCCAAACCATGAGAAAGCTCAAGCTTTAAAGTTCTAAGAATATATGTCTAAGCCCTTAGCAGATCTCAGTCATCTACCTTACACTGCTGTTCTCCATCACAAAGCTTTTCATATTGTAAACCAGTCAGAGGCAAACTAAGTGATCTTGTTCACATCATTAGCTTCACTGAATAGAATAGAATCAACCAGGTTGGAAGAGACCTCCAAGATCATCCAATCCAACCTAGCACCCAGCCCTATCCAGTCAACCAGACCATGGCACTAAGGGCCTCATCCAGTCTTCTCTTGAACACCTCCAGGGACGGTGACTCCACCACCTCCCTGGGCAGCCCATTCCAGTGCCAATCACTCTCTCTGTGAAGAACTTCCTCCTAACATCCAGCCTAGACCTCCCCCAGCACAACTTAAGTCTTTAAATGATATTCTCCTTTATTTCATGTAATGGGCTTAGCAGTTAGGATTTCACACAACTCCTCCTTCATATCCCAGGCATGAGCCTCATGCATTCTTCTATTACTACATACATACACAGACCCACAAACACTTTAAAGTACAACTCACTTGATAAAGGGAGTACAATTACTTTTACAAATGTCACCCTTGAAAATCAGCCCTTTTCAGGCAGTGAAGGAGACCATTTAAAGGAGGCAAAAACTCAAATGGTGCTCACCATAAGAAAATAAACCTTTTCAATGTAACACACAGGGCCAGAACTAGGTACATTCGATGAATTAAGGACAAGAATTACACTGAAATGTATCTCATAACAGAGATCCCAGGAGGGCTGAAAAACGTCATTTATACCAACCTCAGATCTACCACTCTGATTCAATTTCTTCTCAATGTTCATAGCCAGCATTTGACTACGAAAAGACAGGCTTTTGGTCTTCTCAATCACTTGCTGATAAGGTGAAACTGCATTGTTGCCCATGACCACATGGCCCTAAAACACAGGAAAAGCAGAGCACATGTAACAGTCTCTCAACATGCATATGCCTTTAATTTAACGCCTGCCTTCAGAGCTTTCACAAATCATCTTACACAAAGGATTAAAACACAATAAATGAACTTTATGGGCAAACAAAGCAAACAAGCCACACAAGCAGAGACTAGAACTCACTCTTCCTGAGTAAGATAAAGGATAATTTAATGATAAATGCAACTAATTCACCTGGAGCCATCTATAGCCTTACCAGCTTTGAATCCAGTTTGGCATCTAATCGTGCATTTCGAATCAGGTTGACAATCCACCTTTCTGCTTCTTCAGGAGTCATATTTAGTTTATCTGCCAGCATGCTGAAAGGTAACAGAATTAAAAGGTGAACCACAAGTCCTCTGATGTTAACAGTAAACACAACTGGGACTGCACAATGCAAATTAAATCAACACATAATTTGGCAGAGCGCAAGGCCTGCACTCAATAAATGCATATATCTGGGAAGTATCTTTTCATTTGATGGATTGTAAAGCTGAGGTACACACACTCCTGCATGCCCCCCTCTACCCTGCTCTACAATGGCACATTTATCAGTAAGCCCCAGAAGTAAATACTCAGTTAAGCTGAACTACATCACCTTGCACTTAAATCTTGACCTATACAATATTTATACATTAAATATTACTTACGGAATCATAGAATGGTTTAGGTTGGAAAGGACCTCAAGGATCATCCAGTTCCAACCCCCTGCCATAGGCAGGGACACCTCCCACTGCAACAGGTTGCTCAAGGCCTCATCCAATCTGGCCTTCAACATCTCCAGGAAGGGAGCATCTACAGCCTCACTGGAACAGGCTGCCCAGGGTTTCACCACTCTCACTGGAAAGAGCTTTTTCCTAACATCCAGTTTAAATCTCCCCTCTGCCAGTTTAAACCCATTACCCTTTGTCCCACCATTACAAGACCTTGTCAATGGTCCCTCCTCAGCCCTCCTGTAGCCCCCTTCAGATACTGCAAGGCCACTCTAAGGTCTCCTCAAAGCCTTTTCTTCTCCAGGTTGCAGAGCCCCAACTGTCATAGCCTGTCCTCAGAGCAGAGCTGCTGCAGCCCTCTGAGCATCTTGGTGGCCTCCTTCGGACAGTTCCATGTCCTCCTTGTGTTGGGGGCACGAGAACTGCACACAGGACTCCAGGTGGGGTCTGAGGAGAGCAGAGCAAAGGGGCAGAATCCCCTCCCTTGCCCTGCTGCCCACACTGCTCTTGCTACAGCCCAGCACAGGGTTGTTGTCTGGGCTGCACTCACCCTGCAGGCTCATCTTGAGCTTTTCACCATCCCAGACCTCCAGGTCCTGCTCCTCAGAGCTGCTCTCCACCATTCCTAACCCATCCTGGAGTTGTGCATGGGACTGTGCAGACCTAGGTGCAGGACCTTGCACTTGACCTTGTCATGAGGTTGGCCTTAATCGATGATTTTCTAAAGAATCTCACCACAACCTCAAACAGCCACCACCATTACATAGAAAACAACTGAATTGCATTACTCTTAAACTCAGCCAGCAGTCAATAAAGCTCAGATAACTCAGTCCAGGGAAGTGTTTCTCAGTACTTGCTTTAGCAATAAACTGCACTCTACAGACTCAAAAAAAAGAGCCACAAGACAGCTTGCTATAGAAGATATAACAGATATGCTATGTTAAACTTCTTGCAGTTTCAAGGAGGAAGAGTGGGGTAGGACAGAAAGAGAAATTCTTAATAGAGCAAGAACTCTTGTCCAGGAATAATTCCTCCTGATGGTATTTCCTGCAGGTTTTCAGCCAACTTCTTTAGCTTCCTGCTGGCAGTTGGCTCATACAGAACATTTGTAATGCTCATTCTTCCGTCAGACTTCAGACAAAGGTAACAAACATGAGGTAAGGGCTACAGATGTGACTATGCTGAGTTACATAAGAGGTGATTACCCACCTTTTTACAGAATCTTGCTTAAACATTAGTTTTCTCCACCTAATAATCAAGTGGAAAACCACTCTAACATCAAGCAAACATATCAATTACCTCATCTACCATCTATCTGTATAGTCTTACTTATAAAATCCTCTCCTCTGTGTTCCTGATCTCTTACACATCTTCCAACTATAAAAGTAAACCCTACTTTTGTGAACTATGAGTGTGAAGTGAGGTGAAGGCAAAATAAAACCCAAGCCCCAAATTAACTTAAAATACTGGACTTACACTGAACTCACTGCAGTGATATAACAAAAACAGCCAGCAAAGTATGGAGAAGTAAATTCCAATCACAGTTGCTACTGTTGCACTAGAACTATTAATCTCTGCTCAATTAGCCATTGTAGAGAGTTAAGACAGACAAGACAGTATCTGAGAGGCACATTTTAGAGAAATGATTAATCATCTAGCCAGAATAAAACAGGCATTTTAACAGAAGACACTAAAAATTGCTTTCCTACCTTTGATTCAGTGACAAGAACCTGACTTGAAACTAAAAGACATTTGAAACTGAAAGAACATGGGGTAGAGCATACACATTAGGGAAATTGTCATGAATTGTCAGTATTCAAATGAAATAAATCCTCTTCCAGATGACAATCAAACCAGCTACTGTTGTTTCACTGGGGATTTACTAAACTACCTTTGATTAAAGCATGAAACCTCTATCTTTGCAGACAGTCAAGAATCAACTAGACAGGGCACTAAGCAGCATAACAGCAGGACTCACTTCAATGTTCAGTTCTAATGGGGTTTGAACCAGATGAATTCCAGAGGTCCCTTTCCCAGACAGTTTTGCTTAACGTAAAGTCCTTGTGTACTTGGAGGGGGAAGAAGGCAGACATCTAGAGCCATTCCAGTCAGGAACTATAAAGTGCTTTGTTTCACCTTGCAGCTAATTCTATTTTTTGCTATTATGTCTGAATTTACCTCTGAAGAAGCATGAGCTATTAGAGACATTTCAAAAGTTAAAACATGTGACATGAACTAGCACACAGCATATATGCAGCTGCATGACAGGAAGAGCACACCTCTAGGCGATTTCAAAACTTACAAATCATAGAACAAAAATGACAAGAGTAAAAAAGGCAAATAAAAGTCTGCTTTATCTCAACCCCTACCCGTAGGGTTTACATGGATTTAAAAATTTTAAGTGAAGTTATCAACCAACAGCTATCTTTAAGTGAAATAAAAGTATCTGTATTAAAAAAAATCTGCTACATTGACACAAAAATTATTTCAGCACTTGTGGCAACTGGGTTCCA
Source organism: Tricholaema leucomelas (assembly GCA_013400475.1). Taxonomy (NCBI): domain Eukaryota; kingdom Metazoa; phylum Chordata; class Aves; order Piciformes; family Lybiidae; genus Tricholaema lacrymosa; species Tricholaema leucomelas. Next base: position 17,150 of record WAAF01014294.1, on the reverse strand, counting down.
TTTCAGGGTCTGCTTGCAGACCACAGTGTAAGTCAGCACTACCCAGAGTAGGAGTAGGTATTTGTACTTTAAGTGTATCACATCAGTGCTCTAAAACTAGCAAGACAAATATCCAATTAAATTGTAGTTGAATGATTTTCATCTGAATACTGAGTATTTTACTGCTAAAGTTTAGGCTGTCAAACAGGTGTCCATGACTGATCTTTCATGGACAAGGGCTGCAGGATGAAGCTCTCTTACCCAATGCTGATGCACTGATGGATGCGGCAGAAGGTCTCGAATATAAACAGACGAGCATTCTCAATGAAGTCCTCAAGGCAGGCCACCAAGAAGAAATCATTCACCAGCACCTGCAGGTGTAAGGGAAGAACAAACACAGAAGTACTTCAGTGGTAGGTAGTGTCAAGTTAGCCAGTCAACAGCTCACCCAAACCCCATACTTAATGTGCTCAAAGAAAAAGCTACAATTGATCAGAATCTGTCATTATTCTGCAGCCTGCTAAATTAAAATTGCATCATCGTTGAGGGCTGACTTGAGAAAAAGGTCTGCTGTTGCCATAGTCCTATTGAAGAGCCCTCTGACAGAAAATTTTGGTCCCCTCTCACACTGTAGGATTCTTCTCACTGCAGTTTGATCTGCATTCTCCTCCCCATGCAAAGCAGCCTACCCAGCAGTGTTAGCATGCCTATGAAGTTCAGATTACTGGATCGCAACCCATACAGAGTGAAGAGAAGGCTTCTGATTTACCCAATTAAAGTAGCCAGCAGTAATGATAGCAAAGCCAAATCAGAGTTCAAGTATCAGCATGAGTGTTCAGCTTTTAGAAATACTGGCACTACTACTTTTACACCAGTCAATCTCCAAGTGTTAGGCATCCTTAACTATTCATAGTAGATGAGCTAATCTTTTTGCAGTAATAATATTAGCACGGCTAAATTCAATACAGTTCCACTACAGCAGACAAATCCAATCTTTTCTTCAAGTGCTTTTCAAACATTAATGGAAAACCTGAAGCTCAGCCAAATGCATGACTACCTGCTCATTTCTTGGTCTACAACTTAGAATCCTAGAATCAACCAGGTTGGAAGAGACCTCCAAGATCATCCATCCCAACCTATCACCCATCCCTGTCCAATCAACTAGACCATGGCACTAAGTGCCTCATCCAGGCTTCTTGTGAAGATAAGGAGAGGCTGAGGGAGCTGGGATTGTTTAGCCTGGAGAAGAGGAGGCTCAGGTGAGACCTTATTGCTGTTTACAGCTACCCGAGGGGTGGTTGTAGCCAGGAGGAGGTTGCTCTCTTCTCTCAGGCGGCCAGCACCAGAACAAGAGGACACAGCCTCAAGCTATGCCAGGGGAAATTTAGGCTTGAGGTGAGGAGAAAGTTCTTCACTGAGAGAGTCATTGGCTACTGGAATGGGCTGCCCAGGGAGGTGGTGGAGTCGCCGTCCCTGGAGCTGTTCAAGGCAGGATTGGACGTGGCACTTGGTGCCATGGTCTAGCCTTGAGCTCTGTGGTAACGGCTTGGATTTGATGATCTATGAGGTCTCTTCCAGCCTTGGTGATACTGTGATACAAACTTCTTGAAATGCAATTTTAAAGCTATATGCTTACTGCTAAGGCCTTTACTTAAAAGGAAGAAGAGTCTTGTAAATGTTATAAACCTTACAGTTTCACACTCTCTCAGCTTCTTCTGTGCACCATCAAAATCAAAATTAACATACAAACATTCCACAAACTCTGTGATAGGGTCCCTGTATGTGTAGGACTCCTGTGGAAGAAATTCAGAATTATATTAGAAATCAAGGGCATGAGATAACCTGAGCATTCCTTATAGTCCTCACACAGAACACAGGAAACAAGTTCATACACAAATCTGAAACTGAATACACAGTTACATTTTCTAATTCCTGTTATAACAGCTGAATAAATATGATCTTTTCATCCCAGTAGGATGGCTAAATAACAAGAAGTGCAGTTTCACCTTTAGCATTTAGTGCTGCAATCTTTAGGTTAGAGAAACACGAGGGATTAGAGCTGGTTCTGTATCAATCCTCCAAATTCCTTAGAACATAGTAGAAGAGATACTCTTCCTACATTTTGATTTCAAAGACCAGTCCAACAGCAAATCCCTCATACTTCAAACTGAACAATCACTCAATTTACACTGACAACACAGCAAACACAAACAATGCTACCTTCCATTTACTAAACAGTTGACTTCATTTTAGCATTATGGGAACAGCTCATTTTTAACCACAAGGCATGAAAGGAGGAAAAGATAATTCCATCCTCCCATTGTCCAACAAGCATTTTACTTCAGTGAAAAATCAGTCCAATGAAAGTGAGCATCAAAATAAGGAAGAAGTCTTAAATCAGCCACAATTTTAAGAGAAAAGTACAAGTGTCAATAAAGAAAGGGCAGCAAATACCAGATGTTTTAGATATTACCTGCTGAATAACCTTGACTAGATCTTTCAGCACTTGTCTACGTTTTCTAACATCCTTATTTGTTATGACTGCAGTAGTCAGGTACCTAAGGATGTGTGGGCACATTGTCTGAATGGCATTCAGATACCTGGAAAGAAAACAAAGCCCAGATCATGTAATTTTGCATCAGAAACTCTTCATTATGAATAAGTTATGTAGAATCGGAATCAGTCAGGGTTGGAAGGGACCACAAGGATCATCCAGTTCCATGGCAATTCCCCTGCCATGCCCAGGGACACCCTACCCTACAGCAGGCTTCCCACAGCCTCATCCAGCCTGGCCTTAAACACCTCCAGGCATGGGGCCTCAACCACCTCCCTGGGCAACCCAGTCCAGCCTCTCACCACTCTCATGCTCAACAACTTCCTCTTCACATCCAGTCTGAATCTCCTCACTTCCCGCTTTGCTCCATTTGCCCTAGTCTTGTCACTACATGACAGCCTGAAAAGTCCTTCCCCAGCCTTTTTGTAGCCCCCTTCAGATACTGGAAGGCCACAAGAAGGTCACCTGGGAGCCTCCTCTTCTCCAGACTCAACAGCCCCAGCTCTTTCAGTCTGTCCTCATAGCAGAGCTGCTTCAGCTCTCTGATTGTCCTCATAGCCCTTCTGTGGACATGTTCCAGCATCTCCACATCCCTCTTGTAGTAAGGGCTCCAGAGCCTCCAGAAATGTACCTCTTATGCAGTACAATATGACTGACCATTTATTCAAATACATAAGAATGAGTTATTCTTCTTAACTTTGTAATATGCCTTCTGGGATGGGGAGGAGGGAAGAAAGCAGCTGGAAGAGAAGGCATCAGCATGCTAGGGAGAGAAGATTTTGGGCTAGCATTGCAAAAGTGGTGTTTGGGGGTTTTTTGTTTGTTTTTCTTTTTTTGTAGTCCATGCACTAAGTTCAGGTCAACACTAGCCTAAGCTGACAGATACACTGCTTTCACAAGAGGGGTTTGCATGGGCACATAGAACCACAGGAAGTATCTTTTCATCCAAGCCTGCAACTTTCCTGAGAAATACAAGTTGAAAAGAAAAATACTTCCCCCCAATACATATATGAATCAAAAGGGAGATGCAAGTCCACTACACATTACCAGTGTGAGATCATGAATGCAAAGAGTGTAACTTTTTCAGTACTGTTCTTCTATTACATTACCTTCAGTCAAGTATTACTGGGAGAGAGTTGTAACCAATTTCTCAGTGATAAGCTGTTCTAGACTCCCAGATGCGTAAGTAGTCAGTCCCCCCACAAATGGCTAGTGTTTCAATTTTCATTTTTAGTCCCATGTTTTCCTCAAGAAAATCAGCTTTGTAAAATCAAAATAGAACAGTTCCTTCCTCTACAGCTCTACAACATGTGGTAGGAATTGGTAACACAGCAAAACCAGTTATCCTATGACCTTCAAGTGTGAAAACAAATAAAACCTCAGTTTTTCCTACTTCACTACCTCTTTGCCTTGAAGGGGAAGTATACTGTGAAAGGCAGATTATACACAAAACCAAAGAAGAATATTCAAGAGAATATTCATTACAACTTCTAGCTTTGGGTTCAAAAATGTTTGACACACTTGCATATTCAACATTTCCCTTAATTTTAATTCAAAGACCCCAACACAGCACAACAGAACTTACTGTGGTTGGTAGAGGAACAGGTCAATGATATTGTCTCTCCCTTTAGGATGATTAAAAAACACGAACAAAGACCAGTGGATGAGCCACGTTCTTTGCTGAAGAGACCAGCATCGAGAGCTGACAGACTAAAAGAAATTAGTAAAAAAAAGTAACACTGGTTTAAGTCATATAGAAAACTTGCACAGAAAGCTTGCATGAAGACCTGTAATTGTTCAAAGAGTTGTGATCTTCCACTGACTTTTTAGCTGTTACCAGTCTCAGGCTGAGTTTTAACTCCAGCTTTTCAACCTGTCACTGTTAAAGACAAATCTGATGACAGTTCTAACCAAGATATATTTTCAATATTGTATTCCAAGTTGTTTGACAAAATCTCTATTTTGTTATAGCAAGAGCATAACATGAACCATCATAATTCACTATTTCCCTTTTTAACCCTGAATTTTGTTTCTCAAATTCCCTCTTCAGACATGATCTAAGGTACCACTTGGCTTCTCAAGCTTTGCAGATTTGTTTTCTAAAGCCTCATAAGAGCTTTTTTTTACCATACACTCTCAGATAATGGAGCACCACAATCACTTAGAGCCAAGAAATAAGAATATAACTATCTTAATTTAAACCAGCTAATACAACACAAATAAAGGTTAAGCACCTTTCATCTCTCCTATTATTTGTAAGAAAGTATCTAACAAAGAGGTGGCAAATCATTCCTAAACAAGATTGCAATTGATTCCAACTAAAAACTGAACACTAACACCTCTAAACTCCTTCTGACATAATCAAGGTTCTACTTACATTGTTATCTATTGTCTCCTTAAGTCTTGTGAGATCTTCCATCGCTGCATCCCAATTCTGCATCAGGATTTCAGATGCCAGTTTTCCCCACAAAGAACTCAAAGCATTTCTGTCTGTTGCTGGAACCTATTTTCAACAATAGTGAAAGAAGTCACACTCTTTGTATTTTTCCTTAAAATTACTATTTACTTTTAAAAATAAGAAAGCTATTTTCTGGTAGTAATTTTCACTTATGGGATATCAAACATGCATGTCCCTCTCCTTCCAAATGAAGTATTTCCTTCAATAAACAGCAACTGAGAAGCAGCAAACAAAAAGCAAACAGCAGTAAGTAACCAAAAAAATCCTATCAAAGTCAGACCAAGCTCCATGCTTAACTGAAAGAAATCAAGAAGTAGAATCCTAACAACAGGTAACTATCTTAAAGGTAGTACTCAAGTTCCTTCTAGTAATGCTGTACCTAACGGCAATGTCCAGTAAAGCTGCAACTTTACAATAGTGAATCTATTTCCTAGAAGGTAGTCTTCAGGTCCAGATGGGTTAGTTTTACATAGGAATGAACAAACTAAGTCGTTCACACAGTCATTCTCTTCTCAGATCATTACAATAGTGTCGCAGGCTACTTTTCTTCACACAGAACTTTTCCCAGCAGACTCAGTGACATAAAGTCCTATACCAAGCCATTACTAGCATAAAGAGAGGATTTCACCCTTTGAAATTAGTTACTTGACATGCACAACCATAATTGTGCTTTGTGCTTTAATTCTATCTAATAAGATAGAATTAAAGCACAAAGAATTAAGGACAGCTCTGCCCGCAAACCTTACAGATTTAACTTTTATTTCCCCTCTCAGGGGAATGTACTCCTAACACTGAAAAAAAAAAAAACTATCAGTTTTATCACAGGATGTCAGGGGTTGGAAGAAACACCAAGATTATTGAGTCCAACCCCCTTGCCAGAGCAGGACCATACAATCTAGTTCAGGTCACCCAGGAACGCATCCAGACGGGCCCTGAAAGTCTCCAACATTTAGATCAATAATTCAACTCATCCCTGCTTTAAACCCTATTCTGATGGAAGACACTTCCCAAATTTGCCTCTTCAGTTATAGTAAAGGAGTTGTTTAATCTAGCAGTAAAGGAATTTCAGAAAGTTATGGATATTTTCAGGTGCAACTAGAAGTTAAACAGGAAACAATCCTCAAAACATGAACCAGCATGTCCTCAGCAATCAGCCCACTTAGATAAGAGAACTACAGAGCTTAGAAGCCTTCCAGACAAAAGGTGCTAATTTCACAGGTACTTTTAGTTGAAGAGGTGAAGGGCACATTCATTGATCACTAACAATACATTCTCTGTGTTGAGATTATTACAAGACACTACCTTCACTCTCATTGTTACAAAATGATATGAATCATAGTAACACAAAAAGAATTGCTTCAGAAATGATAGACCTGGTTCTGCAACTCTCATTTAAACTGCTTCCTGGGCAGATGACTTTTATTTTTAAATCCATCACAAAATTCAAGAGAAGGCAGCTAAGAGTTCAGAGAAGCTGCTGGCAATTCGTCATTACCAGTACCGTCATTACACTCAATCTCTCTGCAAGCTTTTCACTACTGTTGGTTGATTACATCTCTGCACAAAAACAAGTGTTCATTTTGCTGTGGAAGACGTTTTGGGAAACTTTTCCTCAAACAATACTTTTTCCATGATATATTTAGAGTCAGAAAATAAGAAGTATTCTTAAACGCTACTGCAAGACCTGCGTATTTAAAGGACAGTGTGAAAATAACAGCATTTGTGGACAATAGTTGGTGATGATTATTAACAATTACTTTCAACTTTTCTTTGGTGCACAGTAATTGTTTCCAAAAAACTCCGAAGTGTTATTTCATTTTCATAGAACCATAGAATGGTTTAGGTTGGAAGGGACATCAAAGACCATCCACTTCAACCCCCTGCCATAGGCAGACACCTCCCACTAGAACAGGTTGCTCAAGGCCTCATCCAACCCAGCCTTAAATACCTCCAGGAAGGTTGTAGATCACAGACCTGTGCCAGGGTCTCAACAACCTCACTGGAAAGAGCTTCTTCCTAACTTTCAGTTTAAATCTCCCCTCTGCCAGTTTTAAGGATTAATAACACACAACCATCTGGACTTTTATATAAAAGCAAACCGACCAACCACAAAACAAAACCCAAAAGCAACGAACACCCAAAACTTACCAGAACTCTGAAGAAGTAGAGATATTCTGCAGCTCCTGAGTAGTTACCACATTCATACTGGAATTTTGCATATCTGTAGAGTGTATCTAGGTACTCCTGCCTAAACTGGAAAGTAAAACAGACAAAAAAAAAAACAAACAAAAGCTTTTCTTCATCAGGAAAAAGAGGAAATATGCCACTACAATCCAATTTACTATCTTTGAAACCTCAAGCTCCTTCAAAAGACACTGTATGCAGTAAAGACAATAGGAAGTTAAACTCTTTTAATCCATGCCACAGAATGAAATGTTATACCAACACTGGCAAAAAGATCAAATTCTGTACTAGAGCACATCTCAGTAACAAGGATGCAGCTAACATTAAGCTCCAGTTTTATTTTCATTTGTATAAACAAGAAAAGTTCCAAGGCCCTCAACACATGTTAGCATTAGGAATTCTGCCTGTTAGTTACATTGACATGAGACAAGTCAAAATGCTAGTCCATAACTGCTCGAAGCTGTTGGCTAGGAGGTTGGGTAGGGATTTAGAACTGTATTCAAACAGGTAAGAATTAAAACACTTACACCATGCTTCTCAGCTAAATAGTCAAACAGCATCCGACCATCCCTATAATAAAAAGATAAAAGCCACTGTTTTCACAAAACAGATTGTCACTGTGCAAGCATACTATGCAACACAACCTCTTTGTTTTCAAAGCAAAAACCACAGTGTCAATTTGAAGTGATGCAAAAGAGCCTGCAGATAGAGAAACAATATGCCCACAGAATCATTAAGATGTCTCAAAATTACTATGGTCTTAAATAAAGAATGCCACCTGCAACAGTAGAGTTAAGAGGGGCTGGGAAGTTGCCTTAAAGTTTGATGGCATCCTTAGCTGTCAGTATGGAAGTTCAATTCTGACTTTGAGCTCTTCCTAACCATGTATAAATTCCAAGCAGTATCTCTGAATCAAGCCGGTTCAATTCAGCAGGAGACAGCAGAGGAAGAAAAGAAAAAGGTCATGGGCTGGACTTGATGATCTCACTGGATGAGGCTTAGTGCCATGGTCTAGTTGACTGGATAGGGCTGGGTGATAGGTTGGACTGGATGACCTTGGAGGTCTCTTCTTGATTCTATTCTATTCTTTTCCAGCCTCAATAATTCTATGAAGTAAAATATAATTCAAGGAAATTTATCCCACTGTTGGCACTGGGATACAGTGGTTAACCAGAACACTTCTACCACAATGAACAGTTAGAAAATGAGAATTACTAATATTTTTTTAATAACTAATTCACACACAATCACATTTCCAAAGCTTTTAATTCTCCATGAATAACAGAAAGACAAGCAGTATTACTCAGATCAAAGGAAAGTCCAGCCTCCAGTAGGCAAGCATAAAACTATCTACCATAAATAAGTATCATATTTATTACCACAGGACTTTCTGCAATGGGTTTTGATCAGCTCTTAGAGTAAATTTTGAGCACACCACCTTTAAAGTGCAGTAAGAAATCTATTCAAATTCTGTTGCAATCATCTGGCAACAGGAACCACAGCTGAAAAAAAAGTATTTTCAGGAAGGGACTTTGATTGTATGGACTGTCTTTCTACATTACAGAATAGAGCCAATGACCTTTTCCCCCCCCCTCTATTCTCCAGTCCCTTAACCCCTTGGACATGCTTCTACACCTGTAGCTAGCTACCCTCCACTTCACTGCCTCTGTGTATTCACATTTCAGTCAATCTTAAAAATGTCTTTGACAATTCATGCAACTATCATATTGGCAGAACACATATGCAAGATTTAACTGAAGAAGAGAGCATCAAGCCATAAGTAAAAGCGTCTGCAGGGGGGAATTTTCCCATCTGCTCTGAAATCAAATGACAGCAAAGCTGAGTTCATTCAACTATCTATGATTCTAGGATTCTATGAACTAGAAGTCATGATGATTTTACAGGGACGTGGCACATTGAAAAGGCAGAATGATGAGAGCCTCACTGGGTTTCTTCTAGAGGAACATACTTCAAGGATGACGAATTCTGATTAGACCTCTACAATTTTTAAGTCAACAGCCTCCAAAAGCTGCACAGAAAAAACATGAAAGCAAAACTTATGCCTTATTGTTGTCCTTTACACATCATCTCGTACCATTTCCCAGTCTTTCACCTTTGAAACAGCTGTGATGTAATGCCCTGATAATATGCAGCTCCAAATTTGATACAGGTTCCAAATCAGCAGCAGAAATTCACGAAAGCCAAAAAAAAAAGAAATCTGGGCCTTGACAGATGTCTTTCAGTCTGTTTTTCCCCAACAATCTGGGTTAGAACTTCTGTGAATCCAATAACCAAACCCAGTATTTCTGAACTGCCAAGTTTACTTTATTTTCACTTTAAAAAAATATCTGACCCAGTTAGGAAACAAAACTTGCTGCATACAAGTAACAGGACTAATATTTCACAGCATTATACAAGTTGTGTTGCAAGTATTTTCTGACCATACCTCTTGCTTCCAAACAAGGTGTTTCAGATTTGTAATAAGCATTACTGACTAACTTCTGTCAAAGGTCAAGTAACAGAATCTCTTTCCCAGGAAATACTAGTACTCAGGATTGCAACAAGCTTTTTTTTTTGTAGGCCAAATATTATAAAAAACAGCTAAAAAAATGAACAAGATATTTGAGATGAATAGAATAGAATCAATCAGGTTGGAAGAGACCTCCAAGATCATCCAGTCCAGCCTTGCACCCAGCCCTGTCCAGTCAACTAGACCATGGCACTAAGTGCCTCATCCAGGCTTTTCTTGAACACCCCCAGGGACGGTGACTCCACCACCTCCCTGGGCAGCCCATTCCAATGCCAATCACTCTCTCTGCCAACAACTTCCTCCTAACATCCAGCCTAGACCTCCNACAGGGGCAGAATAACCTCCCTCGTCCTGCTGGCCACACTGCTCCTGATACAGGCTAGGATGCCACTGGCCCTCTTGGCCACCTGGGCACACTGCTGGCTCATCTTCAGCCTACTATCCACCAGTACCCCCAGGTCCCTTTCCTCCTGGCTGCTCTCCAGCCACTCTGTCCCCAGCCTGTAGCGTTGCTTGGGGTTGTTGTGGCCAAAGTGCAGAACCCTGCACTTGGCCTTGTTAAATTTCATCCCACTGGCCTCTGCCCACCCATCCAGCCTGTCCAGGTCCCTCTGCAGGGCTCTCCTACCTTCCAACAGATCAACACCTGCTCCTAGCTTGGTGTCATCCACAAACTTAATGATACTGGACTCAATCCCCTCATCCAGATCATCGATAAAGATATTGAACAGGACTGGGCCCAGCACTGATCCCTGGAGAACGCCACTAGTGACTGGCTGCCAACTGAATGTGGCACCACTGACCACCACTACATACAGAAGTTCTATTAAATGTGAACAGAGTTCTGATAGTGTCAGGAAGTGAAGGCAGTTACCTAATGGCACCTGGATCTTCAACTTTCCAAGATGTACTTTAGAAAGCTGTTGGAGTGACTCTTAGCTTTGTGTAATAACTTAAAAGTCATAAGGAAATGGAATTCCTTTTCTTAATATAATTACTTGACATAAATACCCATGCTGAAATCAAATACTACAGTGGCCTGCTTACCCTAGCAATGCTATTTAGAGCAGAAGTTTAAGCACATTCTAATGTTATTAGAACAGAAAATAGAACCTTTTTCTGAAGTGCTGGGAAGCAAACAAGATTTCATAATTTCTACTAACAGTTTGTTTTGTGCACACCAAGTAGCAATACATTGTACCTTACCACTTCTATGCTAAGTTCTAAGTAAGACTAAGAAACTCTTAAAAGATTGCAGAGTGAAGAACACATAGGCCAAGAGGCTCGATCAGGTTTCTCAGCAAGCTAGGCTAAGAAGGGAAAGGAAAAACCCAAGAATTAAAGTCTACACTTGAAACAAGGAGTAAATTCTAAATCAAGCTCCTCTCCTCACTCTCTCACAGAGTGATTTGCCATTGGAATGGGCTGCCCAGGGAGGTGGTGGAGTTGCCGTCCCTGGAAGTGTTCAAGAAAAGACTGGATGAGGCACTTAGTGCCATGGTCTGGTTGACTGGACAGGGCTGGGTGCTAGGTTGGACTGGATGACCTTGGAGTTCTCTTCCAACCTGGCTGATTCTGTGATCTTCTCTTCAAGTACCCATGTTCTTCAGGAGGGTTGGTCCCAGACAAAAGGTACTAATCAGAAGACTTCTGAAGAGTAGATTTAAAAGTCTGTGCATTCAGTGCTTTGCTAAGAAAATTCCACCATCTGCGTTATAGCCTTCATTATCAGCAGATACATAAAGCCTGGCAACAATAAATCCAAGCCCAGGCTCTACCTTTACATTCCAGTCAATTCATAGCTGCCCTGTATGACCTATTAGAGGTCTTACAGCACATAAGACTGAAGAAGTCATCTAATTTTCCAGAGTTAGTTTGACACATTTAAAACAGCAGGAGGAACTACAGGAGTCTTAAGAGAAATGTATGCTACCAGGCTGAAAGGAAGCTTATCCATCAAGCCTCCCTGAATAAGATAGCACTACATAGGCCTCTGTGAAGGCAAAAAAAGGAAAGAGGGCAGTGTACTAGTAAAGAGAATCTGAATTGTTTCAGCCCACACTTCCCCTCAAAAAACCTCAAACACCCCCCCTCATAAAAACAAATAAATAAAAACCCAAATCAATAAATAAATCACCCCCCAATTCCCATAGAACCAAATCTCAGCTGATGTTTGACTGCACTGAATGATGGCTTTCACATCCCAAGCAAATTCACAAGTATTAGGCACAACAGAGATGCATTATGCACAGAAGGTAGAGTGCTAAAAAGAATAAATTGTGTCTAGCAACTCTAACTACCTAATCACAACCGCTACTTAACCACTGGCTGGAAATGAAATTGTCTTTGCAGAGAGTGCTGCTACCGAAGAGGCACCATCCCCAGAAATCTCATTAAAAATTACCTAGTGGACTGCATTTGCCTTGTAGTCTCTGGGTCCTCAAACATCTTGACAATAGGTTCAGTTTCAGCTTGAAGCTGCTTCAGCTGTGCAACAACAGTAGTTCTTTTCTCCCGCAAAGCTAAACACACAAACAAAAAAGGTTAAGTTTTTCCAGAAATCAACCTGTGATTGCATGGTGCTGACACCACCTTTGAACATCTTCCCAATTCTTACTTCACTCTTCCTCTCAGTGAAGTCACAAAGCCAGAGCTAACACTTCATTAACTTAATGTTTCTAACATTTATTTCTTTTCCTCCTTTGTGGAGTTCTAATCAAGCCAATAAAAGGCAGGTGTAACTACAGAGCTCTGTAGCAGACACAGTATCTTCAGGCTGCCACAGAACCAACCATCTCAGATTGTACATTCCAAATAAAAAGTAAACTGTGCTATCATATCAGTAAGATTAATTTTTCCTCTAAACGACCAGGTTCTGAAAGTGTACTTAAAGAATACTTAACTGAAAATTGACAGGAAGAATTTAAAGCAGCTCAGTAATCAAAACTATTTTCAACACAATACATGTTTGAATAGCCCATTAAACCCTTAATGAAAACAGAATCAACAGCTTTAGTGCTATTTCACACAGACCCAAACATCCTCACCAAGTGCTACCAGTGCAATAAAATGAACACAGAAATAAAATTCAGAAAAGCCTATACACTTGAACTCTGAAAAAAATACAGCAGCACTCCAAGACTGGCTACACAACCCAGAAACCCAGATATGGGATCAGAGAAACTCAGACCAAATCCCAGGAGAAAACCATGTGGAGGAAGTTGTGAGCCACACACCAGGGCACCTGATGCCACAGTGAGGCTATCAGACATTTATTTTGTGATTTTACTACATGTATAGCTGTAAAGCAGGTCCAAAGTGGGTAACACCACAACCGTGGTACAGCCTACATCTAACAATGACTTGCCTGATAGGAAGTGTTCCAATAAGGAGAAATTATCTCCAACTTCAGATGAATCTTGAAATTATAAGAGAGGAGGGGGAAGTAGATGAAAGAAAACATTCAGGTGACTTATTAACACTACAATAATGTTTTCCTGTGACATCTCCTGGCTGTGTAATTTTAAGATGAACTCACAGAAGACAAGATGAAAGCAGTTATAAATTGCTCAGAGACATATTAGTGCAAGCAAATCAAGCTTTGAGGACTTAAAACAGTGAGGGCTCATAAAAAACGAGAGTAAAATTGTAATGAAATTAGTGATTCCACAAAAACAAACTCTCTCTACATATATTCAATGAGCATTGATACATGAAGATCATGTACACGAGAAATCTCACAGTTAAGATCTTTCCATAGAAGGCTGTACCAGCAAACACCCTGAGCAAGTGACTCAACGTACAAGTATTATCACTGCTAATTTCATACTGTTGAATAAAAGCCACAGATCAAACAACAGTAACTCATCATCATTTTTAGATAGAAAGGCTGTAAACCAACTATTACTTTTAAATGGTCAGCTTACCATGTGGAATTTCATCAGAATATAGATTTTTGTACACATCCATAGCAAAATCCACCATGTTCGTGTCACTAAGGAGATCCAGTTTTCCTTGGAGTAGCTCTTTTTCATTGTATATCTGAAATGGGAATTAAGACACTTCTTTGAATACTACTAAACAGCTTCTAATTCATATTACGTAATTACAACAGTTTATTTAGGGGTTTTTGTATAATAAGGTAATTTTAAACATCAAATCTCACAGCTCTGCAAGACCTAGCAGCTCTGTCATTTAGTGTGCTTGCTCTACAGCCTCACTGCATTTCCAGTCCTGGAGAGACACCAGCAACTTCCTGCTATTTATGAATGCAGGAACGTCACTGACTAGTTAGAAGACAAGCAACATTTTCAAACTACTAATCTGTTAATACAAATATTAATTCCTGTTACAATTCAACAGGCCTGTCAAAGCCTATCTGGATGTGTTCCTCTGATCTGTGCCAGATCATATGGTCCTGCTTTGGCAGGGGAGTTGGACTCGATGATCTCCTTGGGTCCCTCCCAATCTCTAATATTCTGTGATCCTGTGAATTCATGGAGGGGAAAAAGTCCTACATATAAATTAAAAAAATAAAACACTGGTCAGATTTTTCTTTCAAAGAAGTGAATACTTTCTGATGAGTACATGTCAGACAGAGCACAATCAATTTAAAGTGGATCACAGAAGAGGTATTGAAGAGCAAGTATAACTTAATTGTAGCACGAGTAGTTGTAGCACTTAGTGCCATGGTCTAGTTGACTGGATAGGGATGGGTGATAGGTTGGACTGGATGATCTTGGAGGTCTCTTCCAACCCGGTTGATTCTGTGATTACTCCAAAATGTGTTTCTAGGTCTGCAGCACAGGGACAAATTTGATTTAGTTTGAGTAAGTGGATGGTATTGATGGTACTGGATGGTATCCAGTTGACTGGATAGGGCTGGGTGCTAGGTTGGACTGGATCATCTTGGAGGTCTCTTCCAACCTGGCTTATTCTATTCTATTCTCTTAAACCTGCAAAACTTTAATAATTCCCATCTTGTAATTTATCCATGAGTTGCAGACTGTATTAGGTCTTCAAGATGTAGGCAGGGGCCACAACTGGAGTACACCTCAAAAGCTCATTTGTGTGACGGCTTCAATTATAATTCATCACACCACGTTTATCAGAGTTTCAGAACCTGCAAAGTTTAATTTGGCTCTGGACATCGTGTTGCTCAAGATGTAACTCTATAAAAATGACTCTTTAACTAACTTCAGCTGATTTACAAGTGACAAAACATGAAAAATGCCCCCAGGATGACCTGCATCAAGTAAAACCCATACACCTGACAAGAAGACTGGTTCCAGCTGTCTCAATATATGTATACTTGATTGGTTCATTTCTAAAGCCTAAAATAACACGAGTGTTTATGCAATTTGACACATTCTGTTTCAATTTTAAAACACATCACATAAGTACTTCTGAGAGTTTAACAGAAGTTTGGTCTACTGTATCTTCAACAGTAGTGGGATCTTCTTAGTAATATAATTTAAAAGATATACAGAAAGGCCAACAAGGAACAGCACTAGATGGGACTTGTGGTTTAAACAAAGATTCGTGACAACGGTTTTAAGTTGGTCAGCACTATCTACGCTGATGCAAAGCCACACTCCGCCCTGCAACTCAACAGCTGAGGGGCAAAACGAGTGACAAGGGCCGCTGGGCTAATAAGGGCAGAAAACGAACGTCGTCTGAGACGGTGAGGAAGAGCTTTTACTTTTCCCTTCCCCGAATAAGCGGAAAGGAAAGAAACTACACCAAATCCGAGGGAGGGGAAAAAGGAAACCCCTCTGCCCCGCAACCGCAGCGGAAGAGCGGCAGTCCCAGGCCTCATCTCGACCCACGGCGCTGTTAGTCCTCCCTCCCAAACGAGAGAAACCCGCACGCCCCCTCCTCGCCCTCTCCCCACACGGCGCAGAAAGCTCCTCCTTCAGGAAGGCAGCTCCCCATCTCCTGACGGGCCAGGACCAGGCCGCGTAGCGCATGGAGGCGGCCACGGCGCGCCAGGCCCGCGAGAGACACCAGCAGCTGGCGGTCCTGTTTCCCACTTCTCTACGTCCCAAGCTCCAGAACCGGCTCTCCCACCCCCGGCACGGCCGCCTACCTCCTTGACGGAAAGGAACTCCAGCAGCGGGAAGACCAAGTGTCGGTCCAAGAAGTGCGCGATCTTCGTAGTCAGGTCGTACTCGGCCATCTTGGCGACGTGAAAGAAAGAGGCGAGGCGGGGCGCGGCGGCGTGCCAGAGGCAGCGGGCGGCCGCGGCTCTCGGCGCTGTGCGTCTGTGTGGCCCGCCCCGGCCGGAGGCGTGGAGGCGGCGAGCGGCTGCGCAGTGCCCTGTTCGACGCGGTGGGAGGTTGTGGAGGTGGGGCCGTCGGTCCGGCGCGCTTGCCGTGGTGCGGTTTAGGCGAGGCGCTTAGAGCTTTTGCTGTGTCGGCGGGGAGGCGGTGGCAGGGCTGAGTGCTGGGCTGGTCTGCGCTCCTTTGCTTGAGGCGGCTGTAGGGCCCGGCCGGCTGCGCGGGATACTGGGGCAGGGCGCTGCCTGCGCGTCGGGGTGGGGGAAGGCGCTAGGATGGTGTCTTAGTGCTCACAGTCAGTTCTGTTTCGAGGTGGGCTCAGCTTAACAGAAGCCTACTTCTAAAGTGGCGAGATTCTCCTAAGAGCGGTACAGAGTATCTTTGAGGTGTGAGCCCAGCCCTACAGTCGTGCTTGGTGTGCAAGCTTGGTTTGATTTAATACGGTAAAAGGAACTGCAGGGAGGTCGGAACTGGAGGGAGGCCTAAACTGTCTTTGGCACCAAGGGAAATCTCTTCCTAAGTGTTTGCCCGTGTTGACCAAGTTCTGAACTCTTTGTGGGGAGGGCGTGATGTAATAAGGACAATAACTTACATAGTGAAATCTAAGCAAGTGTGGAAGTGTTTTGCAGAGTTCTGCGGTTCCCTTCTTTCGCTGCTATTGATGATAACTTGGCCATTTCTTGTAGTTAGAGTAAGGAAAAGAGCAAGTTCACCATAATGTTAACTCACTAGAACATTAAAAGGTTGAAAGGTACTTTTTAGCATTATAGTTTGTAAGTTTTCTGCCTACCTTTATGCGGTCATGATTGTCACAGTAGATTCCAATGAGTCAAGCCAAGCCTCATCTCATCGTGTAAAGTATGGCTCGAGCCTTTGGCACAAGGAGACTTCTCCTTCCACTGGCAGAGGGATAAATCATTTGCTTAGTGAATCTCATAAATACAGAATCATAACAAGACTATGCCAATGGCAGCTATTTGCTGAATAGTGAGTTAAGGTAGTACAGGTTAGTTTCAGAGTTGGATTGTTGTAAATGAGGAGTGAGAAATAAAGAGGTTATGCACTTAGCCATTCTTCATGCTGCTAGTCATATTCTCCCTGCCATAACGAGGGAGTGGTAAGTCTTCAGAGCAGCTCAACAATCATAGAATCAAGCAGGTTGGAAGA
>WAAF01014293.1:52217-74082 GCA_013400475.1 Tricholaema leucomelas | reverse complement strand
CATGTTTGGAAAAGTGCCAAAATTAATGTCCTGGATTAAGGTGGATCCCTCCCCCTGTAAACTCACTACAACATAAGATTTTTTTGGAAAGTCTGGAACACGAAAATTGTGTTTCTTATAGTTAAATATAACAGTATAAGGAGAATGAACTACTACAGAAATATAATAACCTTAAGGAAGATGGGGAAAGGGTCAAGTGGTGGTGAAGCAGCAAAAGCAGCAGCAGCCGAAACAGTGGCGGGGGAAGGTGGCAGCAGGCACAGCGAAAGCAGCAAGGGGAAGGTACAAGCTGTGCTTATGGACATTAAGCTCTCGATGCTCCAATGAAATTGTATTAACGTTTTCATTGTTGCCATTGTATGGCCTATCCCTAGAATGTTCACCTCTCCACTTAGAGCTTCCGCTTCTAAGTTTCTCTGTTCTGAATTTTTGTTTAATATCTGAGCTAGAAATCTAGCTCAAACAGCCACAAGGTAGGTGTCAGGAATATGAGGCCAGTCTTTTTTCAGAGTTGCCCAGCAACAGGACAAGAGCTAAGAGGCCCAAACTTGAATATAGGAAGTTCCATCTAAACATAAGAAGGCCTTTTGTTTACTGTGAGGGTGGTGGAGCACTGGAACAGGCTGCCAGAGAGGTGGTAGAACCTCCTTTCCTGGAGTTATTCAAAACTCACATGGATGCTGTCCTGTGCAGCCTGCTCTGTGTGAACCTGCTCTGTGTGAACCTGCTCTGAATACACCCGCTCTGGCAGTGGGCTTGAGTCTGGAGGTGCCTTCCAACCTCTACCATTTTGTGATTCTGTGCTCCCTGTTATATTCCCCCATTGCCATCTAGCACCTCAGGAGCCGCTGACTCATCTCAGTAAGACCTTGACTGCGCTGCAGTGACCCCAGCATGCCTCAAGACAACAGGTTGAAGTCCCTTACTAGCATCCCATCCCTCTGAATTTGTCACAGATGGGACTTGTATTATTCCTTTCCCCCCAACACGTAGTACTCTCAACGCCGTTTAGTGGGATTTTCTTTTATTCTTCCTTAAGTGTTTACTATAAAGCTAGCTCACTCAAAACCAAACATTGTTTACTAGTCTTCCTAGATTCCCAGTAGTGTTACAGAATCTTTAAATTTACTCTTGGTTTTGTTGCCTTTATTTCGTGTCCAGTAGAGTAGTTCTTCACTTGTAGAAATTACTCTTCAACACTGCCCTACATATTTTAACGATCAGAATTATTATATGTTTATACCTGCAGAATGTGTCATTCCAAACTGCATGACTTTCTTTCATTTTTCATCTTCCCACAGTCCTAAGTTCGGGTATCTTCTACTATGATGTTTTTCAACTCAAAAGCCTGCTTCCATTTTGGTTTGAATGGAGCTAAGAAGAAATGCCATTCCTTCTCTAGTGTCTCCATCTATACCTGCAACTCATAATCAACACAAGCGTGTCTTGTATGCACTATTTCCTCAACTATTCCTCAATGATACTCTGGTCATAGGTGCTATATTTTGAGCATTTCAGACTGTTTTCCCATTAAGTTCAGTAGTATATTGCAGCTTAACCTAAGGAAATTCTACTCTTATCTCTATTTCATTAGCATTCATATAAGCCATAACGAAGATTCTTACACAACTCTGTTCTCAACATCTTATACAGGCTGCTATCTCTGCCCCGGTAGACATGTAACCAGACTGACCATGCAATGTGTAATTATAATGTCTTGCATCTCTGGTATAACAGTCCCAAGAGTGTATATGTCTGTCACAAGAATCTCCCCTCTCCCTATTGTTTCAACCACAGTAGAGCACATCCTCTTATTGGAATCCCTGGCAGTATTTTGTGGGCAGAAAAGCAAGTGTGTTCCTTGCTATAGAAGTCTCACTGACTTCAATAGGATAATCATGCAATCCGTGAGTTTTATCCATAAAAGCTTCTTGCCAATGGTTGTCATTCTCCAAGACCAAAGAGGACAAAAATGCAAGCTTCTTCTGTGAAGCAGATAAATGCAACACTGAAATAAGAAGACAGAGTTGACAAGTATAATACTCTCTGGAAGCTTTTACCAGAAAATGACATTTTGACATTATGGTTCTGATTTCTTGCATATTTTCTGTAGTCCCCTTGCTGTGTGGCTTTGCTATGCAGAATTTAACTTCGTGCTTTGACTGATTTTCAATGGCTTATGGATTGTTTACATTTTAAGGAAATTAATTCACAAAATAAGTGCTGGCAAGATATGCTTCCACCCACAAACACTTCGTGTCTATGGTCTTTAGGGTCAGACATACCAAAAATGTATGGTTTCTGGAATTTGCTGATGGAATTTTAAATATTTCAAAGACATCCTTTATCTCTCTCATTTCTTTCATGAAGGAAAGTAGAGAGTTTTGTTGTCTAATAACCTGTTTCTCTAAACTGGTAAGCAAAAATGTTAAGTTTGTGAGTCCTTAAAATTGTCTTACTATGAATCTGTCAAACTACCTAGGAAGAAAGCACACTGATTTATTTTTCAGCTCAAGTAGTTTGTGGCTTTGTTTTCAAGCAGATATAATTTGCAGTTAAAAAGGAAAAAAAAAAAAAAAAGTGCATTCTCCTTTTCATTATGTGTAGCTATTCATTTTATTGTTGGCTGTTTATATACCATTCTACACCGTAGATTTAGTGCTGAAAAACTACTGACTAGATCAAGAGGCTCCATACCCAGATGCAGACACTAATACAAGCCTGTGAAAATACAAATTCATGAACTGCAATAAGATGGAAAAGTCAAGTACTATGGGAAAATGAAAACCACCTATAGAGGGATTTTTTTCCCTAAAGAACATCTAATCACTGTGTCTAGGCACATATGCACATAGCTGCAACCATCTGAAAATAAATTACACTCAAATATCTCTGGAACAATCTTGTTCTAATGACATTTACTGTTTAATATTCTAGCCAGAACAGAGCTGGATGGAAGTTTTGGCTACTCATTTTCCAGGAATAATTTTGTTTATTTGCTATAGATATGGGCAGAAAAGAACTGCATATCTTGTACAGTATGTCTAGGGGGTTAGTCACAGACCACAACAAGTGTGTGACAGCACAGATGAAGTTTCTGTGAGACAGTGCTGAACAGTTCATCACAGTCTGAGAGCAAAAGTGAGCTGCTCAATTCACTGACCCTTCAAAAAAATGGTAACTTAGATCTGTTGGGGCAGTACTAGTTCCTTGCAGTCTTAAGAAATAAGTTCACTATCTGGAAGGTACAGAGTTATTAAAAATAAGTTTCATTTCTGCATTTTTAGGAATCATATATTCATATGGAGAGGCTGAGGAAGCTGGGGTTGTTTAACCTGGAGAAGAGGAGGCTCAGGGGTGACCTCATTGCTGTCTACAACTACCTGAAGGGAGGTTGTAGCCAGCTGGGAGTTGGTCTCTTCTCCCAGGCAACCAGCAACAGAACAAGGAGATACAGCCTCAAGTTGTGCCAGGGGAAGTATAGGGTGGATGTTAGGAGGAAGTTCTTCACAGAAAGCGTGATTTGCCACTGGAATGGGCTGCCCAGGGAGGTGGTGGAGTCACCGTCCCTGGAGGTGTTCAGGAAAAGACTGGATGAGGCACTTAGTGCTATGTTCTAGTTGACTGGATAGGGCTGGGTGATAGGTTGGACTGGATGAACTTGGAGATCTCTTCCAACCTGGTTGATTCTATGATTCTAAACATAAGCCTCTGGAGGCCCCAAAACCAGACCTACTCCTTCCATGTTCGTCCTGATAAAATCATCTCCTGCCTGACACAGCGCTGGTGGAGGAGAATGAGCTGGCTTTGACATGAGTTTATAAAGAGATTGGCAGAATTGTGGTATTGAGTAACAGTATTCTAGTCCCTAGAGGATTTTTTTTCACCCCATAGTTCCCAACCTGGGACATTGTTGAAGCTTTGATTCATCTCAGCTATACTCTCTTCAAGTTACCAACATACATCCCCAGTACATCCATTTTACATCCATTTGAAAGACAAGTTAGAGCCTGCCACAGTAACCCTTTTTTGTCAGCAATATTTAGCAAGCTGGACCGCAGACAAGTGAAGTCTGTTCTTAGCCAACTGCAGCTCTAGATCACTGCTGTGTGAGCCTTAGCTAAATACCTTCCATCACAGCAATGCCAACAGTGTAGCTTTTATTTCCTTTAAGTCAAAGATCAATGGGCTGCAGTTTTGGGGGCTTTCTTAAATCTTTCTCAAAATATGTTTTATGCCCAGCCATGAGTTGAACCTGCCTGTGCTATTTCTAGGAGTCAGCTTGATAGTCATGCCGTGATGGGCAAAGTGTACCTTTTGCACAGGAAGGCTAGCAGTTTTCCAGCATCTGCTGCTAAAAAAGTCATAGGCTGCTCTGGGGTTGTGTCAAGGTCCAGAGAACAGAGATTAACAGTATCTCTGTCCAGAGGAGCAAGATCTGTTCTTATGGATTTCCGTGTTGTGAAATTAAGGTGCAAAAGAGACCATAGATCACCACGAAACTATTTATTAAAGGATAAGGTTGGACGAAACAGAGGGAGAGAGGGGGAAGGGGGAGAGAGAGAGGGATAAAGATAATGATGGAGAAGAAGAGAGAGAAAGCAGGGAAGGAAAAGAGCTGTGATCATATTACCCTCAGTCGCAGGTTGGGGGGGGGAGAGAGAGAGATGGGTGCGTGGCCCAGGGATGATCTTCTGTGGAGTTCGTCAGAGTTCCTCTGCTGGTGGTGCACCACTGGTGGTCTGCTGGGAGTGCCACTGGATGCTCTGGTGGTAGTGCCACTCTTTGGCAGGCTTTCCTCCTGCCTTTTTTACAGTTTTCTGCCCGGTGTCCAGCTGCAGCTCCCCAGGAAATCTTCCTGTGTATTCTCATGCATTCGCAGGGGTCCGGCGGCACCGGGGAGAGGGCCTCCGCCCCCTCCCTGGCTGTACCTGTCCATATCCTGAATACACACAGGCCTTTTCCCTTCGGGGATAAGATGTAGGCCTCCTGGGCATTCCAGCCGGGCTGAAGTCCAAGAGTTGGGAAGGTGCTGTCTGTTGATTTGCATCCCTGAGCTTTAG
Organism: Tricholaema leucomelas; assembly: GCA_013400475.1. Classification (NCBI taxonomy): domain Eukaryota; kingdom Metazoa; phylum Chordata; class Aves; order Piciformes; family Lybiidae; genus Tricholaema lacrymosa; species Tricholaema leucomelas. Next base: position 69,019 of record WAAF01014293.1, on the reverse strand, counting down.
GCCAAGCACCGAGTCTGAGTCCCGGAGGCTAACAAAGCAGTCTTTATCTTTGTTGATTAGGGAGAGACGATGCAATCTTTATCTTTGTTGATGAACAAGAGAGAGGATTTAGGCTCTCAGAGGTTGTCACATGGGCAGCTGAACAAAACTGACATTCAAAAGCACAAAACTAACCACCACAATTAAGAGCAGGTACTCATTTCTGCGTACATTCTGTTATAAATCGGGGAGCCACTATCAAGACAAATACAGTGAAAGGACCAAACTGTCCTCATCTACTCTGTTTTCACCTCCCACTGATCTATTAGGCACAGGCTCATGGCCACTGCAGAGTGCTTTTGACAGCTCTTGAGGCGGTGAGAAATAGCAGCAGCTGGGAAAATTCAAGACACCATATCTCAGCTTTCTTTCTCCTCTTCCTCCCTGCTCCTGTCGCTTGGACTGCAGAATGCACTGGAGTATGTTGCTCAATTTGAGCCACTAGTCTTCAGTAAGGAACAGACCACTGTTAGAAGGAGCAGCTCTGCACTGCCTGATACAGATATTCCTGCTTAAATAGGAGCTTTTTTTTTTTTACCTCACTATGGAGAAATTGATCCCCTTTGTGGGACTTTAAGATGCCAACCAGGGTATGCAATTTGACTCACTAGATACTTGTCAGTAAAGACTGAGAAGGAGCTGCCCATTGAGGCTTGGAGGAGACCTAGTAGCAGCCTTCCAGTACCTGAAGGGGACCTACAGGAAGGCTGGAGAGAGACTGTTTATAAAGGCCTGTAGTGATAGGATGAGGGACAGTGGCTTTAAACTAAAGAAGAGCAAATTTAGACTGGATATTAGAAATAAATTCTGTACTATGAGGATGGTGGAATACTAGAACAAATTGCCCAGGGATGTGGTTGAGGCCTTATCCCTGGAGATATTCAAGGTGAGCCTCAATGGAGTTCTGGGCAACCCAGTCTAGTTGAGGATGTCCCTGCTTACTGCAGTGAGAGTGGTCTAAGTGAACTTTGGATGTCCCTTCAAGCCTGGATTATTTTATGATTCTATGACTCTGGCAATTTTGGAAAGGAAAGTTTCATGCCTTCCTCTCCCCTTCATCTCCTCTCCCACAGGAGCATGTTAGGGTTTTTAAACCAGCTGCCCCTCTACTCTCTCTGCAGCCCCTGAAGCCCTCCTGGTAGTAAAGGAGGGTGAAGGATAAGAGAGGAGTGAGGAGATGTGACGGAGGGGACTTCTGCCCTTATCGCCCGTTTGTGGCGAAGGGAAGAAATCAATGGGTGCGAGATAGTTATATAAAAATATATGTTTATTAAACTCAATATTCTTAACTCTCAACACCCCCCAACCACTGTATTAAATATTGTTCATTCACGGTTATGGGTCGACCTTATGGGCTAATATCACGATAAACGGCTTACTAAGAACTATATTACAGTGACTGGCATTCAACTATTAACAGACTATTAACAGAGAGAGTTTTCTCCGCGGCTCAGTTCCGCTTGGGGTCAATGTACCACCTGCCCAACGGAGTGGGCTGAAACACCTTCTGCCCTTTGGCAAGAGATAACAAATATTACAGAGGCTTCAAAGTATTTACTAACAATTCTGGTTAGTTATCAATAATTATCAATCACCCTCCGGGGTTATATCAACTGCCTATTTACCTAAGGTCCAAACCTCTGGGAACTATGCCCGTGGACCTGTGAGGCTGGAAATCTTCCCGGTGTGAGGGGAAATAGGAATCTTCCCGTTTCTAGGGGATATTAGTGATCCTCCCGGCTTCTGGGGGAAAGGATGTAGTCTTCCCAGCTATCTGGGGGAAATCAATACAGTCTCTACCTCCTTCTCCTGGCGAGGATACCTTCTGCCTTGTCTCCTGGTTCCTCCTGGAAGCTTGGTCCGGGAACTGCTGCGGGACCGGTGGCAGGACCTCTGTTGCTGGAGAATGGGTGCTGTGCAGCACGGTTCTCACCCTGGCTGTCAGGTCGATCGCGCCTCTGGTCTGCTCCTGGTGGCTTGGCAGCTTTGGCTCTTACCAGGCTGAAGCAATGGGCATACACGGCTAGCTGGAGTCTGTGCTCCTCAGATATATAGACAGTGCAGGATCGAATGTCCTGATTAGTTCACCTCGGCTGGCTGGCTGGGAGATTCCATCTCCATATCAGCATGAGCAAATAGGCCGGTGACACAAAGTAACAGACAATAGTTGTGCCCAAGTCTAAGTATAAGCGATCGTGAGGACAGGGCCTCAGCGTGAGTGTGAGAGAGGAGAGAAGCGAGCTCTGTAGATAGAAGCTCTGTAGATAGAAACACTGTAGGTAGAAACTATAGGTAGAAGCTCTGTAGATAGAAGCACTGTAGGTAGAAGCACTGGCACACGTGTGCGCTCTCATTTATAAACTGTGGGCCGAGATCAATTGACCATTATTGACCAATCAGTTTGGCAGACAGCCAAACATCACCAAAATAGGCGAATTCACTATGCCTTACACCTCCATAAATGGAGAGAGCATAGGCTGGGCCACACGCTCAGTGTGGGCTTAGGCAACCTGCTTACTACACAGGCCTTAGCAGGGCCGGGGCCAGGCAGACACCATGGCGCCTTGGCCTTTTGTACCCTTTATGCCTTTTAATGTGTTTACCCCTGGTTTGGGGAGGAACATGCCTGGGCATGCAAAGCAAAGTGAGGCATAGAATGAGCCTATTTTTCGGGCCTATGGGCCCTCCACAACAGGAGAGAAACCCACACTGAGGAGGATAATCAGGGTAGGGAAGGAGAGAGGGAGGAAATAATCCCCTGAGGTGGCACAGGAGCCTCCTTACTGTGCAAGAAGTATCACTGAAATTTCCCTGGAGCACTGAGGAGGGATTTTAAGGATTCATAGCCACTTATCCCCAATGTTACAGAGGTGCAAGGCTTCTTCAGGAATGGAATAGAAGGAGTGATTTGTGTCCCTTGGCAGGTTTTTGAACATCAAGCTATTATCAGTAGATGCACTACTAGCCACTATAAAATAGAGGCTTTTTTGTGCTTCCTCTGATACATGAAATGAGAAACCTATTGCAGTCTTTAGGAAGGAGCCAGAGTAATTTGCTTTGTGGCTACAAGCTCCATTGCTGCAAGGGCTCAAAGCCAACACTTTGTGGATAAGGTTGCCCTGTTCCAGGCCTGGCAGTGGAGCAAGGTAGCAGGCAGGGTCTGGGAAACACAGGGCAAAAACAGCAAGAGGGTTTGTGCTCAGCTCTCCCTTCACCTAGACACAAAAGACCCACAATCTGGTTCTTATTCTCAGAACACAGTTCTCAGGGCACAGCCTTTGGCTCTCTGCTTTTATATGCCCTTCTGGCTTACAAGCACAGAATGAATGGGTTCAATTTTTCCCTTCCCAAATAAACCAAGTTGTGTAACTACCGATTAATGTACCCATGAAGCCATAAATTGAAGTCGTGACTGAATTCATCAGTGTTTTGCTATTGTATTATTTATATGCAATGACTTAGTCTTTACTCAGGAAAGATTCCATACTGACTTGGAGCAGATACATATTGCTGATCCTCACTTACTTAGAGAAACAGTTTAAATGTGTATTTAAACCATTGGAAAAAGAGATTGGGGATTGTGTTGCTGGTTGAGTTGGTTGTTGTTTCTTTCTTTCTTTCTTGTTGCTTTGGAATTTTGGTTGATTGGTTGTGGATTTTTTTTGTAGTGGTCGTGGGTTTTTTGGGGAGGAGGCTATTGTTTTAGTTTGGGGAGTTTTTGTCCTTTTTTTTTTTTTTTTTTCTTTTCCTGGTAAAATATTTATATGGATTACAAACAAGGATTTTTCAGCATCTCTCTTTATATATCAAAATAACCATCCTTAGTCCATAAGTTATTCTAAGAATAAGCTGTACATAAATTTACAATGAATTACTGTGTTTATGACAAAAGACTCTCAGGATAACTTTGCGTGGGCACCACCAATAGTAATGCTTCATTCTTGATTTTAAGATATTAAAAGAGCTTTTCCTTATTACAAACATGACTGTATTCTGAAACAACATTTTCATCTGAAGCAAGTAAAGAGATCTTAATTCCTTATTATCTAAAACTGCATTCCACATTCTCTATAGCATTGTTCTCTACTTTTATAATGTGTTTCACTAACAACCATATGTTCATGCACTTCCAATCTGCTGTACCATGAAACATTCTGGGTAAAAAACTTTGAGATATTTGGGTAGTAAATGGAGGAGGCAGCTCAACCAGAACTATATTCAAGCTGCTGGAAACACAGGTTCTGCCTCCCTTCAGTTTTCTTTCACTGGAATCCGTTTCCGGGAAATTTGCCAATCTAGTAATTTAATTTGCCTGATTCACGGGTTCTCAAAATTTCACGCATTTAAATGTGATATCTTTGTGCTGCTGGATTTGAGTCCTGCTCTAACAAATAGCTCCAGTTGGATTTCCATGGGCACATGTGCCACTGAAATGCATCTGCCTATGGGTGATTCTGTTCATAGAGATTGTAGGAAAATCAAGTCTTAACAGCCTCTGCTTTTTCCTTCAAGTATTCTATACCCACATTAAGGAATTCTATCTTCCTTAATGTCCCAGCTGTCTCATTCCAGAGGAGAGAAACTAAAAATGTCTCAGTCCAGAGGAGAGAGATTTGTTTTTACCTATTCCTGTGTTGTGAAATTAAGGCACAAGAGGAACCAAATACCAAAAGCAAGATTGTTAATTAAAAGGATAATGTGAATGGAACAGAGAAAGAGAGAGAAGGGGAGAGACAAAGGAAAAAAAGTGGAGAAAGAGAGGGGAAGAGCAGGAAAGAGATTATATTACTATACCACATACCCCCACTCCCAGTTGCTTTCTTTGGCTGGAGCAGATCTGAGGAAGGGTGCTGCTGCTTTGGATTGGAGGAGGTATTCCTGCATTCATCCTTGTACTACCACTGGCCTGAGGAGCAGAGAAGGTCTCCAAAGTTCAGCTCTTTTTCAATTTATGTTTTCCAGGGATGTTTCCAGCAAGCAATGTCTTCAATGGAGTTCTCTCTTCTCCAGGAGTTCTTCTTTTCTTCTTACAGAAGCCAAACTTAGACACATTATAGTTGTTGGTATTGCTGGTGGAGAGATGGTTCCTGGGCGGTTTTCAGCCTGAATACCCATGGTGATGTTTCTTCACACTCACTCTGGTATAGGCTCAGTGTCTTTTATTCAGTTTTTCACAGCTCCCTAGTCACATTAGTTACATAAGTGAGGACCAGCTGTGCTATCAGTGGGCAGAGTTGACCATTAGGCAGGTAATCTATAACAACTGTTACACATTCTGGCAGTCCTTGTGCCAGCACAGGTGATGGTCTTTTCCCCCCACCTCCTCAGCCTCTCACTTCAATACACATCTGTGGGCATTCAGGCAAACCACCTGAGCAGCTGTTGTGTCCAGGAAGCAAAGGTGATTTTTATCTTTGTTGATTTAAATGTACAAGAGAGACAAGATTTAGTCTTCTCGCACCAGCTCACTAAGTGAGCCTTTCTTTTAAGGGAACTTCAACATTTAGCATAAATATTCCTCTATGAGTATTTTCCTATTCAGTATTATGCCTTGTAAAAACAATAATTAGCATTTCCTTGATTCCTGCTTTTCTAATAGATTTTAGGAAGGAACTTTTTTCCTTCCAAGCATCCTCATTTTATCAAACACAGTTCTGTTTTCTGAATGTATATATTCAAGTATTAATAGTTTTGCACAGGAACTGGTTGAGATAACAATACAAATTCACAGTGTGTATTCAGAGTTAACTTATGTCAGCTATTCTAAACCAGTTTTGGATCTATATTACTCAACAGGTCTTTTTGCTAATCAGAAATAGGATTTGCATCCATGAGATAACCTCCTCGCATAGATGGGACAGGATTGCAATTTAATTTAATACACTTCAGAAGTGATATTGAGACATTTACAAACAAGAGATGTTTATGTTATCTTTGGGAATGAAGACCTGCAGGCTCCATTCCAAATGGCTAAAGGAGGGAGTCTTGTGAAGACAGGATGACCTTGTTTTGGCTAAAACTAATGACCAACAAAACCAACAAAACATGCAGTCTGAAAACAGATTTGACATATGTGATGTTGTTACTCAACTTTTCACACAGATCATGCTAAATATGACCTTGTCCCAGGTTAGAATTATAGGGTTAAAAAATCTTCTGGGGACTAGAAGATTATTATTCAATTCCATAATTCTGCTATCTCTTTATAAAGTCACAACAACGTCAGTTTGTTCTCCTTTCCTCCTCCTCCTGCCCTGTGTCTGGTGGAAGCCACTTTATCAGGAAGAACATGTAAGCAGTAGGCCTGGTTTGGGGCCTCCAGAGGCTTGTTTAGGCTTCTTGGATGGCAGAGGCATTGGGTGAGGAGGAGGACTGGAGCACTGGCGAGTATTATATTTATTTTTTGGATTGGGGGAAAATTCAAGGGGGGTTGCCAGGGATGTGGTAATTGCTTTGTAATGTCTATCTCTGTATCTCTGTCCAAATATAAGTCTGTATTTTTTTTCCAATTTAATTTGAGAGCTTAATTTCTGTTGGTTATCTCTTAAAAACCACAACAGACCTAGAAGGCAGAGACAACTGGGGTTAGGATATAAAAAGCACCAAGATTAACATCTCTCTGAGAGAAAAGATTGTGGATTTAGCAAAGACAAAGACAGTTGATAGACCCTTCTCCTTTTCCTCTACCACAGGGATGTTTTCTTGGTAAGAGTTACACAGCCAATAAGTGTCTTAATTTTTGCTGGCATTTATATCATGTGTTAGTGCTACTGCAGCAATTTATGTCTCTGACTTTGTTAGATGTGTGCTAGTTTGAAGCTAGCTAGAGTGTTTTGGTGAAAAGGACTAGATTACAGGCTGTGAAAGAAACAATGGTGATGTCTACTTCACCCATAGGCTTGCTGAGATGTATGAGAAAAGAGCATAAACATAGATAGGAGAGTTGCTTTCTGTCCGGCCTCTGGGCTGCATCTCTCTAACCTCACCTTCCATCTCTCTGATTAATCCACTTGCTTCCTAACCTCCCTGGCCAGCCCTCCATTCTTCCTTGGGCACAAGGCAACGCCTGGGGTAAGGTAGAGGGGTGGGAAAACTGTATGTATTGTAAATATCTGCTTGTATGTTGTGCCAAGCTGTAAATATAAACCTTCATCCAATTTCCAGAGCCAGCTGAGTCTAGTCTGGGTGTTCTCTAAAGTGTGTGGGGGTGGGTAACACCCAAACCATCACAGGATGTTACCTGGGAATTATTACATGAGCTCAATCACTTGCAGTTAGTGCATTTATCACTGGAAACCCCTAATCTGCTGCATCTGTCTCTTTAATAAGTTAGCTTTATCTATTATTTTAAATATTTGAAGCTGTGTAAGTGGAAGTCCTTCTTTACTGAAGCATTGGAAAAGAGGCAAATTTAAATTTTGTCAAAGACTTCCAGTAAGAGTCCTGGGGCTCTGAGACAGGCATACATGAGGATCTTACTCTTAATGTGGCATTATCCTATCATATATATACTTGTATCAGGGAAATTTAACATCTAGATCTTGGTCTCTAGTATCATGAGTTTATTTTTTTCCCCCAGTATATCAAAGAGAAAAAAAAATGTCCATAAAAAAAGCACAAAGGGAAACCCTTGGCAAGTAAAGAACACCTGGAGCCACATTATCCACAGCAATCTAAACTGAAGAAACAATCTTAAACATCTGAAGTGTACAGCAAATGCAAGAGAATCACTGTGTGCAAAAGGAAAGTGCAACATTACAGCTCCATCTGGCAGTGCAACACCAGTATGTTTTATTTCTCAGGCTTCCCTGAGGGAATGGATTCCACTCTGTGGTCTGTGAAAAAAGAGCAAAAAGAAACTGAACAAATTTCATCTCATTATTAAAGCTCTGTACCTGTAAATCTAGAATCAATAATAAAGTAGTCCTTTTAGGTTTTATTTAAGTCCCTGCTCCTCTCTCATTGTGTCACCATGTGGGTGTAAATTAAAATCAGGATCTCGTTTGAAGCAACTCTTGCCTGAGCTTGCGAGAGAAGAGCTGAGCAAGAGCTGAAGCATTCTGGTTGTGAAGTGCTTGCATCAAGTCCTGCTGAACAATGTTTGTGGTGGCAATAGACTGCACATGTTGCCTGACAAGGTCTGGCCACATCTGCTTCGCCTCATCAACCATTTCAGCAGTATTATTTACCTGTGTGTAGCCTAGGCCATATATGTCCTGGATCTGGGAACGCACTGAGCTCCTGAACCATAGCAATTTTTCATAATCATTTTTGTTGTCTCCAGTACTGTTCCAATGGTGCAGTTCACCAAGAAATGCATCAAAACATGCACTTAATGACATAAAAATGGGATTTGGATGTGTGATGGAGTCACAGACTTCTCCACTGCTCTAAATTCTGGCAGTGAAACTGCAGCACCACCTCTGAGTTATTCCAATCCACTATTTTATGATGTGTCATTTTTAGCAGACAGTGAAGTTGTCATAACCAATCTGTACTGCATCATCATTCTATTCCCAAATGTTACAGGAATGAACCAAACACAACACAAGCACCAGCACAACATTCAAATGACAGAAAATTAACAAAGAGTCTCATTTAAACTCATTTACTTTCACCCAAACCAAGATGAGAGCAACCAAGTTAAAGTGCTGAAATGATAAGCAAATCTAGCCAGCCTTAGAAAAATTGTCACTCATAAACAGTGCTGAACCTTTCAGTTATCCACCCTTAGTGCAACTGGCTGGATCCTGAGTTCCTCGTCTGATCCATTAATGAGATGACACCATCATGAAAGAAAAGGAGGTTATTTGTTTTTAATGCTGTAATACAAGAAGAGAGAAGCCGCAAGATTTAACCTTAGGATGTACAAAATGCTTGATCCTTATGTGAACTAAAACACCTAAGAAAGCCTGAACATAGAACACTAATTTTATACATGGTACTGCACTTTACAGACAATGCCTACAAGCACCTATGTCTTATTTCCTTTTCTTTATTAATTTTCTGTGCTTCACCCTCTGACTGTTACTGTTAAAGCAAACCAATAAGGAGTGCAAGTGGGTGCAAGAATTTGACAAGCTACTCCTCCAGGAGCAGCTGGAACACCAAGGCTACTTGATCTGGATGTACATGACACATGGCGTGTATTTCTGAAAAAAATGCCTATTTATCTCTAATAAAACATTTCATGTAAATACTCATACTTTGACAGTAATATTGTCAACTGCCATTAGTGGGATCCCTGTTCACAACTAAGGTACCAGGTAAAGGGAGAGATTTCTCACTTGCTCCTCTACTGGGTCTTGGGTGTGGTTTTGCAGATCTCAGTGGAGTAAGCAGTGTTCCAGATGGACCTCTCCACTGTGTTGTAGGGCGTTTACTGTAAGAAGATAAGTACAGCAGAAAGACAGAAGAGGAAATTAATTCAGGAACTGTGCAGTTATTGTGTATCAGTAGATGAAGAATCACAGAATCACACAGAAACATTCCGATTCAAGAAGACTCCCAGGATCATCAAGTCAAATCATTATCCCTACTCTACCAAGTTCGCCATTAAACCATATCCTCAAGTATCACATCCAAACGTTTAAACACATCCAGAGTTGTTGACTCAACCACCACCCTTGGCAGCCCACTCCAATGCCTGACCACTCTTGCTGGGAAAAAATGTTTCCTACTGTCCAGTCTAAACCTACCCAGTCACAGCTATCAGTAATTACCTGCGAGAAGAGATCAGCAGCTGCATCTTCATAATGTCCTTTCATATAGATGTAGACAGCGAGGAGGTCTCCCTTCAGCCTCCTCTTCTTCAAATTAAACAGCCCCAGCTCCCTCACTTGCTCTTCATAAGATTTATTCTTCAAGCACTTCATCAGCTTTGTTGCTCTCCTTTGCACTCACTCCAGCACCTCATCATCCTTCTTGTAATGAGGTGAACTGAATACAATACTCAAGGTGTGGCCTCACTAGAGCTGAGTACAAGGGGATAATAACCTCCCTATCCCTACTGGACACAGAAGTTCTAGTACAAGCCAGGATGCTACTGGCTTTCTTTGCTACCTGAGCACACTGCTTGCTCATATTCAGTTGTTTGTCTATTACAACCGCCAGGTCCCTTTCTGCCAGACAGGTCTCCAGACGCACTTCCTCAAGCCTGTAGCATTGCTTGAGGTTGTTGTGGCCCAAGTACAGGACCTGACATTTGGCCTTATTGAACAATCTGAACCAGATTAGGCAGAGAGAGGGGCAATGAATACAGCTTTCTAGCATAACATTGTTTTCTAAAATATCTGTCTTAGCTACCAAACTTTTGACAGCTTTTATTTTTCTCCCATGTATTTTCACAACAGTATTCTGGACGTCTAGTTTTCAGGGTAATGTAGACTGTCACTAAAAAGAAAAAAAATGCTACTTTTTGAACTGTGATTTATTTTTTTTTCCTAGCAGCAAGTTTTGTTCTTCCTCCCTTCATTTATTCGTAAACACAAATCAGAAATCCTGCTGACTAATGGATCCATGCAAAAAAACCCAAACCTTCACAAAGTTCCAGAGGTCTTAGTATTCATTATCTAGGCAGATGCTCAGCCCTTGTGACAATATCACAGTGTAGTAAAGCACAGTATTAGAGAGTCTATAATGAGAAATCAACAGAATTACTAGAATCTCCCTCCTAAAGGAAATTGGTTTTAATGTTTTAATGTGTTAATTTTAATGTTATACACTATCTCTGAGATGCTGCTTCTCAGAGCATAATGATGCTCCACCTTTTTTATTCCCATGTAATTTCTTTAGGTGCTCTGTGAACCCTTGCTAATATTGTTTCTTACCTAGTGACAGATCCTGTCATTGGTTCTTATTCTTCAGACAGCCAAAAATAATTTCTGGCTTTAAAGGTGATGAGCCTACCAAATAAGAATCTAACCATCCAACCAACCAATCAACCAACCAAATCAGTCCACCCAACAAAACAAAACCCTACCAAACCCACATTATCTATATTTCTCTCTCTCTCTATATATATATATATGTATATATACATATATACATATATTCTCTCTCTCTCTCTCTCTCTATATATATGTATGTGTGTGTATATATATATACACACATATATACATATATGTATACATATGCACACATATCTCTATATATACACATACACCTTCATTGAGATTAACTAGTCATTGAAACACAAAGCCAGATAAAGGAGTCAAAGCAGAAAAGTATTCTGATTTCTGCTGATCATTTAGCCCGGTTTTGTAGTGCCATGTATCTTATTACTACTTTAAATATCAGACGTCACATTACCTGAATATTTATAATTGAGTCTTACCTTGCTCTGAAGTATATCTACCACTAACATATTGCTAATGTAAGCTTAGATTGTGACTTACAAGCATAATAGAGTTCTTTTGCTGCTTTTATCTCCCTAGGTCTGATATATGTTATGTCCTGATATAATTGCTTTTCTCATTTCAGCAGTGCTGTAGTTTACACTGTGCCATTCCTACTGTCAATTTCCTTTCAGGAGCTGAAAATATGATTCAGTTTTTTTTGTTTGGTTGGTTGGTTGGGTTGAAGGGGTTTGTTTTGTTATTGGTTTTGGGGCTTTTTTGTTTTAGTTTTTAAAGGGAAACTAGCTGGATGGCAGCTTGATAGAAATTTCCAGTGTAAAAAAATATCTTGCTGTTATTTGGAAATTTAAACTAACTTCTTTCTTCCCGTCTCTGAAGTTCAGGAAGCTTCATCAGAATTATTTTGTAACATAGGGACACACAAGTAATCAGAAGGCAGCATGATTTGTCTCACTTTCAAAAGGAGCCAGGACTGGTTTCACTTGAGTTTCATTTCGCATTCTGATGAGTACTTGGTGTATTTGAAGAGCACACACTCACAGGTAAGTGCCAGCAGCTATGATTTAACATCAAGTTGAAAAATACAAGAGTATCTCCGGTCCTGTGATGTGTTGGGGTCAGAGTAAGTTAGCAAGTGTGAGTTGCTGTACTTGATAGTGACCTGAAGGAACTGTTACTAATCCTGACTTTGCCTACAGAGATAAAACATTTGCTCTCACACATTTTTATCAGGTGCTCTTGCAGGTAGCCATCTGCAATCTCCTCTGCCCCTGAAGCACCAATTTTGGTACTCCTTGTATCTAAGCTTAAAGTTGTTTTTTTTCCCATGAGCATTGCTGGTGGAGCAGGATCAAGTGTTTTGCCTTGCTGCTGATAGCTTTAGTGCTCACATTTTTGTGAAAGCTTCATCTGAAGAAAACAGGTCCTTGGGCTCCTTGAGGCCTGTCAAAATCAGTGGGAGTACTCTCTGCAAAAAAAGATTGCCTCCCAGGGAAGCTGTTGTAATTTTTATTTCCTCTTTATTCACTCGGTTGGTCATGCCAGGCCCCATATACACTTCTACTTTTACAGAACGATGTTTTTTGCCATGGCCTCAAGTAGCAAATGTGCACAACACAGGAGTGTGACAATTCACTGAACTCATTTGCCAGAACTGAAAACTTGATGTTAAATAGATACATTAGTTTTCATAATTAAAAACAACAAATCAAAGGTAGCTATGCTTAAATGTGATACATTTTAATGTAAAGCATTAAATTACCTGTGATATATTTTCATGGCAGGGCAAAACATAAATAAATTCTTAAACATCTGGTTGAGAACTTTAGTTGGGGTAAACTTACAACCAAACTGAAAAGCATTTTACCATACAAAAAGTCTACTGAATTAGAACCCTTTCAAAACCTTTGGGGAATAATAAAATTTAATAGTCTATTTTAATAACACATAACTTCAAGTGTTATGAAATACTTAATTCTGTAGATTTGCAAATCTTTAAGTATAAAGCTATCATGAGCAGTAAGTCAGAACCTCAGCATCACATAGCCTGGAAAACGGCCTTTTCATTATATAAAGAGGCCAGAATATCAATAAAGATTCCATCATATCACCTCAAGGAATTGTTTCAGTATGTATTTATACATTCTTATACAAATGTTAGCTTTATTTCCACTGTGAATTTCTTTGCCTTCAGCTTCTTCTAGGTATTTTTCCAGGAAAAAAATTGCTCACGTGAGTAAAAGGCAGCAGCATGACCGAGTGTGCCTTTCACACATGGTAGGTGCACTTGAGACATAGCTTTCTCATAGTGAACACTCAGATTGAATGTGTCCCTTTCATACAGCAGATGTATGTCCTCTCTTTTTTAGTACATCCCTTACTTCAGTCACTTCCCAGGAAGAGGCTGAAATTACTTTTCTGTTTCTAACTTTTACTGCTTGGTGTCTTGAGTACAAAGCAATGATTACACAACAGTGTTCGTAAAACAGAGTATATTTGTTTTATTTTCAGGACCCACATAACTCAGAAAATAAATTTAACTTAAGAAAAGTTAATCTGCTGTGCTGGTTTGGGCTGGGATAAAGTGATTTTTTTTCATGGTAGCTAGAATGGGTCTATTTTGAAATTGTGCCAAAGACAACATTCATAACACAGGGATGTTTCCGTTATGCCTGTGCAGTGATTTCACAGAGTCAAGGCCCTTTCTGCTCCTCACACCACCCAACTAGCAAGCAGGCTAAATGCACAGAAGATGTTGGGAGGGGACACAGGTGGGTCAGCTGACCCCAACTGCCCAAAGAAATATTCCATACTGTAAGGTGTTATGCTTGGCATATAAGACTTGGGAGATAACAATGAAGGGAAGATGTTTGAAGAGATGGTGTTTGTTTTCCCAAGTCAATGTTATACATGATGGACCCCTGAGGAGTCCTAGAGTTTACCAAACACTTGCTTGTCAGTGGGAAGTAGTAAACAAATTCCTTGTCCTGCTTTACTTTTGTGTACATCTTTTCCTTTGCCTATTAAACTGTCTTTATCTGAACCCATGAGTTTTCTTACTTTTAGCCTTCCTGTTATCTGCCCTACCGGGGGCAAGTGATTCAGCAGCTGTGTGTGGCTTAATCACTGCCTGAGGCTAAATTACACACCCTATAGTGGTTTATCTCTGCCCCTCTGGCTTTGCAATAGCAAATCCAGACTCCGGCTGCTCTTGGTCAGCTTATCTGCCCACCAATGCTAGCACAAGACACCTGTCCATGTAAAGACTATTTATTTGTCCTCTTCACTGTATTGTCAAAGAAGCCTTGTTAAAAGAGTCAGGCTACACAATGACGTGCCCTGCCTGAGAGGATTCTGCTTTATCTGTACCATTTTTTTAACCTTTCCTGCCTCAGTTTCTAAGCATCCAGAGAGCTGGTATCACATGCCTACGTGGTGCAACTTTTTACATTTGTATTTATAAGGCTTGTATTTAGAGGAAGTAGAAAAGTTTTTGATACACATTATTTTACTGTTATTTGAGGTCAAGATGATTCTGCTTTAGACTTGTGCAGTAAGTCAAGGCAAATCGCATAGTAATTAGCAGCTCCTTTATAACATGGCCCTAGTTAACACTGTTTCATTACACTTGAGTTTATAAGAAATGCTACTTATAGTGCTGTATATTTGAATAGCATTAAATACCTTGCAATCACATCTAATGTGTTCAGCACAATCTTCCTTTAATGACTAAGTAGCCTTTTTTTTTTTTTTTTTAATAAAGTTATTTATTTATTTATTTGTGTTGTGGGGTTTTGGTTGGTTGGTTTTGGGGGGTGAAGAGTGAAACTGTCATTGAAAGTACTTTTTAACTTATCAAAGATGCAGACAAGCTGGACTGGATTTCAGCACTGGATTGAGTGTAATTATATCATCTCTATCAGAGAGTAGTTCAGTCCTTGTTTACAGACTTGCAGAGAAGGAGATTCATAATAAAAACTAGAGAAGCTCTAAAGACATTAAAATTGAAATAACTGACATTTGTTATTTTCTCTCTGACTTGAAAGAGTTCTACTTTGTCAAAATAAGATACTAGATTGCTTTGTCACAGTTTGCTCTAGTGGAAGTTATGTTAGCTGACACTCTTCCTCCTGTTACATTTTAACTACCTGCAAATAAACAGCCTCTTAGTTTCAGTATTTTTCAAGACCTGAAGCTAAGCCTGCCGTTCGGTAACTCTCAGGTTCTTCTTTCTTCTGTTCAAAGTCAGATCTTCTTCGTGACTTTTTTTTAGTAAGGCAGTATACCATAAGCTGTCAAAGATAAGCGTAAATAAGCCTGAGACTCCATTGATCAGTTCTTTAAGCATCTCAGCATTCCATAAAGCCCAGCCACTGTGTAAATATTTCTCTTCCTTACCAGAAGATGAGCTCTTATCTCTTCTACTGCTTATAACTCTTTGCTGTCCTGCAGCTACCTCTTTTACAGAGGACAAGTGCAAAGTAACTAAACAGATGGACAGGTTGGGCTAGGGCTTGAATGAAAAGAGTGTGGGAAGGAAAGGAATGAAGGGTACCGCACATGTGAGGAGGGAAGAAACATGAGAAGACAGACATTATAGGATTAAACAATAACATGAGTAGAGTTAAATAATCTTTATGGTATTTCTAGACTTCCTCCTTAAGATTAGCAAATTAGAGGTTAAGCAGAAGTAAGCTAGTTTAACTTTTAAAGTAAGATAGGTGTTATAAATAAACATAAAAACTGTGGATGATCTGCAGATGTTTCCTACTTTTTTATCTGCATAGCTGAAAGCAGTCTTAATTTTTTTTGTTTCTTCACTCTTTCATTTATTTATTCTTTATAATTTTATTATTACTCTTCATTCATTAGCTCACTCTTCTACAAATCTCAATTCTAATGTCTAAAAATATTGCCTGTATTGTTTTTATTTATTATTACTCTTTATTCATTCATTCAGTTACTCCTATGAATCTCAATCCTAATGTCTAAAATTATTGCCTGCTTTGCTAGAACTCAACCCTGGTTCATCAGTAAGATCAGTGTTATATTCTCTACATTCCTCAGTAACAGCAATTCAGTATTACTGGTAACTGCTGAGAGGAACTGAACATGAGGAAATGAGATAATTTTTTGTTGTCGTTCCACCTCAAAGAACCAGATTACTGCATTCATTTCAGGGTGGTGGAAGTGACACTGTGCAACACTTTATATATCTTTGTGTCACAATGAAGCTGAAGAATGAAAAATATTAATTATTTTCAAAGACTCCTTGAAATGTTTTGGGATTTGGGTTTTTTTTACTAAAAGGTAATGCTAATTGCACCACACCAAAACCAAAAATTAATCTTCTTCAATAGTTGTTCCTTCTAGTAGATAGTAGGCTGAACATGAACCAGCAGTGTGCCCAGGTGAACAAGAGAGCTAATTGCTTCCTGGCCTGGATCAGGAACAGTGTTGTCAGTATGACAAAGGAGATTGTTCTTCCCCTGTACTCAACACTGGTCAGGCCACACCTTGAGTACTGTGTCCAGTTCTGGGCTCCTCAATTCAAGAGAGATGTTGAGGTGCTGGAACACGTCCAAAAAAGGGTGACAAAGCTGGTGAAAGGCCTGGAACACAAACCCTGTGAGGAGAGGCTGGGGGAGCTGGGGTTGTTTAGGCTGGAGGAGGCTCAGGGCTGATCTCATTGCTGTCTGCAGCTACCTGAAGGGAGGCTCTAGCCAGGTGGGGGTTGGTCTCTTCTGCCAGGCAACCAGCAAAGGAACCAGAGGACACAGTCTCAAGTTGTGCTGAGGGAAGTATAGCCTGGATGTTAGGAGGAAATTCTTCACAGAGAGAGTGATTTGCCCTTGGAATGGGCTGCCCAGGGAGGTGGTGGAGTTGCTGTCCCTGCAGGTGTTCAAG
>WAAF01014293.1:25533-42394 GCA_013400475.1 Tricholaema leucomelas | reverse complement strand
GGCGGGAACACCCCAAGGCGGGAACCCCTCGGTATTTATACCCTTTCCTAGACAAAGAGCAGAGTTACCACTGCCTAGGCGCGAAAAGCACACAGCCAATCCTCAGCCAAGTGCAGCACGGACCTGGCACGGGGCACTCCTCGTGCCGTAAGGGTCCCCCCTGCTCCCCCCCTTCACGCCTGCAGGGCAGGGGGGGAGAAACAGGTCTGTTCACGCCTTTTCCTCTCCCATTCAAACCACAGAGGGAGAGGAAATTTCTGGGGTACACGGGACCTCCAGGACAATTGGTATAATGAGAAGAAGAATGCATATAGTTTTTTAAAACATCATGTTTATTTTTTAAAACATCATGTTTATTGTTTTGTTTAGCTGAGACATTTGGGGGTTTGCTTTCTTTGCTTTATTTTTCTGATTTGAATGTCAAAACACTATGGTATACCGTTTTCTTTTTAACTGTCGTTCACTGAAGGGTGCAGGAGATATTAGGAGAAGATCTGACAGGAATTCTGCCCTATTAGCAAATGAGACTGTATAAGTTTGGAGAGCACCTACATTAAGTATGAGTGCTACAAAACTATTCAGACAGAAAGAAGAAAACAGAATAGTAGTAAGTAAATATACATAAACAAATAGTTCTTTTTTACATGTTGGCAGATATCATAATGGAATTTATTTATAGAAAAATACTAGTAAGACAAAGACATCTGAAAGAAAGCATGTTGTGCCTATATTAGTGAGATATATTAAGGTGGTCTGGTGAAAAAAAATAAAACAAAACAACAATTTACCAGGCTTCTTTCACAGTAAATAATACCACATTTCTCATAAAGTAGAAATTACAGAATATAAATTGCCCATAGTATTTTTTTCATGACCAAAAAAAGCCCTACAAACAAACAAGTAATGATACTGACTCAATGATCATTTTAAAAAAAGGCTAGATGTGGGAGGAATGATTCAAGACCACCTTCCAGTTAACATAGCTCAATACAAAGCTGTTGGCAGATGGGTTTAGAATGCCATGGGCATGCAAAGACATGTAAGGCACTTGGGAGACTACTCACTGATGTTTCTGAATTTAGCTTATGATATTCAGACACTTGGAAAACGACTTTACAAAAATTGAGGTTGTTGTGGCCAAAGTGTCAAAAAAAGACTATGTTTGACAGGCTGGTTAGATGGGCAGAGCCCAACAGCACGAGATTTAACAAGGGCCAGATTCTACACTTTGGCCACACCAACCCCATGTAGCAATACAGTCTGGGAACAGAGTGGCTGGAGAGCATCCAGGAAGAAAGGGACCTGGAGGTACTGGTAGATAGCATGCTAAACATGAGCCAGCAGTGTGCTCAGGTGGCCAGGAGATCTAATGGCATCCTGGCCTGTATCAGGAATGTTGTGATGAATAGAATCAGGGAGGTCATTCTGCCTCTGTAGTCAGCACTGGTTATGTCACACCTTGAGTACTGTGTCCAGTTCTGGGTCTCTCAATTTAAGAAAGATGTTGAGGTACTTGAACATGTCCAGAGAAGAGCAACAAGGCTGATGAGGGATTGGAGCACAGCCCTACAAGCAGAGGCTGAGGGAACTAGGGTTATTTAGCCTGGAGAAGAGTAGGCTCAGAGGAGACTTTATTGCTTTCTACAACTACCTGAAAAGAGGTTGTAGCCAGGCAGGTGTTGGTCTCTTTTCCCAGACAATCAATCACAGAACAAGAGGACACAGCCTCAAGCTGCATCAGGGCAGGTTTAGGCTGGACATTAGGAAGAAGTTCTTCAGAGAAAGTATGGCCTCTGGAATGGGCTGCCTGGAGAGGTGGTGAAGTCACTGTCCCTGGGAGTGTTTTTTAAAAAAGGCTGTATGTGACATTTGGTGCCATGGTTTAGTTGATTAGATGGTGTTGGGTGGCAGGCTGGACTTGATGATCTCAGAGGTCTTAATTCAGTGATTCTGTGAGAATCACCCAGTACATAATCAAGGCATATGTTATATGATCAAGACACAGGGGCTCAAATGCACTGTGAGTTTTATGTCAGCTCACTTTCCAGCTGTGATCTCAGAGTAGGAATAGTAGTATTATTACCATAAAATGTTATCCTATGAAAATTCTACTTGGCAAAATGGTTCTCACCTCTCTTCCTCCAAAAAGATTTAATTTCAATTATCTTCACATTTCAATTCCCTCCAAATGATTTTTCTGCACTGCTAATGTTTAAAAAATGATTCTGTCAAAGCCAATATGAATTTTCAACTCTAGCAAGCACAGGATCTGATCCATGCATTTTCATAAATTTATCAGAGAGTTCATTAAAGTACACCTGTGGAAATACACAGACATAATCTGTACATGTTATTGATATGTGGCTGCATCTGGATGGGCATCATTAAGGTTAGGAAAAACAAACAAACAAATATGTTCTACTTCAGCTGCAGCCTCAACACAGCTTGTGATGGGAGCTGGCTCTGGTCAGTTTGGCAGCATCAGGTTCATCTTCATCTCTCTATGATGAAATAAAAGGAAGAAAACAGGCCTGATAACATGTTCCTGTATTTCTAGGAGTAAAAGAGACAACATTTTTTTTAAAGGCAATGAAATTAAGTTAAATTCTTTCTCCTGTCTTCTGTATGAACCAGCTGTCACTTTCCTAAAACAGCAGTTTGCAGCACTGGATCAGCCATGATCATTCGACTCTTCCAGCATATTTATTCCTCCTCATTTCCAGCAGATGACTGGCTTCACTGATGGCTCTCCCTATCGCTTCTCTCAAATTTCTGAGTTTCTTCATGTTTCACTCTCTCTAAAGATTCAGATTTTGTTTCTATGAAGGAGATGCCAACACTAATGCAGATCCCATAACATCCCTGGTAGCGTGAACTCAATGTGATTGCATCACTCCCTTGTGCTACAGCAAGGTGTCCCTTGATTTCCTCTTCATTCCCTTTTCTTCTTTTCTTCTTTCTTTCTTTCTTTCTGAAGTCAGGGTACAGTGATGTCCAGTGACTATGATAGGTAATGTTCCTTCTTCAGATGATTTAAGTATTCAGAGAGATAAATTTGGATTGCTAGCATAGCTCAGTGAGCAAAGCAGAGGAAGACAAGATGTCCATCGTTTCTGGCTGGCTACGTTCCCACTTACAAATGAGTGTGTTTTCTTTTCTGGAAACTTACCAAGATTGTGTAGTGTGTATTAATATTTTATTGCACACCCTCTCTATGTTATACTGTAGAGAAAGAGGCTTTTTCTTTTCTTGTCCTTCAGTTGCCTCCATCTGTCCTGGCAATTGTGCCAGCACAGTCAGTAGGACTGGAGCATTGAAGGTAAAGTGCTTAAAACAGCTGGAGAAAGCTTCAAACTGGAGCATTCACAACTACTAGTCCTGAGGGATCCTTGCAGGCACAAAAAAAAAGCCAGAATAGTTTTCTGGAGTAGAGATGCCTGCACTGCATTTATGCCTATGTCTATTAATTTTAATTAAGTAAAGATATTATGTATTTTTCAGTCTTCATAATGTTGTTCAGGCATTCTTCTGAAGCACTAGCAAAATCTCTTCTTCATATATGAATGAGTAAATGAGTAACAGACTGCATTGCAGAAATGTCTACATGAGGTTAAATGCCTATTTAAATCCTGAGGTAATCTGAAACAATTTAGAAAATATTTTCTTTAGGCTGAGATTTTTCTGTGCAGTGGTTCCTATTCATCTCCAGTGGAGTCTGAACTACAAGAAATCAGAGCAGGAATGCTTTTATCCAGCCATTCAGTGACCTGTGTGTGCGTTTTTTCCCCCTCCCTAACAGTTACAGACCCTGGTGCTGCAAATGGGGAGGAGTAATCAGTATGTGCCCTATTTTTCACTAATGAGAGTGCTTCAGTACCTTTTGTGGATTATATGTCAAAACCGTGTTCCTGTCATTTGATGGGGAATGCCAGATGCTGTATTCAAACTATGTTGAACCATCATGAAACACTGAAGTGACTAATTGTGAAAATTAAAGCTGGCCATTTCCCACCTAGTGAGTAACTATGCAGTCTTTTATAGTGCTGATGTATTTTAGAGGAAAAATAGCTCTGAACTAGAAAATCTGTCTTACTACATCTTTCACTTCAGCAAGCATTTGTAGGTCATGGATTGAACTTCACAATCTTAGCACTACCTTGATTTCTACAGAGCAATTCAGAATTGAAGAGAAAGAAATCTAAATATCCTGCTCAGAGTAATTGGTATTTACCCTGCAAAACTCAACTGAAGGTATTTCAGTGTTCTCATAATATATTTATATAAGACTGGAAATCTCCTTTCTGGTAATCTAATGAATTATACCATAAAGAAGCAAAAAGCGTTCATGGGAATAATTTGCCATGGATCCACCTACGTATTCCAATGCAGTCTAATTGAAGAAAGCAGAAAGTTTGTTTTATTGAACTCTGACAGCATTTAAGTTTTATTCTCGAAGCACTGCATGTAAGTTATCAGTGATATAGTCCCATAAACCCCAAGAGTGGGATGGAAATCAGATGGAATTTTCTTAGGCCTTCCTTCCTCCTTACCTCTCTCACTTGGAAGAGCTCTTCAGGTGAATATAACAACAGGTTCAAAATTTTCTATATACTGCAAACTAGATGTAGAAACTTTGGTTGTTGAAAAATCTGAACTGTGTGGCTTGTGTATTTTCATATTTGTGATCTGACTATGATAAACTTTCTGAACTCTTCACCAAGAAGCTATAAAACACTTTGTGGTGGGAGAAAGGAGCATGGATCCTGTTGATTCTCTTTCCATCCTCCACACAGGCTGGCAGTGGTGGTGCTACACAGCTGCTTTGACTCTCAGCTGTGCACCACTGCACAGACTATCATGGAGGAAAGCCATACAAGTGCACTCTATGTTTGTTTTCAACCCTGAGACATGCTAGAAAGCTGCAGCCATAACAGATGGTTTCTGGCACCAAAATTTGTTTAGCTAGGGCACTGGCTTTAGAGCTGGCAGGCTGTAGTCAGTTGCACAGGTTGTGCTATGACATCTTTGCTGCCAAAAAAAGGAAGACTCACTGCACTTCTGTGCATTTCCTGCCTTCCTTTTGCTGGTGTTGGCAAACTTACAGCATTGTGTTCAGCCATCCCAGTAGAACATTATTATTTTGATTAGCCTTCATATCTCATGTAAGAAAATCCAAGCAGTGCAAAATTGCTGCTATAGATACATCTGAAATTTATGACTGGATAAAGGAGTATGTTCTTTTGCTGTAATATAAGAAACTCTAATGTAAGTACTTTTGAAAATACTTTTTCTCAGAAACTATTAACATCACAACCCTCTTACAAGACTGTAAGGATCATCAGGAAAAGTGAAGTCCTTTTAAAAAGAGCAAGACTTTAAATTTACAACTCTCTTGCAAGCACCTGAATTTTGATACTGAAGCCCTTATTTACAAACCCAGATGCAGATGATTTCATTATCAAAAGTACTGCTCAGCTCCCTGCCCCAATAAATTGTATACTAAGTTTTTTTAAAAGACCTCCAATGAAAAATATTGCAAAGCTATCCCAGCAAGTTGTTCAATCTAGTCCAGATTTTAAAGGCTCCTCATTTTGTTACAGGATCACAGGACGTTAGGAATTGAAAAGCACCTGTGGTGGTCATTGAGTCCAAGCCCTCTGCCAGAGCAGGACCATAATCTAGTGCAGAGTGATATAGGAGAGAACTGCACAACAGCCAAATGGAACTATTTAATGCCTGACGAAAGACCTGCAAGTCTCTTAGCTGGTAAATGCCTTTGATATTAGACAGACTTTCTGGTAGACAGTCCAAGGAACAGATACTGCTGTTTCACATCATTGTATTTCTGAAGGTTGTATACTCTTTTCCTTTTGAAGAAAACAAGACTGTTCTCTTAACAGCAGGATCTGGACAGGTTAGACCGAAGGACCCAGGGACTATCTCTAAATTCCTACTCCACCTCTGTGAGTAGATCAGAGTTTCCCTAAGGCTCTGGACTGCCTCATATTTATAAGTGGGGTAAGGCTGTATTGTGGCTTAGCCTTTTCTATTTTTCTGACTCTCCTCAATTACTAAAATTGCCATGAGCATCTGTGTGAAGATTTTCTGACAGAACTGTGTTGGTTTGAGGCTAATTGGAATCTTTTACTGAGAGAAATTAAATCCTTAGCTGTGAGAAGAAAGTAAAAAAACCCAACAGTACCCTCTATCACCCATTCTTCTGCTGAGAAACACAACTAGTCAAAATATAGATAAGGCACTCACTTCTCACACACTTCTCAGCTCTCAGTTCTGCTCCTTTTTTCTGGCAGTCTGATCTCTGTGGTTGCCTCTACCTTAACTCTAATCCAACTTAATCCTTTTTCCTGTAACCTCCTTGTCATCTTTTTCACATCTCACCTGAGATGTCCAGATTTATCATATGAGTTACACATGGGTTGCTCTGATTATTTCTGAAGCGAGGGAAAGGCGAAGGGGGGACAGGTGGAGGAGGTTTGGGTTGGGAGCCCTCCTGGCAATCTGATTGTTCTGGGAGGGATATTGTGTTTCTGTTTTACTTTTAACTTGCATGTATATATTTGTGTGTATATATATATATATATCTTGTAAATTGTGCTAAGATGTAAATATAGCTTCACTCCATAACTTCTATGTGGCTGAGTCTAGTTTGGGTGATTTCATAAGGGGGGCAGGTAACACCCAAACCATCACATGAATTAGAACTTGTAAATAAAATTTAACTGATTTTGTATATAGGTGGAGCTTTTCAGAAAATAATTACATTTTTATAATTCCTGTCTCATAATTTGTCACAACCAAATCACAAACATTGGAATGGTCTGCCTAGGGTAGTGGTGAAGTCACCATCCCTGGAGTTGTTCAAGTAGTGTGTGGACCTGACACTTAGGGACATGGTTTGGAGTTGACCCTTCAGTACTCAGTTGAAGGTCTAACTGGATGATCTTCACAGGCTATTCCAACCAGATATGTTGTGTGGTTCTGTGAATATGCACTGCATACATTGCTTTATTCACTTAAAGAAACATCTATATAGACAAGAATAGGTTTCCTCATATTTTATTTGAATTTTGTCCAGCTTTTTCTACTACTTAATTGAAAGATAATGGATTTTCTCTTCTATGTTTTTGGCATATATGTGCAAAAGTATTTGCAAACACACTGAGGATTGTGAACTATAGAAGAGAGAAAACCCAGTTTAATAGATAGAATCATATTACCTTTAATTATAATTGAGAGCAGAACTGATTAACTACCCATTAAAATGTAAATGTATATTAAAATGAAATTTCATCACAACATAAATTGTCAATTGTATTCTCCAGCTTGTAGCAAGTAATTAGTTTGACTCAATAGTCAATTTATTATCTGATTTAGTCATTACAAAAGAAAACACTTACTGGACTGTCACAGGTAGATATATTTGACATGTGTTTGTTTCAGCAGCAATTGAAAATGTATTAATAGTACATGGTAAATCTAAAAGTTGCATTTTAGCAGCACTTAATGATTAAATTAAAAAAAAAATGATTGACACATGATTTATCAAAGTATGTTGTAATCAAGCAGAGGCTTAATTACAGATTCAAGAATAAGATTCACACTAACTTCCCACAAGGAATCTGTCTATGCATATACATATAGAACCCTAGAATAGCTTGGTTTGGAAAAAGCCCTTTAAGTTGATTGAGTACAAACATTATCTAACTCTGATGCTAAACCAGGTCCCTTAGCAACCTGTCTATGCATCTTTTAAACATCTCGTGGGATGAGGATTCAACTGTCTCCTCAGGGAGCTTACTCCAGTGTTTGATAAACCTTCAAGCGAAGAAGTTTCTTCTAATATCCAATTTAAACCTCCTGTGGTGTAACTTGAGTCTATTTCCTCCCATCCTATCACTTGATGCTAAGGAGAAGAGACACTCACATTTGTACAATCTCTTCTGACATAGTTGTAGAGAGTGATAAGGTCTCCCTTCAGCCTACTTTTCTCCAGACTACACAACCCCAGTTCTCTCAGCTGCTTAAGATCTGTCCTTCAGAACCTTCACCAAGTTTGTTGCTTTCTCTGAACATACTTCAAGAGCTCAGTATCTTTCTTGTAGTGAAGGCACCAAAATGGAACACAGTACTCAAGGTTGTGGCCTTCACCATTGCTGAGTACAGGAGGGCAAGCAGTTCCCTGATTCTGCTTGTCATGCTGCTCCCGATACAGACCAGGATGCTTCTGGTGCTCTTGGCCACCTGAGCATGCTGCTTGATTCATATTCTGCTGACTGTTGGTCAACACCCCCCAAGTCATTCCAATACATAATCACAACACATGCAGACAGAGGTACAGACAGAAATACTTGAGTTCAGCAAAATATGTAAATGCCCACACTCATAAATGTGAACACATAAAATCAAACAGATAGGTAGGTAAAAGAGGCTAAGCTATAGTTAGAATCTCTCCCTCCAAATTTAGAGTAAATATTCACAATGCAGTGACATTTCTCAACAGGCAGGAGCTGAGGAGGTGGTTCTTGCCCAGATGTTGTGTTGCCATTGCCACCATATAGACTCGAGACATATTCCAGGTCAGGGAAGATGTTGGATGCAGCCTGGTGCAATCCAGGAGAACTCAAAGGGTCTTATTTTGTGTTGCTATGTATAGGATCCAAGATAACTGACTTTTGTCAGGTATTTTTTCATTTTGGCCTAACTCAGGTGATGTGATGTTCTGCCTTGTGCTTCCCCAGAACTCACTAGATTTTAAGACTATGGTATTTTTCCACCAGTTGTGATTATCAGAACTTAAAAGATTTTAGAGTTTGGTATCCTCCACTTTGTCCACTATCCAATACAAATGCACCAGTCCATAAGAACATCAACTGGTCATTGGTTTTGTTACAGAGTAGTAAGGAGGGGAGTAGGAGCCAGCTGTGTTGAGAGGGCGCCTTAGTGCTCTAGTCCACTGCAGGAAATACTTGTTATTATTGTCCCCTAAGAATAGGGGACATCAAAGCAGTGCCTTTATATGTGTGTACCCTAGCTTTCACCGTCTGCAGTTCACTTTTCTAATTAATTGCTATGCAATCCAGGAAAAGGAGTTACACCCTGTACTGAGTGGCCTGTAAGTAAGAGAGAACCCTACCACCACACAAACTTTATTATTAAATAGTAGCATTTAATTATTTTCTATTAAAACCTACCTCTCTTTTTTTTTTTTTTTTCTTTCTTTACAGGAGATATTATCTATTCACTAAGGGGGGAAAATGTCTGACAATAATTAGCTATTCTGCAAATTGAACTACTCTATTAACTTATCTTGACATTGCAAAACACCCTAGGGAGTAGTCTTGCTGAGACTGCATGTTTAATGAGCAAGAGTGAAAACAGAAAATATGGAATTATTGACCATAACTACGAAAAAGTAAGACTGTTCAGGAAATTTTTCATTCTTGTTAGGACTTAAGAGTCTCCACTATTATGTTTTCAGAAGCATTTAATAATTACATATGCATTACATTTTAAATGTACTAAAGTGCTTCAGGATGAGCTCTTTGAAATTTGAAAAGCTGATCAGCTGACTGGAATACAGACATAGCTTATTGTGATGATTTGGGTGTTGTCTGCCCCACCACACTTTGGAAAATCACCCAGACTGGACTCAGCAGCTCTAGAAATTGAATGAAGCTTTACATTTACAGCCTAGCACAATATACAAGCAGATATTTACAATATTTACATACAGGAATATACAAGTTTAAAAAAGTAATACAGAAACACAACAGCCCTCTCAGAAGGGGCTCCCAATCACCCTTCCACCTTCTCCCTCCCCTCTACCTTACCCCAGTGTTGTGGAGGGCCCATAGGCCCAAAATAGGCTTACACATGTTATGCCTTGTCTGGACATGTTTACCTAACTGCTCCACCAGAGATGCAAGCACAGGAAATAGACACAATACCTGGAGGCACTGAGTCTGGCTTGCCCAGGTGTCAGGTACACACACTTAGCTTGTGCTTGCCTAGTGCAAGGCCCCTGCTTTGCCCAAATTAGGGAGAAGTGAGCCTGTAGCTTTGCCTAATATGGTAAGGTTTGGCTAACTGCCATCCTGATTGGCTATTCTTGTGTCCAAAGGGCAATTAATCTCGTCCCACATTGATAAAAGGAGATATGCAGGTGAACAACCTGCTTTTGCTTCCCTGCTTTGCTTCCCTGCTGTTTGCCTGTTCTCTCTGCTGTGCCCAGCTGTGCTGCTACTACATACTGCCTTATTGTTTGCCTGGTAAACTCCACTGCAGCGAGTTACCAGGAGCAGACCCCAGATGTCTGCATGCAATCGGCCTGTGTGGCCAGCATGACATCATGCTGAGACTGCATGGCATCTGCCTCTGCGCCTGAAGGTCCTGCCTAGAATTCCTGGATATATACACAGATCATACAGAGGAAGCCAGGAGAGCAAGGTCAGAGATTGTCTGCATCCTTTCCCCAGAAGCCAGGAAGATTCAAGCCTCAATGTCCAACAAGACAGAATCCCCTGAAAGTATTTGGGCACTGTCTGGACTGTGGCTGGCCCCCGCAAATGGGTAATAATAATAATAATAATCTGTGAGTAAATGCTTAAATGCCTCTTTACAATTCTCTACTGCCTTCTGCCATAAGCAGAAAGAGCTTGAGCCCATCTAGTGGGCAAACAGCGTATTGGCCACAAGCAGCATTTGGCCACAGGAATAGTCTCTTCCAGTTCTATTAATGTTTATATATTTTGCTGGTTATGTTAGATGCAGATATTATCCATAGAATGTTTCCATAACTGTGTAAGAACCAAAATATTATTAAAACAGTGGTCGGGGGTGGCAGAGTTCTGAATAGCAAAATTAATAAACAATATTAATTTTGGACAATATCATCTTGCATCAATTAATTTCCCCCCTCCGCAACATACAGACTTTGCCTTACACTTCAAGGGCAGTTTGGAGGGTCAGCCAGGAGGTTTAGAAAGCAGATGGATTAGTCACACAGATGGCAAGTTAGGTTAGAGAGAGAAGTACAGCCCAAAGCCCAGAGAGACTCTCATATCTATATTTATATTCTTGTTCTTATACATCTCAGCAAGCCTATGAGTGAAGTAGACATCACCATTGTTTCCTTTTCACAGCCTGCAATCTAATTCTTCTCACCAAAACATTCTATCTAGGCTCAAACTAGCACACTTACTCTGACCTCAAATTAAACTTACCCTTTCTGACATACGTATCATTTTCCCAGAACATGTTAAAATATTTGGAAAAAAACCCAAACAACACTAAATCCATAAAAAAAATCTGTTTACAGAAACACTATAGCTTTACAGACCTGATCGACCATACCAAACTCTTCAAAAGCTGCTGTTGGGAAGTGTTTCTGCCAATGACTAAAACTGGTGACAATGAAATGGTGACATCACGTATGCCAGAACCACCTATGGTTTATGGCCTGAATACTTGTCCCTGTGGCCACTATTGCAACCTCGACAGCAAAGGAAACAATAGATTCAGGATACTCTACTGAGCACAGGGAGGTGGGAGGAAGATGCCCCATCGCTATCAGAAATATGGAAAAGCAGGAGAAGAAAGATACTGGCACATAAAGGACATAGATCTGCTGGAGGGGGTCCAGATGAGGGCCATAAATGTGATCAAAGGGCTGGAGCACCTCTCCTGTGAGGACAAGCTGAGGCACATGGGGTTTTCCAGCCTGGAGAACAGAAGCCTCTGAGGAAACCTTAGAGTGGCCTTCCAGTACCTGAAGAGGAGCTTCAGGAAAGCTGGAGAGGGACTATTTATAAGGGCATGTAGTGACAGGTGTGATGCTTTTAAACTAGGGCAAAACAGGTTTATATTAGATACTAAGTATTTTTTTACTATGATGGTAGTGAGACACTGGAATGGTTTGCCCAGAGAAGTTGTGGATGTCTCACTCCTGGAAATAGTTAAGAACAGGCTGGATGAGGCCTTGAGCAATACGGTCTAGTAAGTGGTATCCTTGCCCATGGCAGGTGGGTTGGAACTAGATGATCTTTAAGGTCTCTTCCAACTCAAGCCATTCTGTGGTTCTACAATTCTATAATTTCATGATTCTGTGGTTCTATGTAATCTCAAGATTCATGCCATTGAGTTATCTGGCAAATTCAAAGCAGCAGGGGAATTTCCTTGGTCAACTCAGTTGCACTACACTTCTTTCCCCTTAAAGGGGTATTTTTATTTCCCTGGTATGTTCCTTTTCAGCACTATAGTCAAGAAAATAAGGAATAGATGTGTCAAGTCAATGTTTAGAAGAGGATTAGCATGTTATCTACTGAATTCTTGCAAAAAACCCCTCAAAACCCAAAACCAAACCCCAAACAAAAAAACAAACAAACAAAAAAAAAAACCTTGTGAAGTGTGAGCAAAAAAATGTGCCAGTACATACCAAGAACCATTTTGTAATTCTTGCCAAAGAAAATGGAAAACTTAAGTTGCTGGAGTCACAAATAGTTACTGATATACTTGAAAGTTCATTTTAAGAAGTGCAGTCACAGTAGTGAAAGGACTTACATCCTCAACCTTAAGCAAAGGGCACCAGAAAAGGAAATGAGGATAATCCTGGATGAGAAGCTGGATTTGAGTCAACAATGTGCACTTGCAGCCCTGAAGGCAAACTGCACCCTGGGCTGCATTAAAAGAAGTGTAACCAGCAGGATGAGAGAAGTGATTCTGCCACTCTGCTCTGCTGAAACATTACTGGGAGTGCTGCATCCTGGACTGTCCTCAATACAGGATTGACATGGACCTTCTTGATCAGGTCCAGAGGATCCAGGGCTGGAGCACCTCTCCTGTGAGAATAAGATGAGGGAGTTTGGGTTGCTTAGCCTGGAAAAGAGAAGGCCCAAAGAAGATCTGATAGCAGCCTTCCAGTACCTGAAGGGGACCTAAAAGAAAGTTGGGGAAGGACTGTTTACAGGAGTATGTAGTGACAGGATAAGGAGGCAATGGTTTCAAAAGAGGACAAGGTAGATTTAGATTAGACATTAGCAAGAAGGTCTTTACAATGAGGGTGGTGAAATACTGGAATAGGCTTTCCCAGAGAGGCAGTGGAGGCCCTATCCCTGCAGACATTCCAGATCAAACTTGATGAGGTCCTTGATCACTGCAAAGGGACTGGACAAGATGAACTTCAAAGGTGCCTGCCAATGCAATACGCTCTATGACTCTCTGAAAGCCAAACACACTCACAGGTGAAGTCACACAAAGCTGTCTCCGGGTTTCCTACAGGCTCCTGTGAGAACATCCTTGGGATTATCCTTTTTGGTTTTAATGTTCTGAATTCAGCTTGAAATGAGAATACTGAATATACTCGCAATGAATCCCTCTGAAATTGCTTCTAAGCCACTAGTAAGAAGAAATTTCAAAAATATTTTAAACACAAGTATTTTTCCAAGATTTATTGGGATGCATTTGGATTCCAATTCAAGGCAGAGTTCTAGGACATTTTTGAGCTACAGACAATCAATGAAAGCCTGCAGCCTAAAGGTCTATTTATAACAAATGTAACAAAGTGATTTTATTCTTTTTCTACCAAGTTTGACGTGTGTAATTAGAAAAGCTAACTGAACTCACCTGACCTCCAGAAAACCGGGGGTGCTGCAGCGTTAGTAAGAATGATTCATTTTACCATGAGTTTTTAAGATTAAATTTGTATTTTATTAAGTATGGATTTTTTTCTAAGTTCTGTATCTTAACAGATTGTGCTAGTTTGAAGCTAGCTGGAATGTTTTGGTGAGAAGAACTAGATTACAGGCTGTGAAGAGGAAACAATGGTGATGTCTATTTCACTTCTAGGCTTGCTGAGACGTATAAGAACAAGAACACAAATATAGATAAGAGTCGCTCTCTGTCTTGGCTTTGAGCTGAACTTCTTTCTCTAACTTAACCTGTTGTGTGCGTGACTAATCCATCTGCTTCCTAACCTCTCTGTCCAACCCTTCAATCTACCTTGGGCATATGGCAAAGTCTTGGGTAAGGTAGAGGGGTGGGAAGAAGGTGGAAGGTGGTTGGGAGCCCCTGCTGGGGACTCTGGTTTCTGGGAGGGCTGTTGTGTTTCTGTATTACTTTTTAACTTGTATATTTCTGTATACATTGTAAACATCTGTTTATATGTTGTGCTAAGCTGTAAATGTAAAGCTTCATTCAATTTCTAGAGTTGCTGAGTCTAGTCTGGATGATTTTCCAAAGTGTGGTGGGGCAGGTAACACCCAAACCATCACGCAGATATGCAGAGGAGCAGCACCAGCATGGACCTATTAATATTCCACCTATTGCTTTCTAAACAACACTACCTCAATGGAACAGAGAAGCCCTCCAATTATTCATTTTTCTAAAATATTAGTTTTCCTGTAAAATTAAAGTATCACTGAGAAAAGGAGAAAAAGAAAAGAATGAAAACTCATGTGCAATGTATTTCTTTTTTAATGAAAAATCTGGAATGTCCACTACCTAAACTTCAGTTTGCAATTTTTTTTTTAAATGATTGTGCACATTAAGGTTTTAATATAATTACTTTCTGTGCTAAGTTTCATAATGAGAAGAAACATCTGCAGAAAAAAAACAGCAGCAGCCAGATAATTTGAATAAAAGTTAGTTTAGAAGTTAATGCTTATTTAAAAGTTACCAGGTCACCTTTCAGATTACCTTATCCATAATCATGGCTCCTAAATTTTGAATTTTTTTTGCCATACATCAGGGAACATTAAAAGATAATGTCACATGCATAATACTAATAAAATATAGTGAGTTTCCTGTTCTTTACTATAAATGTATTTTAGGTCAAATTTAAGAATCAGCATAATCCCTAATTCTAGTTCCTCTTAGCCACATTAAAAAGCCTCAAACTTTAATACAGGTGTTTTTCATCAAATGAAGTGAAGAAATTTCAGAGAAAGGGGTCTAAGTAAAATCCCTTTTACAACATTCAAGTTGCAAATGCAGAGAGACAGGTATTTCTGAGCACAATTACCCAGCATCGTTTACATAATGTGATGTAAATATTCACACTTCTTGCCCTGTATCAGACCAGGCCAATAGTGTTCAGTGAGGAGTCACACAGCTCTCATGTGTAACCTGAAGGGTCATGCCTTTGGGGACCACAGTGCTCAGGCACCTGCACAGACACACAGGAAAGCAGTCTGGCTCCAGCAGGATTTGAAGTTCCACTTTGGTAGTGTCATTTTCAGATTCAGAACACTAGTTAGATGAATGGTGTTTCACAAGTTCTACCTCATTAAAGCAAATAGGTCCTCCAGTAGAATTGTTGTGGTCCCACCAGTGTCCCAGAACTTGGGAGCGTGGTTTGGATGTGTGAGAGATCCATAAATGAATCGTCTTGAGGATGGTGTGGAAGTAGAGCTAATAGACCAGGGTGACTGGACAGCAAGATATTCTCCCTGATTTTGTGTATTCCTGCCACTGAGAAGTCCCAGTTGTGCTACACTATGGGGACTGAGAGCATGGTGCATGAGAAATTTGGACAATTTCACACAGTGAGCTAAGAAGAGGACCCCGTACAGGGCTCAAGCACCAGACACCAGGGTGAACCTGACTTGCAACATAGTGATAAATTTTTCCTGTACCTGGGGAAGAGTTTTTTCAAACAATGGGAAAATCTCAGCAATGATCACTCAATTATCCACAATCAATCCTTGTTACTGATTTGCTTTTTTTTACCTGCATAGCATTGAGTCAGAAGTTATTATCGTAACTGCACAAAAGGTATGAAATCAATAACATGCAGAGAGCTGTGGAGAAAATCAGCATCTGTGAAGGTTTCAGATATCAGTCTTGTACTCACGATTCATCAGAGACGCTCAATAGATTTATATAAGACCTTTTCTTGCACTGTTTTCTTATATCCTATGACATTACTGGACCCTGCTTTTTCATAGGGAGAAGGTGATCCTTATCTCTGAAGTCTAAGTTTCATCAAATTTCAGGACAGACTGATGAGAAATAAAGAGTATGGGATTGGTGTTCATGTTTTTCTTCTTTTCTGATTAGCCCTTAGCCAACAAAGCAAATGACAGAAGCAATTTAAGCCACTACCGGTACCTAAGTAGGTTATCATATACTGCAAATTGCCTCAGTTGTGCTAATTTTGAAATTCTGGCTCTAAAAAGGGCACCTTGCAGTGACTGACACCAGCAGGCACTGCCCATGAGTAGGAACCTAAGGCAGTCACACAAAAGATCACACCGCGACTCTGCAAAACAAAGACTTCATAGAGTCATAGAATGGCTTGAATTTAAAGAGATCAAGTTGCAAACTGCTGCCATGGGCAGGAAGATCTCCCACTAGATCAGGTTGCTCAAAGTCTTATCTAGCCTGGTCTTAAGCAATTCTAGGGATGAAGTATCCTCAATTTCTCTAAGCAACTAATTCCAGAGTCTCACTGCTCTCATATTAAAGAACTTCTTACTTGTGCTTAATCTAAATCCACCCTGCCTTGTTTTAAAACCATTGCACCCTTATCCTGTTACATGCCATTATAAAAAAGTCCCTCTCCATCTCTCTGTCCCATTGAGGTACAGGAAGGCTGTTATTAGGTCTCTTCAGGCTTCTCTTTTCCAGGCTGAACAAACTAAACTCCCCCAGCATATTGTCATAGGAGAGGTGCTCCAGCCCTCTAATCCTCTTTGTGGTTTTCCACTGGACTTGATAGAATAGAATAGAATAGAATAGAATAGAATAGAATAGAATAGAATACAGTAGAATAGAATAGAATAGAATAGAATAGAATAGAATAGAATAGAATAGAATAGAATAGAATAGAATAGAATAGAATAGA
>WAAF01014293.1:0-20084 GCA_013400475.1 Tricholaema leucomelas | reverse complement strand
ATTCCATTCCATTCCATTCCATTCCATTCCATTCCATTCCACAGCGTATGCATATGGCATACTTAGACTTGTGTATGTCTAAGTGGTGCTGCAGGTCACTAACCATCTCCTCTTGGACTACAGAGGCTTCAGCACATGGAGATGTGTGCCTTAAGTGTGCCTTAAAGACTTCCTTCTCAAAGAATATCCAGCCTTCCTTAACATCTTAACCATTCAGGATTGCCTCCTGGAGGAATATATTGACCAGTCCAAGGTGACAGTTCTGCTGACCCAACTCTTTATTCTCCAACAACAGAGAACTTTATAATTTCATAATCACTCTGGCAAGATTGCCTGTAAACAGAAGATCCAATAAGGCACCTTCCCTAGTTGGCTCTGTCACCGCCTGTATCAGGAAGTTATTCTCCACATACTCTAGGAACTCTGGAATGCTCCATGTCTGGGTTACATGTTAAATTTTCTTTTAAAAAAAAAAAATCTAAACATATTTTAGAGGAAGTTTGAGGGTAAAACATCTTTTTCTCTTTTTGTAAGTCTTATACAAGATAAAGTTAGATGTGCAATAAGAACAAAGTCAAAATCAATAGATTTGCTGTTCTGTAACCAGCAGTAGGCTCTAAATTATTTAGAACTTAAAAGTATAAATGCAATGTGAATATTTAAGGTTTATTAATCATATTAAGAAAGCTCATTTGAATCATATTAAGGATTGTTCTCATACTTACAAGAGTCATCTGCTTCCTCCTACATGACTCAGAAATATTATACTTAATGTCCTTTTCCTCAGATGATGACCATTCTGTATGATTCCACAAAGCCTGGACTAGTCTAAGAACTTAGCACAGAGCAAGGAAACAAGTGCCTTGGATGTCTCTTCTTTGGTGACAGTTCCTGAATATTTGATCTTGCAACATTAAAGCAATCAATAGCTCCACTTACCAATATTTTTCTGGATGCAAGATGAAGTCCCTAAGAGACTCTGAGGATATCATTTAGCTGCTTTCATTTCCACACTCTTGGAGTTCATACTAAAATCCTATTTACTAAAAGTAAAGGTCATTCTGTTGTAATGACATAGCAATAAATTAATCAGGGCTTAACTGGAGGCTCACACAGCCCACTAGCTGGGGTACTATCAGAAGAGAGGCAATCCCCTGTTCCTTTGCATTTTTTTTCTTGCTAACAGTCAGGTGCTAAAAATGCAGATTTGTATTTCAGCTCTGTGCAACTGCCAATGTACACTGATGAGGACAGCGAGGTGTAACACATATGTCACAAATGCAAGTCAAAAGCTAGAAACTTTGAAGAGAAATGAAGATTGCAAAGCCTCAGGGAAGCTTCTTCTCTACTTGGTACAGCTAAAAATGCAGATGAAGTCCTAAACTTACAATTCATAGGATGATGCATGCATTTGGCCTCCCTCAGTTCACTAATGAGGCAATTACCCAGTCTGAGATAATGGGGGTTTATATACTACACTTCAAAACATGAAGCATGCTTCTCACTGTCTACAGGAAATGGGCTACCACCTTTCAAAACCGTCCAGTCTCTTCTGTGCAGACACAATCTACTTCAGACTCAGTGGATACTCAGAGTGCTCTCTTCCCTTTACAGGTCAGTAATGGTGCTTCGTTTCCTATGATAGCACTCAAATACTGTGACTGGCCTGGCTGAATAGCCCAAGAGATGGGTCTCGCCTCATGACAGGATATCTCCTTACTTCAGTAATAATAGTTTTGCCACAGTCTCAGATTATTAAAAAAGAGATTTGAAAATAATTACTTTAGTGACAGAATTTCATGTAACTACAAGTCTTGGGGAGAACCACAGAGCTGACATTATTTGCAAATATAGATTATGCCAATTGAAGGGCTATGTTTTCCTGGATAATAAACAAAAAGTAAATTGTTCTTTCAATCTAAAAAGCTAGGAGAAAAGTGACATTTATATCCTTTGGGGTTTCAGAGTGCTTACATTATTACATTCTCATTTTTAGTCATCAGGGAAGTAATAAGACTCGGTTATGCCATATCAAGACAAAAAGCCTTGCAAAATTTCAGAATAATAGCAACGTGTTTGAGGCTTTGCTCTGCATTCTTTAGGATTCTGGAAAACAATTTTTAAGTAAAGGAATTGTGGTGGTTTGAGTGTTCCCTGACACCCCCCCCACACACACTTTGGAAATCACACAGACTAGACTCAGCTGGCTCTGGAAATTGAATGAAGCTTCTATCTACAGCTTAGCACAATATACAAGCAGATATTTACAGTATATACAGTTATATACAGATATATACAAGGTAAAAGGTAATAGAGGAGCACAACAGCCCTCCCAGAAACCTGAGTCCCCAGGAGGGGCTCTCAACCACCCCTTCACCTTCCCCCTACCCCTCTCAACCTTACCCCCAGTCCAAGGAAGAATAGAGGTTCGGCCAGGAGTTAGTCCAAAATGGAGGGTGAGGTTAGAGAGTAAGACACAGCTCAGCCAGTTCCCCAGCAGCAGCCCAAGTGAGAGGTGCTGAGTGTCTTATCTATGTTTTGACTTATGTTCTTATACATCTCAGCAAGCCTATGAGCGAAATAGACAACACCATTGTTTTCCTTTCACAGCCTGTAATCTAATTCTTCTCACCAAAACATTCTAGCTAGCTTCAAACTAGCACAGGAATAGACATAATTTGGCCTTGTGTTTTGCAGGTGGGTAAGTTGTCAGTTGCTTCCTGGGGGTTCTGCTATGGTGTCTACTTGAAGAGGTAGGTAATAAAATGACAAAACCTCTCTTTCTAGAGAGTTTGTGCTTTGCTTGATGCTAATGTTTTATTAGCAATGAACAAATTAAAAAATAAAAATAAAAAAAATCTGGGGAACAACTCTAATCATGTGAACCAGAAAGGAGAATAAAAACATTTCAGCAAAGGAATGCCTGATGCATGGATTTGGTTTTCATTCTAGGAGAAAAATGTCAATTTTTAATGAGTTTAATTTCCTTTGCCAATGAATAAAGTCTGTCCTTTCAAAGGGAAGAATACATACCTATGGGTACTTCATGGATGTAACTGTCTCTGAAAAGAGAGATCTGAGAGAGTACTAAAAACATAAAAACTGGAACAAGAAAACAGTTTCTCTTTTGATGTAACCATTTTCAGAGCACATTATATGCTTCTGACATGCATTAAGGTAAATAAGAAAGGAAAAGGGGAAGAAATGTGATTCTGACCACATCTTGAACTGAAGCTACTAACAGGCAGCACTAACTTATTGTCACCAAGCAACTTATCTTCATTGCTGCACCCTATTTCATAATCACAGCTTTTAGTGCACATTCAGCAGGTCCACAACACTGCAGAGAGATTACTCCATCCCTCCAAACATCAAGGTGATGTCAAAGTGATTTTCAAAAATTCTCACTTTCATTTCCATCTGGTTTCAAATTATAATTCAGGACTGACTCTCTGTTTTTCCGAAACACATGAATCTGCTAATATCAGTTCTGTTTTGATGTTCTGCTTTGATTCTTGGATTTGTACATATTCATGATTCTTGCACAATTGTACCTATTCAGATACTAGGACAATAGGCCTATTCTATGTGTTTCAGTCCCTCCTGGCTCCTCCACACTTCCTTTGTGTTTCAGCCAGCTAAGCCTGCAAGAGAAATAAGAAATCAGAAGTCACTCCTGAGTTCCTGGGTTAGCTGGTGGTGGAGAGAGTCTCAGTAATAATTTGAAACAAATCAAAACAAGATAATAAGACAGTCATGCAAACACATAAATCAATAATGGGTCACTGAGGTCACAGCTTGATCACTGACAGACCGCCTGTGAGTGAATATGAAGTGGCTATGGCAGGAGATGGGATCTACACAACAAAAACTTAATCCTGTGGTCTTACAAGTTCAAATATTGTGCCTTTTGTTAATGTAGCATGATATGTAAGTGTTTTCCTGAATTATGACTCAAAACTGATGAAAGCAGGAATCTGTGTGCCTCGCTTTGTAGATTATCAAGGCCAAGGAATATCAGAATTAGAAAAACAATGCAGTTATAAGCATGAGTAATAATATTTTAAGCTATAGATAACAAAATAAAAAGGAAATCTATGAATGTGGTGGTGGGTAGTATGGATGTGAGATGGGATTTTATTTTCACAGATAATTAATATCAGTTATTATTTTTATATTCAGGACTCTCACCAGCCACCCAGTAATTTTTAATAATAAAAGGTTCTTTGCAACAGTCATGGAAACATTCTACAAAGGATAAACATAGTCTAGAACATTTGAGAGATAGCTAGTAATAATACAACAAGCATTAAACTCAGTTGAACTGGAAAGAGGTTCTTGTGGTCAATTATACCACCCATCCACTAGATGAACTCAGGAAGCTCTTTTCTGCTTAGGCGGAAAGCACCTGCATTCACTTAGAGTTTTACAGAGTTTGCTAAAGAGGCTTTTGAGTATTTACTCACAAAATACTAATCTCCAGATTCCCAGGACTAACCACAGTTCCCAGACAGTACCCAAACATTTACAGAGAGTTCTGTCAGTGTCTTGTCAGCTGTTGAAGCCACTGATCTTCCCATGCTCTTGATAGGGGTGCTGGGAGAAAGGCTCTGACCTGATCCTGGTTCCTTTTTGCTCCAGACTTGGCACAGGTGTCTTGCAGGTGTGCAGTCAGGCACAATGTCATGCTGGCTAAGCAAGCCTATTGTGTCAAGGCATCTAAGGCCTATTCCTGGTAAACTCGAGGCAATTTCCAGATATACTAAACCCAAAGCATCAGGGCTTGTTATTATGCAGCAGGTCTAGCTTACACCTTAGCAGACATAATGCCGCAGAGCATGACAAGACACAACAGCAGTGAGGCAGTGGAGCAGAGAGGCAAAGAGCACATGAAGGTGAAAGCAATGGCAGAATCATGTTGTCTTTACATGCTTATATCTTTTTATCAATGCAGCCTCAGTCTAGTGGTTCTTTGGCCACAGATCAGCCAATCAGAATGGCAGTTTTCCAAGTTTAACCATATTAGGTGAAGTCAGGGCTTACTTTTACCTTTTTATGGCAGAACACAAACAAATGTATAAACACATGCAGGCACCCTATAAGCAAGTTTAGACAGACATGGAGGCACCAGGCCTTTTGTCTTCCTTGCCATCAGCTGCTTTTCCCATCAGCAGAAGGCAGGAGAGCAGGAAACATGTCTGGGTGAGACAGGACATCATTAGACCTAATTTGGCCTATTTTGGCTTTCCATGACAATGAGTTGGTTAACAAGTTTTACTTGGGAAATTACATTATTGAAAAGTAAGATGTTATGCAACTCTTTATGTTTAACGTTTCACACCTTCTCCTGGAGCATCTGGTGCTGTTTATAGTCAGAAAAACTTATTGAAAAACTCTTGTGTGTATTTGAAAATAACTTTTCTTATTTCGTCAGTGTTAAAATATGTGCTAACTCAAATAGCTGCAGCTCGAAATTTAAAAGATACTGAGAAGGCTGGCAATACCTTCATAAACCAGGATGGATAAGGTGGTTGAGGATGAAACATTTTTATATTAATATTTACTATTTAGAAACAGATGTTTTTTTCCTAAAATAGATATGCACACAGAGATACACGACAGACACCAAAGCAAAAGTATTTCTGGAGACATGGTGAAGAAATTGCATTTCATTTTCTCAATTTCACAAGAAGAAATTAACCTTAATGTCAACTAATGTATATCACTGTGATTGCAGGTCCAATTCAGGTGCAGTTGTACCTGTTTTTGCATTACCATCAAATCAAATTTTACATTATCATCAAATCATTTATCAGCACAAAGTTTGAAAATGCCCGCAAAAAGGGGGTAAAAACCACAGGAAAAATACATCATTATATATCCATGTAATTGTCTACATTTGACAACAAATGGGGGAAACGATCCTGGGGCAAGAGGTAGTCTGGCTCTTTGAAAGATCTTTAAACTAGTCTCAAAGAGGGATGGACATGAAACCAAAATTCTAGAGAGAAACCTCAGAGAGATGACAATACCTATGGGGCAGTGTGGTATTAAGGTCTTGCAGTCACCTGTCCCAGCAGAGGTGAGGTATGATGATCCTTGCAGAAGTAAAGACACAGGAGTTAATAGACTGTTAACATGATTGTCAGATGCTTCAATAGCTATTGAAGCATCTGCCAATCGTGTGGCTGGAACTGGGTCTTCTCCCTCAAGAAGGCGGCAGAACCATTAGCCTAGCTGGCAACAAGCAGGAGGAACTAGAGGCCACTGTATAGCGAGAGAATTGTGATATAGTTAGAATTGTGATATAGTTAGAATTGTGATATAGCCATCACAGAAATGTGGTGGGACAACTCCCAGGACTGGAACACTGCAATTCATAGCTACCAAACTTTCAGAAGAGACAGATGAGGAAGGCAAGGTGGTGGGCTGATGCTGTGTGTCAAGGAGCAACATGAATGTCTTCAACTTAATGATGCAGATGACAGTGTTTGAGAGTAAGAATCAAGGGGAAATCCAACAAGGCAGATATTGTTCTGGGAGTTTGTTACAGACCACCCAATCAGGATGATGAGACTGATTAAGTACTCCAAAAGCAGCTGGAAGAGGTTTCAGTGTTGTTACCTCTTGTTCTTGTGGGGGACTTCAGCTTCCCAGATATGTGTTGAGAATATAATGCAGCAGAGAAGTGACAGTCTCAGAGGCTCTTGGAGTGTGTGGAGAATAACTTCTTGCACAGCTGGTGAAGAAGCCAACTAGACAAGATGCCTTCCTGGACCTGCTGCATGTTAACAGAGAGAAACTTTATCAGTGATCTAAACAAGAGTGAGAGCACTCTCAGTACGTTTGCATGGGACGCTAAATTAGGTGGGAGTATTGATCTGTTTGAGCATAGGAAGGCTTTTTCAGAGGGACATGAACAGGCTGGATCAGTGGGCTGAAGGCAATCGTATGGGCTTCAACAAGGCCAAGTTCCAGGCCCTGTACTTGGGCTTCAAGAACCCCATGCAACACTACAGTTCTGGGGCTGAGTGTCTTGAAAGATGCCCAGCAGAAAGGGACCTGGGAATTTTGATGTTCATCATAGTATCATCATAGAAAATCATCATAGTATCATCAGGGTTGGAAGAGACCTCACAGATCATCAAGTCCAACCCTATGTTGTGGAGCACTCCAAATTCCTTCTTCCTCCCTCCTACCCTCCATCTCTAGGAGGTTTGAGTGGGGCAAGAAGAAGGTGTGAAAAATTGCTTTTCCCCTCCCTGCCCCAGGTTTGAAGGGGGAACAGCAAAAGGTGCCTTTTCCACACATGTACTGACTTGTGTGGAAGCCCGCGCTGGAACTGGGCTGGTGGTTGGCTGGGTTCTTCATGCCCAGTAGAAGTGGCAAAAGGACATTTTGTCTAGAAAACCCATAAATAGAGTGAGGCAGAAGGTGTGGTGTTCCTCCCTCAACAAAGTTCTTGTCTTTACAGAGTTCCCATTTTTTGCAGTGTTCCTGTCTTTGGACCATCCCTGCTGTCGCGGAGGGGAATTCTGCCGCCTACGCTGGTTTGTGGCGAAGGGGAGAAATCAATCGGTGCGAGATAATTACATATAAAAATATATATTTATTAAACTCAATATTCTTAACTCTCAACACCCCCAACCACTATATTAAATATGATTCAATTCACAGTCATGGAGCACCTTATGGGAAATATCACAATAAACGGCTTATTAATAACTANGGATTTGCTGGCGGGTCAGAGGGAATACGATCCTGTGCAGACAAATGAGTCTGCTCCTGGTAACTCGTGGCGATGGCACACACCAGGCAATAAGGCAGTGGGCGTGCAGTGGGATGCACGGCTGCACGGGGAGTCTAAGCCCCGTAATGACAGGCTTAAGTGAGCTCTGCAAGCAAGTACACAGGCTACTGAGCGAGTCAATGCACACATGGGTGAGAGAGCTCGTGAGCGAATGCACCTAGCACACAAATGCACTGGCGAGCAAATGAACCGGCACGTGAGCCTGTGTATCTCTATTACATGTGGGCCGAGATCAGTGGTCTCATTGGCCACACAATGACCAATCAGGTTGACAGTCAGCCAACCTTGCCATAATAGGCAAGGAGCCACAGGCCTGGACTTTCCAAATATGGGGCTCACATGGGCCCAGCACCCAGCAAGCATGAGCTGCACACGTGGGGGCTTACACAACCTAAAGCCTGGGCAGGCCAGACTCCACGGCACCAGGCATGTTGTGCCCCTCTGTGCTGGCCATGTGCTCACCCCTGATTAAGAACCAGGAAAAACATGTCCAGGCAGGGCAAGGCATATGCAGGTCTGTTTTCGGGCCTATGGGTCCTCCACAACACCTGCTTTGGATAGCTCCTACTTTTGCATGGCTTCTGTTTCTGCACTGTCCCCACCTTGGAGAGTCCCCCACTTCTGCACCATTCTGTGCAAATCTGCAATCCCAGCAAGTCCTTAGGTACATTTGAGAGAGTTGCCAGCAGTACCTGGACCTGGCTTCTCTCAGATCATACCATGCAGCCCAACCTCACCCTGCTACCCTGAGCTGGTGAAGACACCAGCAATTTGTATTCCCACCCTGTGCTGTTGAGGCAGCGCTGCTTCAACAATCATCCCACTCATGGAAGCTGTGTCTGAGACATTTTTGACTTTGGCAGATCTTTACACTCACCTTGGATTTTTGCTGCTTGGACCCATGATTGGATATTGCTTGCAGCTTCAAAAGGCAGCCAAGCCACAGAGAAATCCAGCAAGGGATCATTGACAATTTCCTTCCTATCTTACCTCCGCGAATAAAAGCTGTTTCCCTTAGATTCTCTGCTCAGCCTGATTTATAGTGTGGTAAAGCTGTGTTTACACCTTAGCCTTTTCCATTTTCTGTCTTTTTTAAATCTCTAAATCTGTTCATAAACATCCTTTTAAGAATTTTCCAAATGAATTAGAATCTGTAAATAAACTTAAGCTAGTTCTGTATATAGTGTGGGGGTGGGGTTTTCAGGAAAATAAAAATAATTCTATTTTTTATAATTCCTGCCTCAGCCAATTAATAACCAAACCTCTACAACAATTGATTGACAGCCAGCTGAACACGATCCAGCAAGGTACTCAGGTGGCCTATATAAGGAATAGTGTGCCCAGGAGGACTAGAGAGGTAATAATGCCTCTGTACTTGGCATTTGTGAGGCTGTGACTTGAGAACTGTGCTCTATCTTGGGCATAAAAGGACACTGAGGGGAGTTCTTATTACTCTCTACAACTACCTGAAAGGATGTTGTAGAGAGGTGGGTATTTGTCTCTTCTCACAAGTTGTTTACTAATAAGACAAGAGGAAATGGCATCAAGTTACACTAGGGGAAGTTTATATTACACACTAGGAAAAACATATACTGAAAGGGTTATCAAAGGCTGGAAGAGGGAAGTGGTTGAATCACTACCTAGGACGTATTTAAAAGCTGTCTGAATATGGTGCAGAGTGATAGAGTGTAGTAGTGCCTCTACCAGAGTTAGATAGTGGTTGGACTTGATGATCTCAAAGGCCTTTTCCAACCGTAGTGATTNTGGAAGCTGTGTCTGAGACATTTTTGACTTTGGCAGATCTTTACACTCACCTTGGATTTTTGCTGCTTGGACCCATGATTGGATATTGCTTGCAGCTTCAAAAGGCAGCCAAGCCACAGAGAAATCCAGCAAGGGATCATTGACAATTTCCTTCCTATCTTACCTCCGCGAATAAAAGCTGTTTCCCTTAGATTCTCTGCTCAGCCTGATTTATAGTGTGGTAAAGCTGTGTTTACACCTTAGCCTTTTCCATTTTCTGTCTTTTTTAAATCTCTAAATCTGTTCATAAACATCCTTTTAAGAATTTTCCAAATGAATTAGAATCTGTAAATAAACTTAAGCTAGTTCTGTATATAGTGTGGGGGTGGGGTTTTCAGGAAAATAAAAATAATTCTATTTTTTATAATTCCTGCCTCAGCCAATTAATAACCAAACCTCTACAACAATTGATTGACAGCCAGCTGAACACGATCCAGCAAGGTACTCAGGTGGCCTATATAAGGAATAGTGTGCCCAGGAGGACTAGAGAGGTAATAATGCCTCTGTACTTGGCATTTGTGAGGCTGTGACTTGAGAACTGTGCTCTATCTTGGGCATAAAAGGACACTGAGGGGAGTTCTTATTACTCTCTACAACTACCTGAAAGGATGTTGTAGAGAGGTGGGTATTTGTCTCTTCTCACAAGTTGTTTACTAATAAGACAAGAGGAAATGGCATCAAGTTACACTAGGGGAAGTTTATATTACACACTAGGAAAAACATATACTGAAAGGGTTATCAAAGGCTGGAAGAGGGAAGTGGT
This sequence comes from Tricholaema leucomelas, assembly GCA_013400475.1. Lineage (NCBI taxonomy): Eukaryota > Metazoa > Chordata > Aves > Piciformes > Lybiidae > Tricholaema lacrymosa > Tricholaema leucomelas. Next base: position 9,708 of record WAAF01014293.1, on the reverse strand, counting down.
TGAATCACTACCTAGGACGTATTTAAAAGCTGTCTGAATATGGTGCAGAGTGATAGAGTGTAGTAGTGCCTCTACCAGAGTTAGATAGTGGTTGGACTTGATGATCTCAAAGGCCTTTTCCAACCGTAGTGATTCTGTGTTTGTATACATACACAATCCATGCCAAATGCAGCATGTCAAGTATGTGTACTGATTGGCATTTGCTAAACAGGCAAACCAAACTCATGGCAGAACCTCTAATGTGTTATCATTGTGATTGCTGGTCTTCCTCAGAAGAGTCCTTGGGTTACTCAGACCACCACAGGGGTCTCTCTCCACATGCAGATACCTGTGGAGGGCTATGCAGCTCAGCCAGCCGCCCCAGTCACCATTGAGGGTCTTCTGTGATGAGGTACATGGGTGGGGAACATGGAAAAGTGCTCCTGGAGTACAGCTGTCCACTATGTGTGAAACCACTGAGGAACTGTCAGCAGGACCAATCACCTGCCCAGACTGGACCTGCCATGGATGTTTCAATGTCATTTCTTTGACTGTAGGACTCATCTTTTAAGAGCAGGAGCTTCTTTTAGGCAACATTGCCATTCATAACTTCTCAGACCTCTTTTCATTCTTTTATTGTGAAAATGAAAGTAAGAAGTTTTTAAGCTCCTGCCAACAGAATAAAATGAAGACATATATGAGAAGAAAATTCAGACTCTGAAGTGTGTGTGAATATGCATCTTCAAGAGTCTCTTATGCTTGATATTTGAAAACACTCAAGGTTCTTCTGATTTATTCTACTTACTACTGCTTTATGCCTTTCCAGCTACCTGGGAGCTATAGCAGTACACAGAGTCAGTAGAAGTCAGTACAATTCTTACCTTACTTGCAGAGACAACAGACAAAGGTACTTCTATAAACAACACCAAAAAATACATTATTCATGGATTTCTACAGAGATACAGCTACTTCTCTTCACAAGGTTTTATATCACATTTCAGTTGAAATGAAAGAATGTTATCATAGTGAAACTTCATTTAAGATGTTATATTCTTCTTTACTTGTCAAAATTCAAGTTTGAAGGAAGCCATTTTTCAAGCAGATGTCAAAGTTTCAAGAATGATAGAAGCAGGCTCAGGGGCATGGAAAGTTTGCATGCAACGTGAGGAACAGGAACTAGGCCTATTGTTTTTTGCAGCTCACGTCTGCACTTGAAGTCAATTGGAAGTTCAATAACCTTGAGAGCATTACTTTAATCCCAAATTAATTTACTCTGCCTTTCACAGTTCTAATTAGCTTACACGTTATGCAAGCTCACATGTGCATGGCCACAGCACTCCTGATCAACCCATAATAAATATCCTTGTTCATAAAATATGATTTTTATTGATCTTCAGATGGTCCCTGAAAGAGTGTAACAATGTGTTTTGTGTTTTACCCATCTGAGATTAAGCAATCTCTTATTCTATGCCTTGCTTTAGGGAGTGGCCTGCTAAAGGTGAAGAGATTTCGATGTTCCAGACTTGTCCCCCTGACTAATGAATATTTGGAATCAATTCAGGCAAGCAGAAGCTCTATGCTTCACCATATTGTCATGTCTTCCCTAGACTAGATAGCAATAATGTTGTTTTCCTAAAAAAAGCACAAAACAATGTAGCTCCAGCTCTTTTTCTATCAGCCCGCAACCAGTCCTCACAAACTCCTCAAAACAGGCCTTAAGGTGGACTTCCATGCATTAGGACCCCTTTGCTAACTCAGAATGCTCTCAGATAGCTTTGCTCTTTTACAGTGACAGACAGGATTTTTATTTATTTCTTTTTTTAATATACCCACATTTCTAAAAGGGACAGAATTGGAAAGCATTTCTGTTCATAATCCCACTGGAATATCAGACAGACATGAACAGTTCTGTGCATTGTCCCAGTGGATTTGACAGACAGAGGCTGAACCCAATTCCCTCAACATGTATAAAAGGTAAGGTACTTGATGTGGGATATACTAGTGTGTGCTCAGAGTGTTTTGTTGTGGGTGCTAAGTGAAAGATCAGGAAAGGGCAAGACTGAGAGGTTGCTGATGTTGGCAGTTCTACCCTTGGGATACTGGCAGCTCTGCTATGAACAGTAACTTCTTGCTGGCATATTTGCAACCAAGGATTTTCTGCTGTCAACAGGACAGTAAAGAAAGAAAATAGATGAAAGCTATAACAGAAATTGCTTTTCTCAGGAAAGAGAATGAGAGAAGATTAAGAAATGCTAAGGTTATGTTAGATTTTCAGCTTTAATTTTCAGTGTTTTGCTAAACTACCTATAACAGCTTGAAGCAGGAGAAACAAGACAATGCACTCCCTAAATATCTGCTAAATAAGCAGTGTTAGAGGAAACTGCAGATTTTGCATTTGTCACATGGTACCAGAAGCTGTTAAAACAATCAGGGTTTTTCTTGGGTAGCTTTTCATACTGAACTAGTCTCAATTTCATTTTTTGAGAGGAGTGTCTGCACAAATGGCACAGACACAAAGAAAACACTGATGCAAAATCTTCATACAACCTCAGACATGCTGACCTTAAACATACATAAAATCTCTAGATACACTCTACATGTGATGGGTTGAGGCTAATTGGAATATTTTAATGAGAGAAATTAGACCATTGGTTGTGAAAAGAAAATAATGATGAAGTCTATATTGTGTATTGGTTTGCTCAGAGGGATAAAAAGCCACAATGTAAATAACCTTTCTCACTTGAGGCTATGTAGCTGGGTCTATTCACTTCTTCTTAACTCTGCTCTAGTATCTCTCCTCTAATCTCAGCTAACACATAACAATGTAAGATTTGCTGGCTCTTTTGTTTGTCCACCTGGGAAGAGAGATAGCGATGGAGAATGCGGGGGCAGCTTTGAGCCCCTTCTGGGCGGTTTCCTTTGTCCAGGAGGGAGTTTGAATTTCTGTATTATTTTTACTTTGTATGTAATTGTGTGGTGGTTTGAGTGTCACCCAGCCCCCACACTTTGGAAATCACCCAGATTAGACTCAGCCAGCTCTGGAAATTCAAATGAAGCTTTACATTTACAGCTTAGCACAATATACAAGCAGATATTTACAGTATATACAGTTATATACAGAAATATACAAGTTAAAATGTAATACAGAAACACAACTGCCCTCCCAGAAACCTGAGTCCCCAGGAGGGGCTCCCAACCACCCTTCCACCTTCTCCCACTCCCCTACCTTACCGCAGATGTTGCCTTGTGCCCCATGGAAGAATGGAGGGTTGGCCAGGGAGGCTAGGAAGCAGGTGGATTAATCAGAGAGGCAGCAGGTTAGGTTGGAGAGAAATGCAGTCCACAGCTGAGACGAAGAATGACTCCCTTATCTGTGTTTGGATTCTTGCTCTTATACCTCTCAGCAAGCCTATGAGTGAAGTAGATATCACCATTGTTTCCCTTTCACAACCTGTAATCTAATCTTTCTCACCAAAACATTCTAGCTAGCTTCAAACTAGCACAAATTGTCAATACTTGTAAATATATTGTATATATATGTTTGTAGATTTTGCCATGCTGTAAGTATAACTTTATCTTACTTCCAAGCCATCTGACCTCATCTAGTCAATTTCAACTGGGGGGGGTAAAGTTCCTAGCCTACCAAACTACATTAATATGTTTTTAAGTAAATTGAAGATAAAACATATTTTTGCACAAGAACACTAGAGAAGTGACAGTGCAAACACAGTTTTGAGCCAGTCAGTCTGGAGATTGTATCATCTATAGGGTTTGCTCTCGAACTGTCTGGTATGCTTCTCTGCATACTTTCTCTCTCCAAGAAATTAAGCAACCTTACAGCTACTCTGTTAACTGTCAAAAGTCTCCTTTAAGGAACTAGTAAGAATAGCACAACATAACCTGACTCTGTAACAAAATAGACAAAGCAGATTAAAGCAAGAAGGTCGGGAGGATATGGGGATAAACATTCAAAATTAAGACATTATAAATTAAAAAATAATCTGAGTTTGTACAAACTCCTGCAAAGTTAAACATTAAGATCTGCTCACCTTTACATGTTTTGTCTAATTAGTGCAACACAAGTTCAGGATTCATGTTTGTTAAACACCTGGGACATGTTCTCTGGGCACAGAGACACTTCACTGCTCCATTCTCCCAACTAGACAGACCTGGGTCCTTTTGTGGCTTCCTCAACACCTACAGTTCCTCTAGGCCTCCCATGTTTCTTTCCCATGGGAACCACTGCAAAGATAAATGGCAAACATGCATGTATCACTCCATCTTGGAGCTGGGGCATAGCTGGGACAAACAGGACTCTGGGAAGTGGTTTCAGGTACCCTGTGAACATAGCCTTGTATCATTAGACTTATCAGTGCGTCCCTAAGCCTGAACAGTTCAGCTATTCTTCCCAGGGCTACTGCTAAGCCTTTGTCCAGAAACTGAACTACTTGCTTCCACCTAGACCCCTATCAGCTCTTGAGGTCTTATTTTGAAGTCTTCTGTGGCTTTATAGATTGTGTTTCTATTTGGTTGCTCAAATGATCTCCCTATCTATTTGGAAACCTTTGTGCCATACATCACTTAGCGTAACAGGAGGACCTACAGCACCTGATCAGGTGGGGAAATGCATCCTTATTTCAATTTCACAAAAAGCATGGGCACAGGAATCTCATTCTGTTTGTATGAAGATTTCAGATATTTACTGAGTACTAACATCATGGCTAATGAATACAAAATGCAGAGCTTCAACTACATCTGTACTTTTGCTCATTATTAGCACAGACTGCCCCACAGATCTAAAGAAATGAACAAAGTACCTTGTGAGGTTTAAATTTTGCAGGATGAGTTCTAAATACACATGCATGGGGTCTTTGACTATCCCTTCCCAAGAAACAAAAGTGTGGCCTCCTGGTGGGAAGACAGGCTGACACTCAACACCTGCAGACCTTCATGATGATGGCAAATGGAACCTTTTTGGTGGAAGGTCCAAATTGTACCTAAATACATATCCAAGACATGTCTCTGCATGTCCTAAACACTGACCTACATACACACCTTGCCCCCCCCCCACCTTCTTCTCAGGATGGCAGAAGCAGGAAGAGCAGACAAAAGCCTTGGTTCCTCTCAGTCTACCACAGACACACTNTTCATCCTGTCATTACAAGACCTTGTCAATAGCCCCTCCTCAGCCTTCCTGTGCCTACAGGTACTGGAAGGCCACTTGAAGGTCTCTTCGAAGCCTTCTCTTCTCCAGACTGAAGTGCCCCAAGTCTTGCGGCCTGTCCTCATAGCAGAGGTGCTCCAGTCCTCTGAGCATCTTCATGCCCCTTCTGTGGACTTGGTCGAACAGTTCCATGTCCTCCTCGTGTTGGGGGCTCCAGAACTGTGCACAGTACTCCAGGTGGGGTCTGATGAGAGCAGAGTAAAGAGGGAGAATCACCTCCCTTACCCTGCTGGCCACACTTCTGTTGATGCAGTCCAGGACACGGCTGCTGTCTGGGCTGCACCTGCACACTTTTGTTTGCTTTCTACCTGTCCTGCCTCTCCCATGAACAGAAGACACTGACTCTACCTGAACTGAGCCAAAGGTGTGAAACATCTTGCCCCACTCCTGGATGCAGCTACCCACCTGAGCTCAGCCAAGCCTGAGTTGGTTTGACTCTTGCCAGGCCTAGTAATGACCTAGCAATGAGTTGCACCTGCCACTCCCACTGCTCCAGCCAAGTGCTGACCTTCTTGCTATACAGCACCCAGTCAGACTATTCCAGCCCATAAGCCTGGATCCTGCTTCATCCAGGCAGCTAGCAGCTCTGATAGCTTACTGAGAGCCACGGAGGATTTGCCTCATGTCTGTGGATCTTCTAAGACAACATGTTCAATTTGAGCTACACAAGCAGCAAAACCCCTCATGCACCATCACCACGTGGAACGGCCACCATTTCCCTCATTTATGCATCTGTGTGTAATTTTGGATTACCAATATTGAGACTCTGGACAGTGAGTAAATTAACTCTCTTTTCTAAAGGTTGTGGAAGTTTATGTTTAGCCTTTGAGCAGCAGTTTGTGCCATAAGACTCTGTCCAGTTGCTTAAATTTTCTAAAATCTTTTCTAAAGTTGTTTAAATCAATCTGATTGTGTATATATACATTCTGCAAAGACAGTCTTACCAATGGCATAACAGGATCTGTATGTGTTGATTGTAAATAGGTTTTGGGAATTTTTACTTGATGATTTTTATATCGGCCTCATTATAATTCATATTCAACCCAGATTCAAACCCCTCAACCTTTCAGCTAAAATGGCCAGAGAAACCTTGTGCTTCCTATCAACAGGTAAAAAGAAGAGATGTGTTAGATGAGGGGGAATGGAAACGGTGTCTTCTCACAGAGGTAATGAAATTTCCTCCCATACCCTACACCATTCCAGGTGCCCACACAGAACATGTATGGGGCCTTGGATCCAGAGGGCAGGAAGAGAAGACTGAGGAAAACAATCCATCTTCAGAGTCTCCCAATCACACTTCGTCTATCTGGAAAATCACAACCTCTGGTACTAAAGAGAAAAGGAGGGTAGTAGTAGTAGTAGTAGGTGAGTCCCTTCTAAGGGGAACAGAGGGTCCTGTGTGTTGACTGGACCCATCCCACAGGGAGGTTTGCTGCCTCCCTAGGGCCCAGATGCAGGACATCAAGAGGATGCTAAACTAATTCAGGCACTGACTATTAGCCGCTGCTGGTTATCCAGGCTGACAGTGATGAGGTTGACAAGAAAGGTACTAAGGTAGTTAAAAAGGATTTCAAGGCTCTGGGTCAATTAACTGATGGGGTGTTTTGCTCAGTTCATCCAGTGGAAGGGATGAATGCTGAAAGGAACAGGAGGACCAGTGTTATCAATAAATGGATCAAGGGCTGGTGCTACCAGCAGAATTTTGGGTTCTTTGATCATGGGGCAACTCTCATTATACCTAGCCCACTAGATCCAGATGGGCCCCACCTATCTATAAAGGGCAAAAGGACCCTAGCTCATAAATTGGCAGGGCTTATTGAGAGGGCTTTAAACTAGGTTGAAAGGAGAGTGAGGATGAAACCAGGGGCTCCAGAGAGGAGAACAAGTGTGTAGTTAGGCCTTCGTGTGATATGCTGGGAGATGGCACACAGCTAGATGGAAGTGGGGCTAACAGGGGCCTGGATGTTTATTACAGGCCATCTGGTCAGGATGAGGAAGTGCATGAGGCCTTCTACAGACAGCTGACAGCTGCCTCTCAATCACAGGTCCTGGTTGTCATGGGCAATTTTAATTACTCAGACATTTCACAGGATCACAGGATGTAAGGGGTTGGAAGGGACCCAAAGAGATCAAGTCCAACTTCCCTGCCAGAGCAGGATCATACAGCTCAGGTCACAGAGGAATGCATCCAGACAGGCCTTGAAAGTCTCCAGAGAAGGAGACTCCACAGCCTCTCTGGGGAGCCTGTTCCAGTGCTCGGTGACCCTTTGTGCTAGTTTGAGGCTAGCTAGAATGTTTTGGTGAAACGAACTAGATAATAGGCTGAGAAATGAAAACAATGGTGAGGTCTACTTTGCTCACAGTCTTGCTGTAAAGAAGAAATGCAAAACAAAGACTAGGTCACTTTGCTTGGGCACTTCGTGCTGGGCTGTTCTCTTCTGCTCTTTGCCTGCTGGGGAGAGCTGAGGCTGCTGGCTGAACTCCATCTTGCTTTCTAACNGGGGGGGGCGGGGGATACCCAAACCATCACACCCTTACAGTAAAGAAGTTCCTCCTTGTGTTGAGGTGGAACCTCTTGTGCTGCAGCTTACATTCATTGCTCCATGTCCTATAACAGGGAGCAAGTGAGCAGAGCCTGTCCCCCCTCTCCTGACACCCAGCTCTTCGATATTTATAAATATTTATTAAATCCCCTCTCAGTCTTCTCTTTTCCAAACTGAAAAGCCCCAAGTCCCTTAGCCTCTCCTCATCAGGCAGTGCACCAATCCCCTAATCATCCCTGTAGCCTTCCACTGCACCGTCTCCAGCAGATCCCTGTCCCTCTTAAACTGGGAGCTGAAAGGCCCACTCAGCTAGTCAGCCACAGTCCAGGAGGTTTCTCCAGTGCAACAATGATAACTTGATGATGCAAATGGTGGAGGAGGCAACTAGGAGAAGAGTGCTGCTGGACCTGATACTCACCAACATGGAGGATCCAGTTGAAGCAGTGAAGGTTGAGCGCAGTCTTGGCTGCAGTGATTATGAGATGGTGGAGTTCAGGATCTTGAGTAGTAGGAACAGAGTATCTAGCAGGATCACAACTCTGGATTTCAGCAGGGCCAACTTTGATCTTTTCAAGCAATTAGTAGGGGAAATAGCATGGGACAAAGTACTACAAGGCAAAGACAAAGGGTCCCATGATACTTGGTTAATAATCAAGAAATACTTCTTCCAAGCTCAAGATCAGAGCATTCTGGTGAGTGGGAAATCAAGAAGGGGAGTCAGGAGACCTGCATGGTTAAATAGGGAGCTGCTGAACAAAATCAAGTGGAAGAAGAAAGTCCACAGATCGTGGAAGGAGGGACTGGCCACCTGGGAGTAGTATAAGATAGTTGCCAGAGTTTGTAGGGAGGGTACTAGGAAAGATAAGGCCTCCTTGGAATTGAGTCTTGCAAGGCAGGTTAAAGACAACAGAAAGGGCTTCTTCAAATATATTGCAGGCAGAACCAACACTAGAGGCAATATAGGCCCACTGATGGATGGGATGGATGCCTTGGTGATGGAGGATGCAGATAAGGCAGAGGTGCTGAATGCCATCTTTGTCCCCATCTGTACTCAGGAGCCCCATACATCTGAGACCACAGAGGAAGATAAGGTTAAGAAGGAGGTTGATGGAGAGGTTTCTTGGTTGATGGAGACTGGGTTAGTGAGAACTGGGTTAGGAAACAGTTAAGTAAACCAAACATCCATAAGTCCATGGGTCCTGATGGCATGCACCCATGAGTGCTGAAGGAGCTAGCAGAGGCCATTGCCAGACCACTCTCCATCATCCTTGGTAAGTCATGGTGGACAGGAGAGGTGCCTGGGGATTGGCAAACATCACTCTATCTTCAAAAAAGGTAAGAAAGAGGACCAGATAACTATAGACCAGTCAGCATCACCTCCATCCCTGGAAAGGTAATGAAGCAGCTTATCCCCAGTGGTGTGCTTCACCATATCAAGGACAAGAAGGCCATTGGGAGCAGCTGACATGGTTTCACCAAGGGGAAGTCATGTTTGACCAACCTGATAGCCTTCTATGAGAATGTAACCAGGTGGCTGGATGATGGAAGAGCAGTGGATGTACTTTACCTTGATTTCGGTAACACATTTGACACTGTCTCCCACAGTATTCTTGCAGTTAAACTGAGAAGGTGTGATCTGGATGATTGAGTAGTGAGGTGGATTGGGAAATGTGCTAGTTTGAAGCCAGCTATAATGCTTTGGTGAGAAGAACTAGATTACAGGCTGTGAAAGGAAAACAATGGTGATGTCTACTTCACTCATAGGCTTGCGAGATGTGTAAGAGCAAGACTCCAAACACAGATAGGGGAGCCGTTCCCCATTCAGGCTGTGGGCTGCATTTTCTCTCTCTTACCTAACCTGCCATCTCTCTGATTAATCCACTGCTGGGTTGCTCAAGGGCCATGTGGGAGACCGGAAAGACACAAGGTTGTACCGGTATGATACATAGAAGGTCAATCCGT
>WAAF01014292.1:27550-57777 GCA_013400475.1 Tricholaema leucomelas | reverse complement strand
TCTCTTCCTCTCTCCCTCTTTTCCTCTCTTCCTCTTTCCCTCTCTCCCTCTCTCTCTCTCTCTCTCTCTCCCTCTCTCCCTCTCTCCCTCTCTCCCTCTCTCCCTCTCTCCCTCTCTCTCTCTCATTTTGAATGAAACTGGGGGTCAGAGTGCAGGTCAGGGTGGGGAGGATGATTGCTGTTCTTGAGATGAACTTATCAGCACAAGTCAGCCAAAACTTTTAAAACTGTAATGCAAGAACCAAATAAAATGATGCACTGTGATGTGGCACCAACTAATCAGACAGAGAGCACCCATTTTCTTTCACGTAGAGTGAAGCCAGAATGAGAACATACTATGGCTTGGAAGCTGCAAAGAGAACTCCTGACTACCATTGTGACTATTCAAGAGACTCATAGTTGCAAACCTCAGCAGGCCTTGTTCACGTTATGCAGATATTAAAAAAAAAAAAAAAAAAAGTGCTGCAGTTTAGATACCTCTGGAACTTTTCCACAGTGTCACAGGTTTGTAATACTTGAAGCCCTACGTTTCTAAGAATATATTTCTTGCTCAGTTGTTTCAGGCAAGCCCAAGACTTTGTAACTTTTAAGGGGCCCAAGATTTTTTTCTTTTCAATAACAGACCAGCTTCTTATTCCTGCAGTTACAGATGTAATTTCCTTTGTCAAACATAAGGTACCAAATATAATGCAATAAAATGTTTTGAAAAACAATTGTGTGAATATTTAAACCAATCTCTGTTGTACTTTTGCAAATGAATGGGTTCACTCGAGTGCAGCTCAGGGTTGGCTTACCGTGCTGTCAGTTACACTAATGTCACTGCTGATGAGCGATTGAGTATAAAGTGCAAATATGTAAATACTGAATGTCTGGGAAGTCCTATCACAGAATGCTTTACTATTTGGCTTTTAAGTTCCACCAATGTCACATTGAACCTTATTTTCCAAGTCAAGCTTTAGTCTACAAGTTTATTGTGTTAATGATACAGAAAAGTGCTCAAATGTAGTCCAATTTTGGTTTTTTGGTTTGTTGGTTTTTGGTTTGTTTGTTTTTTTTTTTTTTTAAGCAGGCTTATCATATAAAACAGAGCAGAGAATAAACTACAGCTTATAAAGTGAGTGCCTTCTTTGCAGGAGTTCAGTTACAGTCAGCTGTGGTATGGGTCACAACCTTCCTCTGCCACGGTGTGGAGTTCAGTGATTGATGTGGACAGCTAAGAAATCCAGAAAGACTTGTGAGGGTTTTTTGTTTTCTCACTGTCAGAAGGAATAGGTTTTTGTTTCTGGTATCTTCAGCACCACCTTTTCATGGTTAGACTACCCTTGTGTATGTTTGCAGTGTAGTTCATGTCAGAGGTGTACATTGTGTTGCTGTATTTGTATATAATCTGCTGGGGTTTTAGGATCTGGAGTACCTAAAGAACCTTGAAGTACCTGGTATCTGTTTCTAGATCTCAGCTTTTTCCACAGCCTGAGATCCTTGGACTGCATGTCTCCTGCAAACTACTAAAGATGGTTCAATCTTGCCTACACAAGCTATGAGCTTTTGGCCTTGCCTTTGAGTATTGCTGCCCTTTCCTTGGCTTCTGAAGCTTAGCTGGAGGCAGATGATTGCTCACTGTTTTTAATGGATTGTGAATTGCATCAAGCAATTTTTTTTTCTTTTCCAAATTCTGGTTTTTGGGTGCTGCCTATAAATGAGATTATTTCCTTCTTCACTGCCTGTTTCTGTGTGAAAATAGATGAATGAAAAATAAGAAGTTGTTATCTTTTATTATGCAAGTGGGAAAGGATATTGCTATGAGCCCTCCAGAAGCCTCCCTCTATACATCTCTTGTGATTTCCCCAAAGACACTTCATAACCTTGCTGGAGGGCATCCATAGTGCTTCAGACATGATGCTTTTGGATTAAAGAGGTCACTCATCCCCTTCCAGAAGACTGCAATACCAGGAAATGAAACTAAGTCAAATGTTTACTTGAAGAAGGTTCTTTAATTGGCAAAAGGATTGCTGTTCCTGTGAGGTGCAATGATAACTTCTGAGTTTTTAACTGTTGGAAATGAAGTTGCAATCCAGTGCAGTGAGCCTGGTGAAGTAGTAGCAGAGTCCCGTGCTACACTGGAAACTTCCCTTTGCATGCAGAGATCCAAAACTGCAATCCTTGATACTTGGCTGCCAAAGCAAGTGAGCAGTGATTGCAGTCACAGCAAGAGTGACCTAGAAAATTGGCTTACAGATGACCTAATTTGGTCCACTTCCTCATGATTTTCACTGAAGAAAGATATTTTCCCCATCAGTGAAACCACTGGTGATGCCATGCATATTTTTTTCCTAGGGGACAAAAAATGTTAAGCCAACAAATTTTCCCTAGAGACTGTAGATGGTGCAAATGCACATTGCATGAAGCAATACCAGAATCAGAAGTGGACTTGAAATTGTAACTGGAAGGGGCTGTTTGCCCCAAGATGATAGGTGAGGCATGGAGAGCAGAGCATTTAGATGCGGTTGTGTGAACAAACAAGGGAAATAGTAACTCATATCTTTGCATCTTAAATGCCTTAAGAGCCTCTATATTCTATAGATGTGTTTTTCCAGCAGAGGTATTAATAATCCCATGTTTATAGAGAGGAGTTGTGTCCTGCTGTGTGTGGCATGTCAGCCAGAGCACAGAAGGAAGTTTGTCACTCAGTTTATCTCCTAGCTTATGGGAAAAAATTCCTAGTTTCCTAGGGACCTGTCCAAGGCTAGATGAGGTATATATAACTGGCCTGTTAGTTCTTCCTCTTAGTCTTTGCTTTGGTTTTCCAGGTCTGGAGATGCTCTAGGTGAGCAGCGGACCTTACTGTTCAGCCAAGTTGAATTGTCACTGTCTTTCTAGAAGGAAAATACCAATGAGAGTAGGGTGAGATCAGGCATGAGGGTCCAGAGGTGCAGATACAATTTCAGTATCATGTGAGCAAGTTCAATTGAAAGACTTCAGGTCTGTGTCTAAGGTGATGCCTTTGGCTGGAGCAGTGGTCCCATCGCTGATGCAGTGTAGCATCCCATGCACTACAGCTGTGCCTCAAACCCTAAGCAAAGCAAACCATCCAATGGGGTAATCCAGCTTGAGACCTGCGTTCAAATGATTTGATTTTCCCCTTTTCATGATCACTTAGAATGCTTTTCTAAGTGTTCTGCATAGCTAGCTAGCTTTGAAGTCTTTCCCCTCACCCCTAAAAAAGTGTGCTCTGGAAGTGCAGTTTGTACCCAAGTGGTAACGTAAAAGATCTCAAGCTGGAAGAAAGAATAAAGACCCCCTCTGAGGACGTAGTGCTTTAGGCTTCTGTGGAGGAAAACTGATGCAAATGGAGTATTGTTAGTCATATCAGTAAAGATTTGAGCAATCTGCAGTTCGGTAAGAAAAGTTCAAATTCCAGGTGAGGGAAGGCAGTTGCTGACTGAGCTTGGGGAAAGACTCTTGCTTCGAGGAGTGGTCAGCTCTGAGGTGTTCTTGAATATGGTAGGGACAAAGGGTGTACACTTTTACCTGACTCCTGGCCATGCTGGCATGATTCTATTTCCTGGAAATCAAACCTGCAGTCTACAAACACCAGTTTTAATTCCTGTTTTGGGCAGAGACTTCTTCCCAAGAGCATACAGCCAGTAGTAGGCATGGCAAGGAGTAACTGATAGAGTGGCTCTGCAAAAAGGAGACTGAAGTGAGTTACAGGGAAGTGGCAGGATAGAAATTCCATTTCAGATTAAGCATAAAATAGTTTGGGTTTTTTATTATTACTAGAAAGATGAATGAAGCTGTAAATATTATAAGTGCAGTCTTCCCATGCCAGGGAAGCTGTTCAATGTGTATTACTTCTAGAGTGATACAAGCAAGTAGTAGTATGTTCACAAAGATTCTAGCTTTATATGTTGGTCTTCAAGTAAATCATGGCAGAAAATCCAGAAGGATGAAGCTTGTCCGGTTTACAAGGGACTGTATCAAAGGGTTTGTATGAATATTGCAAGAGAAATATTATTAGGAAATCCAAAGCATCTGAGAATAGCCTTCCTAAGATGGTTGTTGTTTTAATTGAGGAGGTGATGCCTGTTAACTGTTGGTAACAAAAGACAAGAAGTTCTACAAAATATTTCTGCCTGGCACTGCCCATTCAATATCTACCTCTACTAGTCTTAGTCTAGTTCAACTATTGCATCATTTCAGCATCTAATGTGGAAAAGTCAATTTACCTGGTTGGTGAACAAATGTGTGATGGTGGATCATGTTTAGTTTTAAACTGTAATGCAATAAAACCACAAACTTAGCAAGCAAGTCCTGATGCTGGTTCAGTGCAGCAGCATATGTATTGCTTCATTGCTGACCCATTAAAAAAACAAAATGCCACAAATAAATCTTAACTATAAACACCAAGTTACTTGCAATTGTACTGGGATTTGCTTTCCCTTCCAGCCTTCCTAACTGGTTAACACTGTTGTACTGTGTTTTTACACTCCTCTCTGGTGGTAGCAAACATCAAAACTGGCAGGAAGTCAGTCAATGAATAAAAATGCTGAGTTCTGTTTGTAAATGAGTGTTAGTGTTTTCTTGTAGGCTTCGATGTCTTCCTTAGGTGCCTACCAGCTTTGTAACAAACAGTCCCATTTTCTGGTTTCCCATTGTGTTCCCTCCATCCTGAGGGGTTGGAAATTGGGATGTGGATGTTGCAAGAGCGAGGAAGATCGGTTGGAGGCTGTGCCTTCCTTTGGAGTCAGGCTGAAAGAAACCCCACTTTGGCAGGGAGCTGTCCTTCCTGTGCCACAGGCTACTTGTGTGTACAGTTGAGGAAAGCCCTTGCCCTTCTCGAGCATAGCTAATATGAAGATTTGGTAAGTGCTCTTGCCAAGGGCTTTGAGAGACAAGCTCAATGAAGAGGCATTTGCTGTTTTCCTCAGGTCTGGTTTGTGGGATCAAAATAATGGATGTCAGTAGCCCTCACTTGCCCCATCCGTAAGATCACAAAGGCTGACTCAGTGTCCCCAGACAACTTGTGGCTTTAAGCAGCCAGCAGACAAACCAGGATAGGAACACTGACAAGTTGGAGCAAAATAAATACCTGGCTTAGAACAATCTCTAGAGTGTTGTGAACCTGGGGCAGATAGCATCACCTGTAAACCTAACTACTGTGTGTAATAAGTTAACAGTTCTGCCTAACTTTGCAGTGGGCATGAAGGGCTCCTGCATCTTGCAGCTTCTGCCTGGACAGGGGTGAGGCACTGAAGTGATTGTGGCAATAGTCTCATAGGCACTCTTGCAGGTGTGACCATTCTGGAGCACTCCAAATTCCTTTCTTCTCCGCCACAAGTTTGAATGGCGAGAAGGTGGCGCAAAAACTGCTTTCCTTCCCACCCTGCAGGGTTGGAGTGGATCAGCAAAAGGTGCCTTTCCACCTGTGTATTGACCTGTGTGGAAGCCTGCACTCGAGTCAGCCTGGTGGTTGGCTGGGTTTTCACGACCAGTATAAAATGGCAAACGAACACCTTGTCTAGAAAAGCATAAGTAGAGCAAGGGAGAAGGTGCAAGGTGATTCCCACCTTGAAAGGTTTCCTGTCTTGGCAGAGCCCCTGACAGGACAAGTTCCTGCTGTGACAGAATTCCCATTTTGGACCGTCCCTGCTTTTGGATGACTCGTACCTTTTTACACAGCTGTTGGTTTTACACCGTCCCTGCCTTTGGTTCTCCCCGCTTTTGCACCATTCTGTGCAGACTTGCAAGATTGGCAAGTCCTGGGATCCTTTTGAGAGAGCTGCTGGTGGCACCCGGACCCACCTACTCTACGACCATGTCACAGCCAACTTCCTGGCTGCCATCCTGAGCTGGGGAGACGCTAGCAGTTTGACTCTCCCCTGCTGCTGCTGAGACGGCATTGTTTCCACGAATCCCTGTCTTGTGGAACCCATGTTTCAAGACATTTCTGAGTTTGGTGGTTTTGCCACTCACCTCCGGCTTTTGCTGTGTGGATCCAGACTATTGGATATTGCTTACAGCATCAGAAGGCAGCTGAGCCACAGAGAAATCCAGCAAGGGCTCATTGCTGAATACCTGTCTCACCTCTGTGAGTAAAGCCTGCTGTTCCCTTAATTCTCTGCTCAGCCTGATTGATAGTGGGGTAAAGCTGTGTTTATAGCTTAGCCTTTTCCATTTCCTGACTTCCTAAATCTCTAAACTTGCCCATAGCATCCTTGTGAAAGATTTTGATTGGAATACCTGTAAATGAAAGTAAACTAGTTTTGGATGTAGTCTGGGGGCAGGGTTTTCAGGAAAATAAAGTATTTTTCTAACTCGTGACTTGGCCACATTAATTCCCTGCCTCCACAACAGTGACAAGGGAGCTTGGCACAGCATGGGTTGCTTTGTACAGAGGGTACCCTACCAAAAAAAACGTCATCCCCTAAACCCCAGTATCCTCTCCTTAGCAATGGCCTCAGTAATGTCACTTCTCTGTTGTGAGAGGAGAGGCACTCACCCTGGGCAACTGCCTGCCTTCAACTTTTAATACTTTCAAATGTCACCCTTCTATTTTGGGAATGGCACCTCCTGCTGTCTACACAAGTGCAAGAGCTGTACAAGGAGCCAAGGGTGCCTGGCAGTCCCTGAGTCGTTTTATATGCAGGGATCTCTCAGGACTGGCTTTTTGCCAATACCTCTCTATTCTGTCAGACACAAAGGATTTTCCTACCTTCTCATTACACTTCTGGAAAGTGCTTTGAAGGTCTCCTGTGCAGCAGCAGCAAGACAACAGCCTTCTGTGGTCACTGTCCCTCAAATCACTGACGTGATGCTTGCTAACTGCCCAGGTAACTGCTGCAGCTAACAAAGCTCACTGGGTATTACTGGAGGTGAAAAGCCAGCGGGTTGGTTCATTGTACAGTGGGCAAAGCAATGTCAGGGTCTGCTCTCTTAAAAAAAAAAAGTACAAAAGTAGCATTCTTATGTGTGCTGCACTACTTCTGCAATGCCTGTACTGTTGTACAGCTTTGGCTGTCCCTCAGGTGTGCTGTAGGTGAAGCAGTCTGCAGTATTCCAAAATTCACCTCAGCTGCTACTTTATACCCACCTTGCCCTTATGCAGATAGCTAGGATGTGTAAATGTTCTGTATTGAGGAGAAAGCAAAGCATGCTCAAAGATGGGGCTGTTGAGCAGTAGGATCAATGACATTGATGAGGGGACAGACTGTCTGCTCAGCAAGTTTGCAGATGACGCCAAACTTGGCTGATACATCGAGACCTGGACAGGCAGAGCTGGGCACAGAGGAACCAAATGAGGTTCAACAAGGACAGGAGCAGAGTCCTGCACCTGGGGAGGAATAATAAACTGCAGCAGTACAGGCTGGGAGGTGATCTGCTGGGGAGCAGCCCTGTGGAGAGGGACCTGGGAGTGCTGGAGGATAACATCCATGTGACAGCAATGTTCCCTTGTGGCCAAGAGGGCCAATGGGATCCCGGGGTGCATTAGGAAGAGTGTGTTCAGCAGATCAAAGGAGATTCTCCTCGCCCTCTACTCTGCCCTGGTGAGACCCCATCTTGAGTACTGCATTCATGTTTGGGCTCCCCAGTTTAAGAGGGACAGAGATCTGCTGGAGAGAGTCCAAGGGAGGGCTAAGAGGGTGATTAGAGGACTGGAGCACTGCCTCAGAAGGAGAGGCTGAGGGACCTGGGGCTGTTTAATCTGGAGAGGAGAAGACAGAGAGGGGATTTAATAAATGTTTATAAATATCTGAGGGCTTGGAGTCAGGAGGGGAAGGGACAGGAGGCTCTGCTCACTGCTCCCTTTGATAGGACAAGGAGCAATGGATGTAAGCTGCAGCACAGGAGCTTTCACCTCAACACCAGGGGGAACTTCTTTACTGTAAGGGTCACAGAGCACTGGAATAGGCTGCCCAGAGAGACTGTGGTGTCTCCTTCACTGGAGAGTTTCAAGGCCTGTCTGGATGCGTTCCTCTGTGACCTAAGCTAGATTGTATGGTCCTGCTCCGGCAGGGGGGCTGGACTCAATGATCTCTTTGGATCCCTTCCAACCCCTGACATCTGTGATCCTATGACTCACACTTCTGCAGGGAGTCCAAGCTGTGAGTTCA
The DNA here is from genome assembly GCA_013400475.1 of Tricholaema leucomelas. Taxonomy (NCBI): domain Eukaryota; kingdom Metazoa; phylum Chordata; class Aves; order Piciformes; family Lybiidae; genus Tricholaema lacrymosa; species Tricholaema leucomelas. The sequence continues at coordinate 49,667 of WAAF01014292.1, read as the reverse complement.
TGAGGGCTTTTTCAGGATTTGGCACTTCCTCCTGAATGGCCCAAGAGCCATTGCTCCTTCTTCTACAAACACCACAGCAATGTCCTCTCAGCTTCTGAGAGCAGGAGCAGCTCCGTTTCCCTGGCTGTACTGCATACAATTACAACCCAAAAATAGGAAACTTTCAACCAGATACTTGAATGATCTGCTGACTGTTCTCGTAGTTGCCTTTTTCATCTAAAAGCATTTTTATAAGGTTTTAGGAAAATGTTGGCTTCTGTCTGCTTACATGTCATGTTACGTTCTTCACAGGGAGGGTGATTTGCCCAGGGAGGTGGTGGAGTCACCGTCCCTGGAGGTGTTCAGGAAAAGACTGGATGAGGCCCTTAGTGCCATGGTTTAGTTGACTGGATAGGGCTGGGTGCTAGGTTGGACTGGATGATCTTGGAGGTCTCTTCCAACCTGATTGATTCTATTCTATTCTATTCAAGGACTGTTTATTTTCTCATAGGGATCACCAAATAGTCAGGATTCTGCATCTCCCTTCATATGCAGTATCAACATCTCCATGAAATGTAGATGAAAGATCTTTTGGCTGTGTTTGCGTTGGGCAAACGATCTTTACTTTATTGCAAAATAAACTTGTTTGTGCTTTTGAACTCCTGTTTTCTCCCAGTGAGCATCTTTCCACCACATGTCCTTTACCTTCTGTTTCATTTGTCAGAATACTGATCATAGAATCACAGAATGGCTTAGGTTGGGAGGAACCTATGATGGATTGGGAACTTCCCCCCCCCCTCCAATTAAAATTTACCAGACCAGCTGAGATGGCTTGGAAGTAAGCTAAAGCTGTAATTACAGCAAAGCTGAATGTCCAAACACATATGCACAATATATTTACAGGTAGCTACTATTAAATACAATTAAGAACTAATACAGAAACCAAATCTTCCTTGCTGGACAAAGGAAGCCCCGAATGGGCAAAGGCCTCCCTCTGTTTCCACATAAAACAACCAGCAAGGCTCAGCTGTGACCTGGGCAGCCAAAGTCAGTGGAGCAGAGCAAAGGAACAGCAAACAGAGCCAGTGCCCAAGAGCCAAGAAGAAGGAATTGTTTATATTTTGGCTTTTTATACCTCTCAGCAAACCAGTGAATGATACAAGCTTTACCATTATTATTCTTTCACAACCAATGATCGAATTTCTCTTGGCCTGCTGGCCACGCTCCTCTTGATGCAGCCCAGGATACAATTTGCCTCCTGCGATGATGGTGGAGGATGATTATCCCTTTCAATTAGATTTTAGCAAAACTGAATGGAGACTTCTTCATGTTGCTGTGTGTTGTGTAGAGCAGCATCCCAGCCTGTGAGCCACCTAACCCATCTAAAACCCTTCCCACGCAACAGCTGAGAGGCAGAGAGCCTGACCCATGCCCTAACACCTCTCTCCCCAGCTCCATGCTGCTCCAAGATGCAGCACAGAGCAACCCTTTTCTCAGGCAGTCTGGATTTGCTTAGCTCTTCCCCATGCCCAGGTGACCTCAATGCACTTTTCAAACTGGGTAAACTCACTGGGTATGCTTCTGGCTGCCTCATCAGCCTGGTCATGTTTCCAAAGCCCATGCCAGCTGGCTAGGTGAGCCTGAATCACAGGGAGGTGGGGCAGAGCAAGGCTTGTCCAGCTCTTGGATTCTGTTGTGGAGGGCCCCTAGGCCCAAAAATAGGCTTATTTATGCCTTGCCTTGCCTGGACATGTTTTTCTTCCCACACCAGGGGTAAACACATAATGAGCACAAAGGGGCACAACAGACCTGGTGCCATAAAGTCTGGCCTGCCCAGGACCCCTAATTGTGTAAGGTGGTTGTGTAAGCCCCCACATGCCCAGCTTGTGCCTGCCTCATGTAAGTCCCATGTGATTGCTATGTTTGGAAGGTACAGGCTTGTGGCTTTTCCCTATTATGGTAGGATTGGCTAACTGCCAAGCTGATAGGTCATTTTAGTGGCCATGGGGCCATTAATGTCAGCCCACATCTAATAAATAGGGGCACACAGGTAAACAACATGCTAGCTCACTCACTCGCTCGCTCACTTGCCTGCCTGCGTACTCATTTGCAAAGCTCACTTAAGCCTGCCTGTATATATGTGGAGCTCAGACTCCCGTGCAGCCGTGCACCCTATTGCACACCTGCTGCCTTATTGATTGCCTGGTGTGTGCTATTGCCACAAGTTGCCAGGAGCAGACCTACTTGTCTGCACACAATTGGCCTGAGTAGCCAGCGTGAGACCGTGCTCAGACTGCACGGCATTGTATTTCCTCTGCACCTGAGGTCCTGCCTACGTATCCCTGGAGAGAGCATCCAGAAGAGACCAGCAGCACAAGGTCAGAGACTATTTCCCCTGAAGCTGGAGGATTCCAGCCTCAAAGTCCACAGGCAGAGACCCTGAAGTATTAGACACTGGTATAGGCTGTGATGTAGGCCTCGAGGGTGATTATTGATTAATCAGAATTATGATGCCTCTGTAATTTCTACTGCCTCTCCATAGAGCAGAAAGAGCTTTCAGCCCACCCTTGCTGGGCAAGCAGCATACTGACCCCAAACGGCATTAAGCCATGGGGAAAATCCTCTCTTCCGTTTATAGTTTGAATTATCTGCTAGTTATTAACAAGTTACTGTTTGAGATGTTCCCATAATGTCATCCATGACCATGTAAGAATAGTAATATTAAAATACAGTGGTTGGGGGTGGTGAGAGTTCAAAATATTGAAGTTAATAAATATGTATTTTTTATAAAATACCCTCTCTCATCCATTAACTTCTCCCCTTCGCCACAAGCGGCGTAGGTGGCAGAATGCTCCTCCGCGACACATTCCCACTGTCTTTTCTCGTCATTTTATTCCGTGTTATCCTCTGCGACCAAGGCCACGGAAGGAGGGAAAGCCAGGAGCACCCAAAGAAGCGATTAGGTGATAGCTGCCACTGGACAGCTGATCTCATTCTTCCAGCTCCCTCTGCTGCTGGGAGTTCTGGAGATCTTACTCCTGAGTGTGATGCCCTTGGCAGAGACAAGCTGAGGTTACTTCACATGACATTACTGATGGGATTTGGCTGAAACAGACTAAAGTGGGGACAGTTTGCAGATTAAAGAGATAGAATGGGGGAGAGAATCAATCAATCAGGTTGGAAGAGACCTCCAAGATCATCCAGTCCAACCTAGCACCCAGCCCTGTGCAGTCAACCAGACCATGGCACTAAGTGCCCCATCCAGGCTTTTCCTGAACACCCCCAGGGATGGTGACTCCACCACCTCCCTGGGCAGCCCATTCCAATGCCAATCACTCTCTCTGTGCAGAACTTCCTCCTAACATCCAGCCTAGACTTCCCTCGGCACAACTTGAGGCTGTGTCCCCTTGTCCTGTTGCTGGTTGCCTGGCAGAAGAGCCCAACCCCACCTGGCTACAACCACCCTTCAGGTAGCTGTAGACAGCAATGAGGTCTGTCCTGAGCCTCCTCTTCTCCAGGCTGAACAACCCCAGCTCCCTCAGCCTCTCCTCATAGGGTTTGTGTTATAGGCCCCACACCAGCTTTGTTGCCCTTCTCTGGACACGTTCCAGCACCTCAACATCTCTCTTGAGTTGAGGAGCCCAGAACTGGACACAGTACTCAAGGTGTGGCCTGACCAGTGTTGAGTACAGGGGCAGANTGATGCTGGACTCAATCCCCTCGTCCAGATCATCAATAAAGATGTTGAACAGGACTGGGCCCAGCACTGATCCCTGGGGCACACCACTAGTGCCAGCTGCCAACTGGATGTGGCACCATTGACCACCACTCTCTGGCCTCAGCCTTCCAGCCAGTTCCTGACCCAGCACAGAGTGAATCTGTCCAAGCCAGGAGCTGCCAGCTTGGCCAGGAGCTTGTTGTGGCAGACAGTGTCAAAGGCTTTGCTGAAGTCCAGGTAGACTCCATCCACAGCCTGCCCCACATTCACCTGGCAGGTAACCTGATCATAAAAGGAGATCAGGTTGGTCAGGCAGGACCTGCCCTTCCTAACCCCATGCTGGCTGGGCCTGATCCCTTGGCCATCCTGTAGGTGCTTTGTGATGGCACTCAAGATGACCATTTCCACAACCTTGCCTGGCACTGAGGTCAGGCTGAGTTGCCCAGTTTTCTTACAGGTGGGATTTTTTTATTCAGTATTTTAGTTAAAACAGGAGCAGGACTTAATAATAAATAGCAGTCTGAGAAAAGAAGGAGGAAAACTTATTCTTGCAGAGATAAGTAACAAATGCACATCTGAAGAACCTGTTGCCAGAAAATACCATGCACAACATACCCTCACATCAAACAAAGTCTTGAGGCTTTGGAGCTTACAAACGCAGGCAAGTCATTGGCAGCACACAGTACAACTGGATTTGCTCACTGTCCAGGAGTGATTGATGGGCCATGGTGCAGACAGGTAAATATAGAACCTTTGTGACATTTGATGAACCCTTCTGCAGCACTGCCTTGGGATGGGCAGAAAACCCTCGAGCACAGCACGTACAGCTGCAGCGAAAGAGAAAGCAGGGACACAGCTTTTGGTTTAACGCAGCCTTAGCAGATTGAAACACTTCAGAACAGCTTTGCTGTCCACTGGTGCTGTTTGTATCTCTGCCATTAAAATGCTCTGGTGCTATTAAGATGCAGGTTTTCTGATCTGCCATGGGTGAATCAGCCCAGTGAAGTAGAGGCAATGCCCAGTACTGTAGCAGGGATGCACAGTCAGTGTGTGGGTACAGCTCTGGGGTTTGTAGAAGAACCTCAGTGATAAGCCTGATACAGTTATCACAGAAGCAATTCAGTTATCACCTCAGCTACCTGGACAGTCCAAAAGGCTCATTCTGTTCCATCACTGACATCCAAGAGCCACACGGTGCTATGTTTCTGTACAGACCCAAGCAATGTGTGAAGCCCTGGCAGCCATTCCAGCCCGTGAGAAGAGGTTCCAGGTGGATGCTCCTGTTAGACCATCGGCACAGAGCTGCAGATGCTGCCTTTAGCATTAAGGGGCTCATTTTCTCTGCCCACATCTGATGGGGATTCTCACAGCAGGTTTGTCAGACAAAGGATACAATCATAGAATCACAAAATGGCATAGGTTGCAAGAGACCTCAGATATCCACCCCAACCTCCCTGCCATAGGCATCTCACAACTAGATTTGGCTGCTCAAGGCCTCATCCGACCTGCCCTTGAACACTCAGGGAGGGTACATCCACCACCTTTGTACCAAAGAACTTCTTCCCTAGATCCAGTATGAGTCTACTTTCCCTCAGCTCCAAACCATTTCCTCTTGATCTGTTGCTAGACCCCCTTAGGGAAAGTCCCTCTGCAGCCCTCCTGTAGGTTCCCCACAGGTACTGGAAGGCACTCTAAATGATGTCATACCCAGTGGTGAGACCTCTAATTATAATTCACACAACCTAGAGGTTACACTGCTCTGAACATGAAAGCCTCAGTCTTTTGTCAGGCACACAGCAAGGATAAAATCCAAGCAGAAGCCAAGACTGGTCACACTTTCCCTTGCTTTTAAGCTCTTAGCCTTATAGCTTTGACACAGAAGTGCAGGAGAAAGTCACATTCCAGTAACTGGCAGTAAAAGCGGTTGTGTCAAAACTTTATTTCAGTGCAAAGATAGATGAGATACTTGGTTTGCAAGAGGGTATGTTAACACTTGCTTTTCAGTCTGGTTGAAGAACCTAGCACAGAGACTCCTGAAAGACTGCAACATTTCTGCCTTTTGTGCTTTATCATAAGCACCGTATGAATGGGAGGTCAAACTCCTGAGCTTGCAGAGTCAGGTCCTGCAACTGCAGAACTTTTCCTGGCAAAACCACAAGACTTTGCCCTGCAAAACTGGAGGATGCAAGGCCTGGCACAGAAGGACAAAGTCCCCAGAGTCAGAGGATCTCTACCGAAGCACTAAAATGATTTAAAAACTGCCTCTCAGTAAACTACCAGGATATGAAGGACACACCTGGAAACTTTTCGATCCCTTAGGAAAATAGCAAGCAATATGAGGGTCTCAGACTTTCTATTTTTTTTTTTCCTGAATTTGTGCCTTAATGTAAAACCCAGCAGACATTTTTTTGTGTGTGTCTGCATTTTCCTGGGATTGGCTAGTTAAAGTATGTCTCCAAAGGAAGACAGAAATAGCTATTCTTGAAATGTTGAGCAAGTCCAGAGACTTGCAACTATTTTCAGAAACCCCTTTCATAGAAACCTCTACACCTGCTAAATAAAATTAACTCTGTGTGGGAATGCAGAAGAGCTGTGGGAAAGGATGTGAATAACAACAGACAGATCCTGACAACAACAAGCCTTGAGTTCCCACCAGCTGCAGGCTAACTTATCTCAGAAGGGATAAAGGACACCTCGGTAATGAGGATAACAAGGTGTGGTTTATGCTGATGGAGTGAACTGTCCTTGACTAATCATGCTAATGTGTAGGCGTGTGCTCTAGTGGCTGAGTGTATATATTTTGGGCTATAAGACAATAAAGGGTCTCTGGCATAATTCACATTGAATCATCTGGAGTCCTTTGTGGCTAGGCCTTGATCACACTGGTCTGCAGGCCTTTCTGACCATGGTTCCCGCAGCAAGCAGAGTTAACGAGCAGCACCATGCTGCAACATTTGGCGCACTGAACAGTGGGATTTGATCCCCCTCAGGCACACGGAACAGAGAGGGTTGACCTTCCTCAGCAGCTGTAAATTGTCCTTGTGAGGATGTGAGGAAGGATGAAGAGAGAAAAGGGAGTGGGAAAGCTGGCCATTTAATCCCTGCCCCGGGGATCAGGTAAGGCGTGCGTGCATGCGTAAAGAGATTTGAGATTCTACCTCTGATCAAGGTGGGCAGCTGGGGGGAGGATGGGGTCCATGCTTGGAGAAGCAGTGGTGGGAGCCCCCCCAAAAAAGTTTTCTCTCTACGAGAAGCTGTCTCTATGAGATGTTGTTAGACTCTATTTTTGCTGGACAAAGGAGCGATTTTTGATCCCCGAAGTGTATGTGGCCTTTGGAGCGGCCATCTGAGAGGCAATGGAAAAGACCCTGAAAAAAGGCATAAACGAGGGCTCCAAAGACTCTTAAGTTTGCCTTTAAAGTCAAGATTTTAAAGTAACAGGAAGCCAGCGGCAGAAACTGCAAAGGTACTTCAGGAATTTTTGTCTCTATTCAGAGACTTGTGTTTACAGCTGCTGCTGAGCCGAATCCCACCTGAGTGATTAACTGCCAGCTAAAGTGTCTCAAAATCCATCTCAAGTTAACTTTTCAGCTACAAAGATGGAAGTTTGGGAGGAAAAGCAGAGAACAAGAAGAAGCAACTGAGTTGGCAGAAGAGAAGCAACCAGACGCTTCATCCTCCTGCGGAGACCCACCCTTACCATCCCCCACACTTCATAGATCGCTCCTAAGAGGACGAAACCTCACAGGTTGATGCGGATGAAAGATTTCCTGAGAAGGCTGAGTATAATCCATCTCGGAACTGACTGTGGGATCTGTGAAATGCTCCCATTCAGCATGTCCCGTGGTTGTGGGGGATCGGTCGTGGCAGGGGGCAGTGAGTTTGTGTTGGGAAGGTACTGGGTCTCTGTCTGGGCTTCAGAGAGCTTGGCTGTTTGTATTCAACAGGTTAAATGACTGATGGACTTTTTTCACCTTAGATCATATCATAAAGTTTGCAGAGAAAAGGACTTAAAAGCCCCAATAGACAACGGAAACCAGGGCTACAAATTAACTTTTGGGCTGCAATATGGAGGACTGGGAGTGGCATCCCTTCACAGGACTCGCCCGCTGCGCGCCCCCCTCTCCTTGGTCTCGGAGCACATCGTGGAGTTTGGGAATTTGGGGGCTTTGATGCAGTGGGAGATCAGGACTGGTTCTTGGTTGTCAGTTTCATTCTCCCAAGACCTCCCTGCCTGGGAGTTACCACATCAGCCATCATTTTTTAACCCATTGTTCACCAAGATCTGGCCTCTGGCCTCACAGCCTACTATGTCTCAGCTGAGGAGCTCCAGGGAACTGTACAATTCTCCACCAAGAATTTGCCAAGCAATACTGCACTTCAGAATTCCTTTGGCCACATCCCTCTCTGCTCACTGGTGAGAAGCACTTGTATTCATAGGGATTTTCAGGAATCCAGGTGGCTGCATGGTCTTGCCTGTGCTGAGGGGGAAACGCAGAGCAGCAGTCAGGAAGAACTGAACTGACCTTTTTCCTGCAGCACTGAAAACATCTCAGAACTGTGCAAAGTGTTGTCCTGGCTCACTTTTGGAAAACATTGTTACCTCACACATCATACTCAGGACTGGCTCTCTGCTGGAGAGGGCTATGTGCTCCACCTCGAGGCAACCCAGGGACAGCAGATAGCTTCAGGCAGACAAACACAGTCTCAAGGAGATGGACTTGGGGATATCAGCTGATGAAAAACTTCCCATGAGCTGACAATGGTCACCTGCAGCCCAGAAGGAAACTGGATGCATAAAAAACAGTGTGACCAATAGGATATTCTATGATTCTATGATGAGGGAAGTGACTTTGTCCCTCCATTCTGCTCTTGTGACATACCACCTGGAGTACTGATTCCAGTTTTGGTCCCCTCAGCATAAGAGGGACATGGAGCTGATGGAGCAGGTCCAGCAGAGTGCCACAAAGATGATCAGAGGACTGCAGTACCCTGTGGAGACAGGCTGCAATTTGGGGCTGTTCAGTCTGGAGAACAGGGTCTTCAGGGAGACCTTAGAGCAGTCTTCCAGTACCAGAAAAGGCTGTACAAGAAAGCCAGGAAGACAGTTTTTACAAGGGCTTGTAGTGACAGGATGAGAGGGAATGGATTGAAGGTTGTGGAGGGCAGATTGAAACTGGACACTAGGAAGAAATTCTTTACAGTGAGAGTGGTGAGACACTGGCACAGGTTGCGTGGGGACGCTGTGGATGCCTCCTCCCTGGAGGTGCTCAAGGCCAGGTTGGATGAGGCCTTGAGCAACCTGTGCTGGTGGAAGGTGTCCCATGATAGGGGATGGAACTGGATAATCTTTAAGGTCCCTTCCAATCTCACTCTATGCATCTATGAATCTATGAAAAAGTGAGAATTGCTGTGTAAGAGCTGTATGGATTGATCTAAACCCCCTTCAAGCTTTGAAGTGTATTTGTAAGCTGCTCTTATCTAGGCACCACAAAGTAATAATCATTCCAAAGGAGAACTCTATAATGTTGTGATATACTTCAAGTTCAGAAGGTGCTTTAAAAGCAAACAGTTCTGCTTCACAGCTCTTCACAGAGCATTTGAAGAGGATCAACTTTAAAAATGGGTTTAAGATAATCTTCAAGTTTCAAGTGAAATGTGCAAGGAATATTTGTTCTTTTACAAAGGCAGACATTCAACAGAGCAGTTTTGATGCCATTTCTGTTTGTGAAACGTCTCACCACTGATCTGCAGAGATCTACTCAGAGTATTTGTTTTCATGAAGCTTTTCATGTGTAATCTAGTCTTACACTGCTCAGAATATACCTGACCAAAACATAGGTTGTGATCCTGGTGACCTACTGCCACATGGAGTAGATGAAGTCTGATGAAAGCCATTGGGCTGGAGAAGGGCAGGTTTTGACACAGAGGTGTAGCATACTCAGTGGACATGAATTCTGAGATATCCTGCCACCGAAATGTGTGACTAATTGTTGATCACTGTGGGGCAGATATCACTCAGCCTCAACTGGTTTTGAAAACCACATGTTCCACCTGCTGTTCTGCAGAGCAGGGTCTTGGGGTTTGGTCCAGCTGGCAGCGTGTGCAGAAGAGCTCTGTGAGGAGAGAGGGAGGTCTGCACTCACTGCCAGCTGCCCTGCCCTGAGAGTGTTTACCCACTACGTGAGACCCCTGTGATGGGACTGAAAGCTGAAATTGGATTTTCTGAATCTGGTGCATTTTAACCATCAGCTGTTGCTGCTTTCCTGCTCTGAGTCTGACCAGGCATAGCCATTCTGAGTCAGAGAACTCTCTCCTGGGAGAATTTTAGTCCCTGAAGACACATTCCCATGAAAAAAATTCTGCTTTGAGAAACTGGAATTTTGTTATGGACGCAATTTAGAGATGCACAGCTTAAGAATTCTGGGTGAAACTATGAAATCTGCACAAGTCTGTAAAATGTAAATCAAATGACCTTTCCATCTCCATCTTAACACAGCTGGGAAGGGCAGCAGCATCTGGCCAAGTGCAGAACAAAGGCAGTGACTGCTTGTCCTGGAGGTCCCGTGTACCCCAGAAATTTCCTCTCCCTCTGTGGTTTGAATGGGAGAGGAAAAAGGCGCAAAAAGACCTGTTTCCCCCACCCTGCCCTGCAGGCATGAAGGGGGGGAACAGGGGGACCCTTCTGGCATGAGGGGTGCCCCGTGCCGGGCCTGCGCGGCACTTGGCTGAGGATTGGCTGTGAGCTGTTCACGCCTAGGAAGTGGTAACTCTGCTCTTTGTCTGAGAAAGGTATAAATATTGGGGGGTTCCCGCTTTGGGGTGTTCCCGCCTAATAATAGCAAGAAAAGTGATAAAGGGGAGATTTAAATGAAACAACCTAGGAGCAAATTTCTTTCTGCAATGTGAGATGCTGTTGGAAAGAAGCAGAGTGATGCATCCTATTCTGGGCTATCACTTTCCTGCTCAGAGATATAAGGGGAATGAAGTCATTTTGTGAACAGGTTTTGTTGGTGTCCAAATAGCAAGAAAATGACCAAGGGGGTTTTTAGAGGAAACAACCTAGGATCAAAATCCTTTCTCCAATGTGATAGGCTGTTGAAGAGAAGCAGAATGATGCATCCTTTTCAGGGCTATCACTTTCCTGCTCAGAGATATAAGGGGAATGAAGTCATTTTGTGAACAGGTTTTGTTGGTGTCCAAATGGCAAGAAAAGTGATAAAGGGGAGTTTTAAATGAAACAACCTAGGAGCAAATTTCTTTCTGCAATGTGAGATGCTGTTGGAAAGAAGCAGAATGATGCATCCTATTCAAGGCTATCACTTTCTTGCTCAGAGATGTAAGGGTAATGAAGTCATTTTCTGAACATATTTAGAAGGCGTCCAAATAGCAAGGAAAGTGTCAAAGAGGAGTTTTAAAGGAAGCAACCTAGTAGCAAATTTCTTTCTGCAATGTGAGGTGCTGTTGGAAAGAAGCAGAATGATGCATTCTATTCAAGGTGATCACTTTCCTGCTCAGAGATATAAGGGGAATGAAGTCACTTTGTGAACAGATTTTGTTGACGTCCAAGTAGCAGGAAAATTGACAAAGGGTTTTTTTTTAAGGAAACAACCAAGAAGAAAATTTCTTTCTCCAATGTGACAGGCTGATGAAAAGAAGCAGAATGATGCATCCTATTCAATGCTGTTGCTTTCTTACTAAGAGATATATGGTGAATGAAGTAATTTTCTGAACAGATTTTGTTGGCGTCCAAATAGCAAGAAAAGTGACCAAGGGGGTTTTTAGAGGAAACAAGCTAGGATCAAAATCCTAGGGAAAAGGCAGGTTTCTAGAAGCTCACAAACTCCTGATATACAAGGAGAACAATCTCTTTCATACTCTGAAAACAATAGCATTCAAATTCCTGTGGGGAAAGGAAAGGCGGACTCAGCTAATGCAGATTCTAGGAATTTGTCCAAGAGCACATTATCTACCAATAACACGGAAAATGGTCAAAAGGTGGCTTCTACTCAAACTATTCGGGTTTCAGCTGTTTCTAGTTCTGACCCTAGTTTGAATCTCCAAGCAGCAAATCAGACCTCCGCAAAATTCAGGCCTGCTAGAGGGAACATCTATAGACTTTTTGGATCTAGCCAAAGCAGAGGTAAAAACTAAAATTTGGTTAAAGAGTGATTTAAATGTTGATATGTAAGAAGGTACCTCAGAGGAAGAAGAGAAATACATCTTGAGAGATTTGGCCAACTTACTCAAATCCCAATATTGTCACGAAAAGAGTTATGTAAAATGGGCTGCCAAGAAGAAGGACGGCTCTAAGGACTTTGAGATTGCTCTTAAGAGAATTGCAGGTAAAGGCCAAGGACAACCAGAGGAAGAGAAGGATGACATCCAGGATTCCAATGATCCTCTGAAAGAGATCAGGGAAATTAAAAATGAATATTCAAAGGAATCAGGAGAGCCAATCCTAAGCTGGCTAGTGAGATGCCATACTATCGGTGCACATGCCCTAGAGGTAGGAGACAAGTCTGCAAAGCAGCTAGGGCCACTCACAAAAGAGAGTGGAATTGACAAATATCCAGCAACAATTCTCGGTAAGGTTATCTTGTGGACACATACACTGTTGCCTGTGATAATGAGATTATAAACTCTCAATGCTCACCTTTGTTGCTATTCAATCGAGAAAAAAGCCTGTTTCAAAAATGCATACATTTGCTTCCAGTTTCTACAAGGAAAGACTCTAGGAGCAGTGGAAATGGAATTGTTGGGGACTAATGATAGCTCTGTGGGTATAATTTGAGGCTCAGTGGGAGCATTGGATGGGCACTTCAAACCCAGTTGAAACCTCATACTCATTCTGAACCATTACCTCCCTTGAGCCATGCTGCTTCCTGAGGTACTGCTCATAGTAAACCCCAAATGTGCTCACACTCTCACCCCAGCGTCCTTCCAACTCCTGCCATGATCCCAAAAACCCTTCACACTTCTCCTAGTAACACAACACTGCCTGTCCAATGCTCCCATTAAGCCTCAAATTACATCCACAGAGCTCTTATAAGCCCCTAACAATTCCCTTTCCGGTCCCTCCTAGTACTCCCAAAGTCCTTACTTGGACTGGAAGTAGATGCACACAGTTTTTAAATAGGCTTCTTTCTCAACCGAATACCAACAAATGTTATCATTGGTGGTTATAAGCTAAACCTCTTAGAAGAAAAGTTCAAAGTGTGGGAATACTATCAGGAGTTAGAATGATGCATTGTATTTGCATCTACTCCTTCCCTTGTAGGAGCTGGAAGCAAATGTATGAATTTTTGAAATAGGCTTCTCTCTTGGCCGAATAGCAATAAAGGTCAGCATGGGGGTTTGTAAGCTAAAGGAAACCACCTAGCCCTGAATTTCTTTCTCCACTATATAAGAATCCTAGCAAGAGTTAGAATCATGCACCATAGAGCATATGGACCCCTGTGGAGCCTGTAGACCCCTATGCAGCCCTATGAACCCTATAGACACCTATGGACCCTATGACCCCTATGGACCTTCTGGACCCTTATGCATCCTGTGGACACTATGAACCCATATGGACCTCATGTATCCTATGGACCCCATGAACCCTATAAAAGCCTATGGACCTCTAAGGACCCCTATGGACCATATGGACCCTATGAACCTATAAGGAACCTAGGGACCCTATAGATCCCTATGGACCGCTATGGACTCTATAGATACTATGGTCCCCTATGGAACCTTTGGACTCTATAGACCCTAAGGACCCGATGGACCCTATGGATCATAGAGACCCCTATGGAACCTATGGACCATATGGACCCCTTTGGACCATATAAAACCCAAAGGACCCCTATGGACCATACGAACCATATGGACCCTATGGACCATATTCACCCTTAGATGACCCTATAGATCCCTAAGGACCCCTACGGACCCATATAAACCCTATAAGCCCTTCTGGAGCCCTACAGACCCTATAGACCCTAGGGACCCTATTGACCCCTTTAGACCCTATGGAGCCCTATGGATCCTATGGACACCTATGGATTCTCTGTACCCTATAGAAACCTATGGACCTGATGGATTCTATCAACCCTATGGACCCCTGTGGACTCCTAAGACCTACGGACCCCTGTGGACCCTTCAGACCCCACAGACCTCTTTGGTCCCTAAGAACCCTCATGGACCACGATGGACCTTATGGACTCTATAGACCCCTATGTACCCTATGGATGTCACGGAAGGGGATTCTACCACCTATCACCTATGCCGATATGTGGCGAAGGGAAGAAATTAATTGGTGTGAGATAATTATGTATAAAAATATATATTTATTAAACTCAATATTCTGAACTCTCAGCACCCTGAACCACTGTATATTAATACAAAAATGGATCTTACACAGTTATGAAAGACCCTATGAGATTAATAACACATTATAGCTTATTAATAACTATATTAAAATATCTGGCACACAAACTATTAACAGAGAGAGGATTTTCCCAGCGGCAAATACCGCTTGGGGTCTATGTACTATCTGCCCAGCAGAGTGGGCTGAAACTCTTTCTGCTCTATGGCAGGAGGCTACAAATACTACAGAGGCATTAAAGCTTTTACTCACAATTCTGATTAATTATCAGTAATCATTAATCACCCTCCGGGACTACGTCACAGCCTATATGGAGTGTCCAAGCCTTTAGGGGAACTTTGCCTGTGAACTGTGAGGCTGGAATATCTTCCCGGCTTCTGGGGAAAGGATGCAATCTTCCCAGCTATCTGGGGGAAATGATTACAGTCTCCAAACTTGTTCTCCTGGCAAGGGATGTAATCTCTGTCCTTGTCTCCTGGCTCCTTCTGGATGCTTTGTCCAGGGACTGGTCTGGGGACTGTTGGCAGGACCTCAGGTGCAGCAGTAGGGTGCCGTCTGAGCACGGTTCTCACACCGGCTAGCAGGGGCCGATTGCATGCAGGGTCTGCATCCTGGTAGCAGCAATGGCGTTCACCAGGAAATGATAGCAGGCATACACGGCTGCAAAGGAATCTGCTCCTTAGATAATAACAGGCAATGCAGGATCAAATCATGAGTAACTTACCACAGCTGGCTGGGAGATTCAGTCTCCGTAATAACAGCATAAGCAAGCAGGCTGATGAGTCTAAATCTAATAATAATAAGCAGGTGTACCTGGATGTAAGTGATCATGAACAGGGGCAGGGGCAGGGCCTGAGCACAGGGCCTAAGCGTGAGTGTGTGCACGCTGGTGAAGTGAGAGTGCGTGAGAGAGCTGCAACCATGGAATCAGAGCTGCAGGTGAAGTCTGAGCTAGCAGAAGCTAAAGCTAGCAGAAGCAGAAGCAGAAGCACGTAGAAGCAGAAGCTAGAACATGCAGAAGCACATTGCTTACTTGTGTGTCTCTATTTATGAACTGTGGGCTGAGATGAATAGCCCATTGGCCATTAGAATGACCAATCAGAGTTTGGCAATTAGCCAAACAATACCATAATAGACTAAAGCCACATGCCTGGTACCTCCAAATATGGGGAGAGCATAGGCTGGGCCATACGCTGACAGCGTGGGCTTATGCAACATGTTTACAACCACGTTATATAACCTGTTTACAACCTGGACCTTAGGCAGGCCAGACTTTGTGGCACCAGGCCTATTGTGTCCCTTCTGTGCTTGTTTACCCATTTAATGTGTTTACCCCTAGTTTGGGGAGGAAAACATGTTTGGGCAAGCATAGGCAAAGTAAGGCATAAAATAAGCCTATTTTCGGGCCTACAGGCCCTCCACAACAATGGACCCATATGGACCCCTATGAAACCTACAGACACCTATGGACCCTATAGACCATTAAGACCCTATAAACCCTTAAGGACGCGATAGACTCCTATAGACCCTATTGACCCCTGTGGACCCTAAGGACCATGATGACCCTTTAGATGCCTAAGGGACCTATACACAATATGGACATTATGGACCCTTTAGACCCCTATGGACCTTTATGGACCACTATTTGGTATAGTAATGTTACATATAGTGATTCTATGCAAATGTCTGAATTTGATACACTGAAACACAAGCCATGGGCTTGAAAGCAGGCTACTGAGCTGGGTGAAAGTACCATAATAGGCTATATCACTTGCCTTGTACCTCCAAATATGGGGAGAGCATAGGCTGGGCCACACACTGACAGCGTGGGCTTATGCAACATGTTTACAACCTGCTTATATAACTTGTTTACTATCTGGGCCTTAGGCAGGCCAGACATTGTGGCACCCAGGCCTACTGTACCCTTTTGTGCTTTTAATGTGTTTACCCCTAGTTTGGGGGAGGAAAACATGTTTGGGTAAGAAAACATGTCCAGGCAAGGCAAGGCAAAGTAAGGCATAAAATAAGCCTATTTTTGGGCCTACAGGCCCTCCACAACATCCTGCCTCTTCACACATGCTCACTGCCACCTGGTGGTCATCTTTTGGGATCTTTTTGATGAAGGCTTGACATCTTCCCCGATCTGACCTCTCTACCTTTCATCCATTTTTGGCCAGAGTCTCAAATGTTCTCATCTTTGAATACAGCATTTCTCTTCTCCATGGGAGTGTTTCAGGACCCTCTCATGCTTAAATCACCTACTTTGTGTTTATCTGATTGATGATGATTTATATAACCACTTATAGAGTTTTTGGTTTACCTACGTTTCTACATTCTATGTTCTCTATCCCTTTCCCATATCACCACCTCCCACTTATCAACAAAATTTTATCTGTGAAACTGCAACAGGTAATTTTAAGGGTTTGAAGAGTAGACTACTTGTGTGTTAACAGGCAGCCTGTTTACTGCAAAGCTCTAGCAAGACTTTCTTGCTTATTAAGTATCAGAGTACTTCTAGAAAAAAATGCACAAATACATGCAATATATGAAATTAAGAACCTTCCAAATGTATCAGCACTTCTGCAGCTTGAGTAAAACAAACATCTACATTACCAAGAGCTGTTTGTACACCAATCTTAAGATATCATTATCCTTAGATAAGAATAATTGTTTGTTTCAAGCATTACTGCCAACAATAAATGCAAGGAATGACTGTATTTTGTATAATTCATTATCAACCAAACTCTGACATAAATGCAAGAGAAGTCACTGGAAACTGAAAGACAGTTCTTTGATTAAGCATGTACATTTGCTACTCTGTATTCACGGCCTCACTGTATTTGTGAAAATAATGATCAATGTATGAAATTTCTACCAAAAATCCACTTTTTATTTTTCAAAAGGATCCATTTATAAAGATCCATTGTGTCAAAATGTTTCAATAATCAATACAAAAGGCCTTAACTGTCACTGGAATTTAAGCAAAATTACATATATGAAGAAAAGCACCAGAAGAGTTTTATGCTGTGACCTAGGCAAGATACCATTTCAGGAATTTAAGAATTTTTTTTATTATTAAAATTTATCTTAAATATGTAAGCTATATCTCAATAAGATAACTGGCCAGTGTCTTACAGGTGTTAAAAACCCAACACAACAAAACCAAACCAAAACACTAAACTGAACTAAAATCCATACTCACACCCATTCCTCTTTGGAAATAAATATATTTGAAAAGTTAACTGAACTCATTAACAGCATTTGAAAAACAACACTAAACCATCTCCTTTCAACTTAATATTATTAGAAGTAGACATGACAGTCATTCATTTCTCTGCCTGAAAACAGTTAATGACTTTGATTAGATTTAGTTCACATGATGACTCCAATGCAATGGTGGGTAAACAGCAAAATACTATGTCACTGCAAACAAGGGCAAGATTTGAACTATTTAAACAAATCCTCCTATTTCAGTGTGAGGAAACCTCACATTTAACAATTTGCACATCTATTAATTCCAGGAAGATATCAGAAATACCAGTTTCCAACAACATTAAAGTGCATATAAGAGGATAATATTTAAGTGTTATTACAAGTTACAGATGACTGTCAAAACCTCTAGAGAAATACTCTGACGATAGTAAATAAGTATATTCTACTTTTATTTAATAATTAGTGGTTTACATTTTTTTTCCTGCCACCAGACTTAGAATATTTTGGAATTTGCTTTCTTTAAAGCTACTACAATTACCAACACAAATAACCCAATAAACAAAAGCCAAGTTAGTAATTTCAGCAGCTGAAATAATGACTCCAGTGGATATACTTGTTCTTTAAATTCTTCTTCTTATGAAGACAGATCTTCAAGATCTTTAACAAGGTTGCTGAACTACGTCTTATGATGGAAAGCCTTGGGAAGTAGACATTCTCTTTTGAAGAAGCCAAGTGGACAGTAAAGTAAGGCCTGCAGATGTTTGAGAAGGAATGCTTTCCTGTGCACTGCCCTGAGGAACAGCTGGCCACGGCTCTTACAAACCCAAAAAATAGCAATTCTCTCATGCTGAATAGGTGCAGTACAGCACCCTCATCACTTTGCAGCCATTTTGATGTCCTCAGGACTCTCTTTGGGTGACCTGGGGGTAAGGGCAATAAAAAAAAGTAAGACTCAAATCTGTTGAGTGATTACAAACATCTAGCTTCCAAGAAACTAAACAGGAAAATCACAGATGCAGATTTTTGTGTGTCATGTGGGAAGCTCTCTCTGTGGTGTATATGGAAAGTCTTGGAACTTCTACAAGTCAGAGACTAGAGACATGTTCATGGTTTTCTTTCCAAGTTACTCATATGAAAGATAGTGTTGTGAATAAAGCATTATGAGGTAACCTATGCAATTGAACAAGACAGTAGGGACATTAAAATGGTTGCTGTGATCAATAACTTCAGATTATGATTTCCATCTTTGATTAAGTATATATAAGATACATATGTATATACAATAACTTCAATAAAGAGATTAATCAGTACCACACTCTTAAAGGAATAGGGGCATATGATGTTACCATGATTTTTAAACTCAAGTATGTGCATTCACATTTAGATGTATTGTACAGTAACACAAATACACAAATATTATGCAGGCAGTCCTCTTACTAAGAGCAATGAACACTGACTGTTAGATATCCATGAATAATAGTTTTACGCAGAAACCATCCAGTTTTACACAGAAACCATTCAAATATCTCTCAGCACAATGGTAATATACAAATTACAGGATACACAGATATCAGTGAACTCAGTGAATTTTCTAAAAGAGCCTTGTAGAAGAAGCTTACAAGTTCCAGTGAGTATTTTACTGCACCGTAATTTTTATTTTTAGAATAGAGGATAGCTGAATCCTCTCCAAACACTTCAATACACATAGAGATATGTATGCACATTAACACATAAAACTCATGCATATATTCTCTGTATCTATATATACTTATCCATGCGAAAATACAATGTATACATGTAAGACATTTATAACTTACTGGTAAACCTGCAATGGCCACGATGCTTGTGATGGTGTGGGCACTGAATTTGTTGGACTCACCAACATGGCACTATATATGTTGGAAGCAACCACCAGTACACAAAGTAGAATTGGTCCTATGATGGCTCCTTCCAGTCCCAAATAATAGGCTCCACCTGCTACTGCAAGACCTGTCAGGTAAGGATGACCACCTCTGCATAAACAGAATAAAAGTAAATTAAGAACAACAATCAACGATTTTACCAATTGTAAGATGTACTTAATCATAAAGTTTTGTTAAGCTTAGGAAATGACATAGCTAGCTATAGAAATCCATATATATACCATAAACTGCTGTTTGAATGACTGCACAAATATTTTAGGCTGTACTCTGCTCCACGTTTGTGCAACAGATCAAACAACGAACTGTACGACATAACACTAGTAATATCTCAGGCAACCAGCAACAGAACAAGGGGACACAGTCTCAAGTTGTGCCAGGGGAGGTATAGGCTGGATGTTCGGAGGAAGTTGTTGGCAGAGAGAGTGATTGGCATTGGAATGGGCTGCCCAGGGAGGTGGTGGAGTCACTGTCCCTGGAGGTGTTCAAGAAAAGATTGGATGAGGCATTTAGTGCCACGGTCTGGTTGACTGGACAGGGCTGGGTGCTAGGTTGGACTGGATGATCTTGGAGGTTTATTCCAACCTGGTTGATTCTATGATCTACAATGGAGTGGCTATTTATAGACACCTGCTGAAGAATGTCTGAAGGAGTTAACAGCAAAAACACTTCCAAAGACTATTTATGCTTTATGGTCAAGAACAAATGAATTTTAAGGTGACTAGCAACATGTATATACTACAAGCACCCATAAGCAAAAATATTAGTGTACATGATGATAGCAACTTGAATTGCATCTTTTGAAGAATAGTAAGCATACATTCCTTAAACAAATAGCAATGCCTTCTCGTTTTCTTATAGAGCAACCTCTCGGATTGTTTGTTATCATTGGCTTTTAATGTTCTTCAGATAAAAACAAAATCAGGCTTTAATGAACATTAGTATTTACTGGCAAGTTGGGGCCAATGGAACTTCTGTCAAGAGCTATATTATGGCAGCAAGTAACTCAGTTTTCTTTTCTATTCCAACCTGGTAATGCACAATGCAAATCCCGTCAACAGCATGTACACAAACATCCTCAATCTAACTAAAATGATGAGAATACGGAGTTATGTCAGAAAAGCTAGGTGAAACTTAGCACACAATTTTCAGGAAAGTTACTCTACATTCTGAGTGTAATGGAGTGGAAATGCCAGCCAGTCAGTTCAGAAACGCAGTGGTGTATGACAGGTTTCTACTACCATCCGACTTTCACCCAGCTCCCACACTGGCAGTCTATGCCGTCGGGGCTCCTCTGTGATGAATGACACAGTGAAACATAACCATCATGCACATCTCAGTCATGCCTTATCCACATCAAATTTGATATACTGGTATGGAGAGACTGTTTTCTGAAGGGACAGATGTGATCTTAAAGTTTTGTTTCTCCAACAGCAGATACACAATGCGTTTCTAAACCTTTAAATACTTCAATTTTCTTTTTTTTTTTACAGCATTTCCCTTGGTTTAAGTGTTCCTCTGGCTAGTTCGCTAAATTAAACATCAGATCATCTGATGAAATAGGACTGCAGTGTAAATTGAATGCACTTGGAGAAAACTGCATAACCTAATCACAGCTATTTCAGTCAGAGTGTCTGAAAGACAGTGTAATGTTTACTGTTCCATTTAATGGGAAGAATACAATTTTGTTCTATTAGCAGAAAATCAGTACTTGTCATTTTCTGGACAGTAAACACAGTCTGCATTCTCTACAGTCAAAAAAACATATTCTAATAAGCAGAAGAATTGTTGTTTAGTTAAACAGGTATTAGTGTTATACTTACCTGTGGTTTATTGCTGGAAAAAAAATCATTATTTGGTTATACTTCACTTGCTAGCTTTAATTCATGCAAAATAACTAGTATCACAGATTATGAAATCATTACTAATATTGTGTGTATGATCATTAGTTTTTTTCTGTACAATGCAATTGTATTTGCTAAACAAAAGTCTTAATTTCTTACAACAAGGAACAGAAATACTTCATGTCCTTATTTTATATGAACCCTAAAAATCAGCACAAATAAAGGACTAGTACCAGCCTGTAACTAAGTCTGGACCAAGAAGTCTTCCACTCAAACTGTTTACTAGGGTTGTTTCTAACAATCAATACTGAACTAGAAGCTAGAAGAGTAAAACTTTAAATTGTACCTTGTTGTGCACATGCCTTGCACATCTGAAACATGACAGTTCATACCTTTATCAGCTCTGCTGAACAGTAGTGCTTTATCTACTAGATAAAGTAGATATATCTCTCTCATAAAGAGATTCTCTAGATATCTCAGCAGCAGAAAACATCGGTTGCAGTCCAGATACAACTGAAAACATTAACTTTGTCTCCATAGTTTGGAGTTTTTTCAATGATAAAACCAGGAGCCATTTCAACTCATTAGAGGCAGACAAACACCTTGATACAAAGGTTTGCGTATCTCCCACAACAGGAAAACTGCTCTCATTACTGCCTCAGTAGAAACCTGTCTCCAGTTTTGCAGTTTCATCTCTCTCAACACGTTTAAAGATCAAACTGTAATCAACAGGGCTGGCAAAAAAAAAAAAAAAACAACTCAAAATCATCACAATGCATTTTGGGGAAAAAAAAAATCTTTATTTCGATTCCTAACTAGGACTTCTTGGTTGTTCTGCTGCATCACCTCACATTTGGTGATGTAACTTATTAGATAGAGAGGGGAACATAGTGACAAAGGATGAGGAAAAGGCAGAGGTGCTTAACACCTTCTTTGCCTCAGTCTTCAATAGCGGGACAGGTTGTCTCCAGGACAAGTGGCCTCCTGAGCTGGCAGGTGGAGCCAGGGACCAGTATAGTCCCCCTCTAATCCATGAGGAGGAGGTAAGGGACCTGCTGAGCCACTTGGATCCTCA
>WAAF01014292.1:16675-26824 GCA_013400475.1 Tricholaema leucomelas | reverse complement strand
AGAGATGTTGAGGTGCTGGAAGGTGTCCAGAGAAGGGCAACAAAGCTGGTGTGGGGCCTGGAACACAAACCCTGTGAGGAGAGGCTGAGGGAGCTGGGGTTGTTTAGCCTGGAGAAGAGGAGGCTCAGGGCAGACCTCATTGCTGTCTACAACTACCTGAAGGGTGGTTGTAGCCAGGTGGGAGTTGGTCTCTTCTCCTAGGCAACCAACAACAGAACAAGGGGACACAGCCTCAAGTTGTGCCGAGGGAAGTATAGGCTGGGTGTTAGGAGGAAGTTTTTCACAGAGAGACTGATTGGCATTGGAATGGGCTGCCCAGGGAGGTGGTGGAGTCGCCGTGCCTGGGGGTGTTCAGGAAAAGACTGGATGAGGCACTTAGTGCCATGGTCTGGTTGACTGGATAGGGCTGGGTGCTAGGTTGGACTGGATGAGCTTGGAGGTCTCTTCCAACCTGATTGATTCTATTCTATTCTAATGGAAAATGCTACTCATCTTTGGTAAATTATTAGATAAATAGCAAAAGTATTCTTAGAATTAGTTTACCAACTCAAACAGTTGATTTTCCTCACTTTGAGAACAAGTTCAAAAACTCCGAAACAATAAAGTTTACAGAAAAGGCCTGTGAAAGTAGAGGTGCTTAGAACAGTAAGACTTAATAATATTACTACAACTGCTCCTATGCTTGAAGATACTGTTCTGCATGCTTACAAAAAGTAAATCCAATTAAAGGCATCCATGATCATTAAGCATTTTTACAATAGTAACGCTAAGAAGTATCTTCAATGTACTTACCCTGATATATCAGAATAAATTGCTGTATCTACAAAATAGGTTGGCAAGAGGTGAAAAATCAAGAGCAAAATGGCTTTGCATCCCTGCCCTTGCACAAGCCACAAATCTAGGACCGCAGGGATGGCTGCCCAATACGTCCCCAGAAACGGCACTGCTCCAAGGATTGCTGCTAATGCTAGAGCACACAGAAATAGAGGTGAGAAAAGAACAGAGAAATACATATGACAAATACATTTACAGTTAAATTCTGACATTTCTGTCACACCAGCATCACAAAATGGGTTGGAAGTGACATCTGAAGACCATCTTGTCCAGCTCCCTGCAGTCCCACTTGCCTCTGTCACTGTGCTTTAGCAAAAGAAGAAAGTTACACTATTCCTTGTACAGAAAAGCTTCACCAACTGTCAGCTATAAGGAGTTATTTCCAAATGAGACATGAATTCAGAGGAATTCAAAGTTATACCAATCAGGCATATTTCAAACATTTACTAATTAAAAATTAGCCACTGTGTACAAGAAACCATACAAACAGAAGCCTCATTGTAACTCACCAGATCTCCATAACAGTGTAGACAGCACTGAGAGAAATCAGTATTTCTGTATTTACAGAGGCATACACCCCTCTGGTTCTACAAATACGTATTGCAATCTGTAGTGATTCGGTACTGCTGTCATTCTAATTCAAAGTAATAGGAATAAACATAATATAAAACACAGGTGGGTTTTTTCCTTTGTTTTTCCTTCTCACTAACCAGAAAGCAAAAACTTAAGATTTTGCATGTAGCTGAAAGACAAAGAACAATTACCTTCTAAGTAGGTTTAATGACAACTAATGCCTTCAAACACATTATAGTACAGTAATTTCCTATTATACTGGGTTCTGCTGCTTTATAGCTTCCCCTTTTGTTCCCCTGTACCTTCATTTACATTTTTTAAAATTACTAGTATTTTTAGGGGAATAAGAGACAAAAGAGTACAGAGGAGAAAAATTTTCTGTGAAAACTGTTTAGCCATTTCCAAATGTAAGGTTAAAGG
Organism: Tricholaema leucomelas; assembly: GCA_013400475.1. NCBI lineage: Eukaryota > Metazoa > Chordata > Aves > Piciformes > Lybiidae > Tricholaema lacrymosa > Tricholaema leucomelas. The sequence continues at coordinate 24,997 of WAAF01014292.1, read as the reverse complement.
AAAATGAGAAACCAGAGGATGCCAATGCAGTCAGACCACAGTACTGACAATAAGAAGCATGGCTCCATCATGCACTTTTATGGTCCAACATCTTCCTGCACCTAGGCATCTTGAAAAAATCAGCACGCATCAACTGTGGAAGAAACAAAAGCTAATAGAGGCAGAATGAAGTAAAAAACCTGGGAAGACTTGGACTGAATAGAAGAAATACATCCAGCAAAGGAAACAGACAGAAGTAAAACAGATGGCAGAGGATGTGTTGTGAAAACAGAAAAAAAGCAAGGCTCAGAGGTAGTCTAATATTATAAGCAACATTTAGTCCTACTGATCTTGTACAGTAAGTATGTAAAATTATCTCTTGATAGATTCTACTTGTTCCAATTCTTACCAGATGGTATGAAGACTATGTTAATCCCAAATATAGTGTGAGTCAGCCAAGTGTAGAGTCCATAGAACCCAGCCATTTTGAGAGACGCATCAAACACACCTCTAAAACAGTAAAAGAAACTTTGTTAAATTTTATTTGCAATAGAATTCTGGGAACTATAAAGATATACACAAAGCACTTTGAAAAACTACATAGCCATTAGTACCAGAAAGAATTCAAAACGCGAGACTGAACTTTTTCTTTGCTCCCTATGAAGAGAGTAAGCATCCATCACATCTGCCATTTCGACACGAAATCCCCTAACCGTTCTTTACTGTACAATGGGTTCCAGGGATCAACTTCTTGGGAGAAACTGCTCAAGCATCAGACCACATTCTCTATCAAAAATAACCTTTTATCTATGAGAAGCAGTACTCTTCTGCATACAAACTACTTTCTCTTTGCTCTTTTCTACTTCTAACTGTCAATTACATTTCTTTATCTTCTTACAGAATCACTGAATTAACCACGTTGGAAAAGACCTTTGAGATCATTGAGTCCAACCTATCAACTAACACCTTCCAATTAGCTGAACCATGGGACCAAGTGCCTCATCCAGCCTCCTTTTAAACACCTCCAGGGATGGGGACTCCACCACCTCCCTGGGCAGCCCATTCCAATGCCAATCACTCTCTCTGCCAACAACTTCCTCCTAACATCCAGCTTATACCTTCCCCACTACAATTTGAGACTGTGTCCCCTTGTTCTTTTGCTGGTTGGCTGGGACAAGAGACCAACCCCCATCTGGCTACAGCCTCCCTTCAGGTAGCTGTAGACAGCAATGAGGTCTGCCCTGAGCCTCCTCTTCTGCAGGCTGCACACCCCCAGCTCCCTCAGCCTCTCCTCACAGGGCTGTGCTCCAGGCCCCTCACCAGCCTTGGTGCCCTTCTCTGGACACATTCCAGTACCTCAACATTTTTACACTTGCTTATTCTTATCAGACGAAACCCACTGATTTGTGGAGTGACATGGGCTGCTTAAACTCTTACTTTCCTATGTAACTTACTTGGCTTCCTGGAAAAGAACAGAGCACCTCATTTTCTTTAATCTATTTTAGGCTCACTATATTTATATTCCTAGCTTTTACACTGCTTACTCAGTTACATTACTGAAAACCACATTCTGGCCGTTTGAGCTGATTTTTCTAGTTCAGACATAGGGGAGAGGTGAACCTTCCAGGGATAGGCCACAGAATGGCAACAATAGATAAGTTAATATAATTTCATTGGAGCATCAAGAGCTTAATGTCTAGAAGCACAGTCTGTTCTCCCCCTTTGCTGGCTTCTGCTGCTTTGAGCTACGCCTGCCTATCTTCCCTGGCTGCTGTTTTGGTGGCTGCTGCTGCTGCTGCTGCTTTCGCTGCTGCTTGACCCCTCCCCCATCTCCCTTAAGGTTATTTTGTTTTTTCTTCTCTCATAGTAATTTCTCTTTCTAAATATAATTTCATCTTTCCCTGACTTTCAAAACAAAAAGTCTGTGTTGTGGTGAGTTTTTTCTCCCGTGGGGGGGAGATTCACCCTAACCTGGGACATTAATTTTTGGCGCATTTCCAAACGTGGGGCACGATCTTGGTTTGTTTTGGTTTTGTTTCTTCTTGTGATTGATAATCAGGGAAAAATGAGTTTGTTTGGTATATTTGGGCCTATTATTGCCTCAATACTGACTTTATAGGTTCAGCAGTGTCTTACCACCATGACACATTACCATGTGCGTTCGTTCTTTGCTAAGATGGTCTGGAGCTCAGTAAAAGCTGCGTTAGCCAAGGTTGGGGATATTGTTATGAACGTTTCAGAGTTTAGGAATGTCGCTGAGGGTGTGCCGTATGTTATGCTGGTGTCAGAAACTAGGAGTTATTTAGAAGAGCTGAGCTACCCAGTGGCCTTCCTTGTATGTTTGAGTTTGATGGTTTTGGCTGTTATTGTAGGTCTGGTTGTGGTCTGGAAGCGAGAGAGATACAGGAATAAACAGGCTACAAGTGAGGTTTTTACCTTTTCCGGAGACAATAGCAGGGAGATAGGAGTTAAAGACAGTGTCTGCGACCGAGGCGGGGGAGGGAAGGCCGCGGCACCGGGCAGACGGATTGCTCGCAGAGCAGCAAAACGTCCTGCCTAGGGACCTTTGAAAGAAGAAGAAATAGTTGGACGTGGCCCGTACCCCACTGACCCTGAAGCGTGGAGGCAGGAAACAATCTGGCTCCCTTTGGTGGTGAATAAAACGAAGGAAAGTAAAGGAAAAAGCGACGGAACCCCTGCAGAAGCGCAGTCACAAAGGTGTGGGCTATGGCAAAGTCCCTCGGACAGATAAAGCTGAGGAACTTGTTTGTCAAAAATGTAGCTCAAATGTTTTGATCTGTAGGAGGGTTGCACCTGCCTCAGGCAAAATCGAACGCTACAATGGCTTGCTAAAAACAACTTTAAAGGCAATGGGGGGAGGAACCTTGAAGAATTGGGGAACATCTAGCCCAAGCTACTTGGGTAGTGAATAGTAGAGGTTCAACCAACCAAGCTGGTCCAGCTCATTCAGATGTGTTACAAAAGGTAGAAGGTGACAGGGTTCCTGTCATTCGTGAAAAAAATTTGTTGGGCAAGTCTGTTTGGGTATTCTCCCCTTCAGGGGAGGCTACGCCTGTCCGAGGGGTGGTTTGTGCTGAAGGACCTGGTCATACATACTGGGTTATGCAAAAGAATGGAGAAATGCAGTGTGTTCCACAGAAGAATTTGACACTGGCAGAAAGAATGTAGATATGTTGTTATGAGTTCTTTTACAGATGATTGTGGTGCCCATAAAACCCATGAAGAACTCACTATCCATAAGCATGTACCCTGTGAGTGCCAAGAGTCCTGCTCCATTCCATTAACTGAAGAAAACATCTGACTGTTTCTTAAAAAAAACCCTTTTGAGCTAGCCAGCACCTGAGACAGATGGAAACAAAGAGATGGATGACCAGAAAATTGGAGAAAAATGCCTGAATCCTGGACCAACTATGATCCATGACACTGATGTTATCCCTACTTAGATAGGATGACTTGATGGTGCAATGGGAATTATATTAAAGGGGTGGATTGTGGCCGTTTGAGCTGATTTTTCTAGTTCAGACATAGGGGAGAGGTGAACGTTCCAGGGATAGGCCACAGAATGGCAACAATAGATAAGTTAATATATTTTCATTGGAGCATCAAGAGCTTAATGTCTAGAAGCACAGCTTGTTCTCCCCCTTTGATGGCAGGATTAATGAAGACACATTGATACTGGACACTGACTAGGCATAAGAGTAAGTTAGACAAAAACAGTATTTGTCTTTGGAAACTTATGCAAGAATTAGCATTTCCCTAATGTGCTGGTTTGAGGCTAATTTGAATATTTTACTGAGAGAAATTAAATCCTTAGCAGTGAGAGGAAAGAAGACAACAGTGACCTATATTACTCATTCTTCTGCTAAGAGAAAGCAACTAGTCAAAATATAGGGAAGGCACTCATTTCTCACATACTTGTCAGTTCTCAGTTGTTCTCTCTGGCAGTATGTGTGGTTGCATCTGCCTTAACTCTTTAACCTGATCTGACCTTTTCTTCTAACCTCCTTGTTGTCTTTTTGACATCTCACCTCAGATCTCTACAGATTTAACACGTGAGATATATGGGGATTGATCTGGTTATTTCTGAAGAGGGAAAGAAAGGAGAGGGAGGGAAGGGGGGAGGAGGTTGGTTGGGAGCCTCCTGGGCAGTCTGACTGTTCTGGGATGGATTTTGTGCTTCTGTATTACTTTTAACTTTTATATGCTTGTAAATTGTGCTAAGCTGTAAATACAGCTTCCTTAACTTCCAGCTGACTGAGTCCAGTCTGGTGAATTTGTGTGTGTGAGTAATTCCAGAACCATCGCATTTTATTTTGGCATTCAATGTGAAGCTAACTGATCTTGATTGATTGCTAATTAAGTCTAGAAGTTAAAGATGATGCTATTTTAGCTAATTTGGGCACTGGTCTGGCCAGTGTACCTCTTTTACATCCAACACTGGATTGTTGCCGAGCTTTGTTCTTTGTTCTTTGACATGATATGGGGAAAGATAAAATCGACATTCCTGGACTTCGGAGACTATTGTCAGGGATGGATTGGCATTAATATTACTGAAACTATTACCAACTCTGCTTTTAATAAGTCAGGGGTATTACAATTCCAGTTTCTTCTCCTACAGCTTTAATGCAAGTTGTCTGGCCAAAAAGTGAACTGCCAGACCCCTGTAGCGAGTTCTACTCACGTAATATGGTACTCTGCTCATCACGTATGAATATAGCCCCAGTAATTCTCGGTTTATGACTAATGGTAGTATTGTGTATGTTTCTGTATTACTTTTAACTTGTACATAACTGTAAATATTTGTGTGTATTTTATACATATATGCTTGTAAATATAGTTTCCTTAGCTTCCAGCCAACTGAGTCTAGTCTGGTGAATTTGTGGTGGGGGGTGGGTAATTCCCAAACTATCACACCTAAACACCTTACAGAACATTTGACAAGCCAATACAGAGGTTTACAATCCAATTAAAATGCATTTTTTTATACCAGGAACACTCTAAGCCAAAATTACTATTAGAAAAAAAAATATCATACTCTTTCACCATTTTTTTACACCCCCAACATTTGATACTTTACCATATTCTGTAAATAGACATTATACGGATTGTACTGTATCTTTGTTGCACAATCCTCTTGTACACAGAGCTAAATCAAAATGATATTGTAAGAAACTCCAGATACTCCATTTCTTCTGAGAATACAACCTTTACATATTAAAAGTAGAGGGGTTAAGGTATAAAATCAAATGCAATGTATTCCAAAATTCACATCAGTTTCACAACTTATTTCAAATCAGGTTAACCCAGAACTGCCATGAGGAAAGAACTCTCCCATCCCCATTCTCTAAGCATCCATTTCTGCCCCAAACGACTCATTCCATCTGCCTGCCAGCAGAGTATGTTCTATTTGCCTCAACAGTTTTGCTGGATTAGATTTAACTGACTAGCTCAGCATTCTGCTCCCTGTCCAACTTACAAAGCAGTGGTATAAACAGATATAATCAGATCAGGAAAGAAGCCAGCACACTTTCCATTGGAGGGCAGAAACACTTCCACAATAGTGCTAATTTACCTCAACTGAAACTAACAGCCATTATCATCACAACTTCAAAACCAAGTAACTAATTTTCTTCCTTCAGACACCACTAAGATTCACTGCAAAACACAATCCCCCACTGACCAAGGACAGCTATTACTAAAAAAAACCCTTTTGCAAAACAATTCTTAATCTGTTCATTGCCTCAGTTTAAGGGTTCTGGTTTAGGAAAAAAAATCCTTATTATTTTTCAGTTTCAAATTACACATGAAAATAAGTAAAGAGCAATAAGATACATTCCAGCTATGAATAAAGCAGAAGTGTGTTTCTTGACAGAGTAGCATCATCCAGATGCAATATAAATATGCAAATTATTTTCAGAGATGACTCCATGAAAATATTTCAACTGGTTTGCTGTTGAAATTATTTTTTCCTTAGGAATAATATAACTGAACAAAAGATATAACAGCTCCAACATACAAAGGCTAATAAAGACCCTAATCAGATAAAGTGGTAAAAGTCTTGGACAAAACACAGGTCCATGACGTAACTTATGCAAATATTATACCTCTCAAGGCAAGACAGGGCTTCAGTGACTGTATCAAAACATCAAAGTTTTAAACAATGGCAACTAATCCAAAGGAGAGAGCAGTAAACAGACTTCTCATACAGAAATACCTACATTCCCTGAGAAAGAACAACTAGCATGTAGTCCAATCTGTAAGAAATTCTACATTTGATTATTTCTTTGCAATACTTTTGTATTAATAACATTTGTAATTATTTTTTAATTACTATTTTGGGCTGGTTTAGTCATGTGTACCACACAAACTTGTATGTATGCTGAGAAGGACATTTGAAAGCATTAGTTATTTGTGAATCAAGCAATTTTACCATGTCCATATTTCTACCATGAGCAGCCCATGGACTTGGAGATAGGGAATCTTCTAGATTCTTCTTACAGGAGTCACACCAGTAGTCCCTCTGCTGCTATCAAAATGCCCCTAGGCACCAACTCAGCACAAATATGCCAAGCAAATATATCCAAACAGTCACAGTCAGCATGTAAGATTGTGTGTGGAATTAGGACTGTTTGTTACCTGCTGCAATGGCATGCGTTGGATTTATTAAAAAATATATTGTTTATTAATTTTGGTACTTAGTAATCTCAGCATGTGCCATATTTCAGTAATAATTGTTTCTTTGCATGGTCATGGAGGGTATTACATAGAGGGAAATAAACAGGAGATCTAGAACACTTCAGAAATAATTAGCAACTACATAACAAACATTAACTCTTTAGGAAAGAGAATCTTACGGCCAATATGCCACTTGCCCTTGAGGAAGACCTGAGAGGTTCCTTTCTGCTAAGGCAGAAGGCACAACAGAGTTTAGTTATAGAGAGGCTTATGAATATTTACTCACAAAATATTACATCAACACCTTGCTGGTCTGAAGCACAAGGCAGAGCAGAACACACTGAGGCAGAGCAGAGCCCATTAGCTCCATTTATATTAGTTGCCTGAGTGTAATGGCTCATTTGGCCACAAAGACTCACCGATCAGAACGGTACTTTGCCAAACTGACCATATTAGGTGAAACCAGGGCTTGCTTACTCTTGTTCACTTCGGGAGGGGACACAACGGCCCAAGCTTTTGTTTTTCTCCTGTCCTTGCTTCCCCCAGAAGGGTGGAGCAAGGCAGGACACGTTTTAGGCCTATTAGTCTTTCACAACACCTGCAAACCTCACTTTCATCTGCACTACAATATATTCCATCAGTCATTTTCTCCCCCAGATACTGTCTTCTCAGTTTGTCTGCAATCCTGCTACAATTCCACAATCAGTTCTTATCCTTGCTTGCTCAAGTAGTTTTGCAGCATCAATGCAATGTCCCTCTCTACTTCTTTCCTAGGACAGTTATGAACAAATGGGATAGTAGACATCTCTACTTCAACACTGATTTATAATTTCCATCTATTTCTTATCTTTTAACAGATTATTTATACATGTGGAAATGTCTCCTGTTACATCATCACTATTTAATGCCCTTACAAGGGCAGAAAGATGTAAAAAGCCTTACTGAAACTTCAGTAGAACACAGTGGCCAGATCAGCTTTACAGTCTTACTTGCTTACCACTCCAACATAAGGCAAAACTTCTCTTTGTGAAAACTCCAAATATTCTAAACTAAATCATATTCACCACATGTTGCTATGATCTTAACTTCAGTTTATACTAAGCTGCCCAGTACTGATGTCCAGTTTATGTGTTTGTGCTTCTTGGGTTCCCTGATTATTTTTTTTTTCAATTATTTTTCCCTTTAGTTTTCTTCAGTGAGTTAGTCATCCACTCTGATGTGAATTATATGAAATTATTTCCTGCTGAGTGGCAAAGGGTGAACATAACACCCATCTTCAAGAAAGGGAAAAAGGATGACCCTGGAAACTACAGACCAGTCAGCCTCACTGCTGTGCCTGGAAAGATCATGGAGCAGATCCTCCTGAAGGCTCTGCAAAAGCAAATGGAAAACCAGGCAGAGGTGACTGGTGGTAACCAGCAATGGCTTCACCAAGGGCAAATCATGCCTGACAAATTTGGTGGCTTTTTATGATGTAGTCACAGCTGCAATGGACAGGGGAAGGGCAACTGATGTCGTCTACCTGGACCTGAGCAAGGCATTCGACTCTGTCCCACATGACATCCTGGTCACCAACCTGGAAAAGCACAGACTGGATGGGTGGAGCACTCACTGGATAAGGAATTGGCTGGATGGTGGCATGCAGAG
>WAAF01014292.1:0-16141 GCA_013400475.1 Tricholaema leucomelas | reverse complement strand
TAGTGGGAGGTGTCCCTGCCTATGGCAGGGGGTTGGAGCTGGATGATCCTTGAGGTCCCTTCCAACCTAAACCATTCTATGATTCTATGACAATAAGGCAGATATTAATAACATTTTTAAATAATAAAAAATAAATAAACAAATAACTAACTAACTAAATAAATAAATATAATAATAAAAAATAAATAAAAAGTCTTGCCTTAACTTATTTAAGGAGTGGTCCAAAGAACATTATCTGTCTCATCACTTTCATCAGGAATTGGGACCCGCTTACCTTCAAGGACTTTGAAAGTCATGCTAACATCTTAGCATGAGTCTTCAGTGGCCTACCTCATAATAAATTACTGTTCAAGTTGATGGTCCTGCACAATAGAATGTGGTATAGGTGCAGGCCTCCATTGGAAGAGAACTAGCCTGGTACCAGCAGTCTGCTATCCTCCACCTATGATGGACAGATGGTTTCACTGTCTAAGCTCATCACCTCGGAACAAAGAATGGAATTGCTGTCATAAGAGACTGATGTCCCTAGCATTGCTAAGGAAACCATGAAGTTCAGTGAACTTTGCTCATTATAATACCAAAACACACCTCCTGGCCTCACGCTACCCATCTTCAAGGCAGACCATGCATTTGGGCCCACCCCATAGGTACAGACCACACAGTTACTCTGCCTTTACACACATAAACCTTCCATTGTGGGGGCACCAGGGGTGGAGAGAGACAGTTTGGTCATCAGCAGGTGTGAAGTTGAATATAAAAGACGTCTCCCTAGCAACAAATGAGCTCTAGCAGGCTCTATCTCCTCTTTCTCAACAACAACAGTCGAAGAGGTCTTTTCCAGCAACAAGAAGAAAGAAGGCTACAGCCACAAGAACAGAAGGACCAGCAGGACTGGACTCTAGGACCCTTGCACTGTTGGTAGCTATAGACCTCTTCCTCTTTTCCTCTTTACTTTTCCCCTTCTCCTCTCACTCTTCTCTACCTATTATGGCCAAACAATAAAGTTTTACTGCTAATCAAAGTAAACCCCCTCAGCCTGAGTTGCCTGATGTGGCCATTTGATCTAGATTCCTAGCTCAGACATAAAAAAATTTGGAGCAAAGAAACTTAGAAGTGGAAGAGTATTGGAGTCTCTGAAGAGAAAGATAAACATTTCAGGGGCAGGCCATAAAATTACAACAATGGATAAGTGTCATGGAGGGGCTGTAGGCCCAAAAATAGGCTTATTTCTATTCCTCGCTTTGTTTTTTGCCCTGTCTGGACATGCTCGCATACTCCAGACAGAGGTAAACACCTTGAAGGCACCTAGGGGGGACAATGGCCTTGGCGCCACTCTGGCTGCTCAGNCTCAGACAGCGCGCCCCAGAACCCCAAGAACTGTTATCCCCACGGGGATCAACTCCATGCCTGCCTTCACCTCATTTTGGGGACCACTGATACCAAAGCTCTGATTTGTGAGTACTTAAACTCTCTTATTCAAGTTGCAAAGGACCTTTATTGACTCCACCAGTGGCACTTTCTGCCACAAGACTCTGATTTGAGCCATTGGAGCTTCCCTAAAACCTATACCAAATTGTTTAATTCAACTGTAAATAGCCATCCTGTAGAGTGATTTCACTAACAGTGTACAAAGGATTTGTGTGGGTTTATTGTATATAAGTTTGGGGAAATTTTTGTATAGATTAATAAATTATTTAATAACAATCAAATCGGCCTCGGATCTCCCCAGAATTCAAATTAAACCCCTTTACAACAGTAAGTTAATAGAATTTTATTGGAGCATCAAAAGCTTTATTTCTGGAAGCACAGTTTGTATCTTCCCCTTTGCTACTTCTGCTGTGCCTGCTGCTATCTTCCTCTGCCACTGCTTTGGCTGCTGCTTTGCCACCGCTTGACTCTGTCTCCATCGTCTTGAAGGTTATTATATTCTGTGGTAGCTTATTCTCCTTATACTATTACATTTAGTTTAAACTGTAGAAAACATAATTTCATTCTTTTTGACTTTTCAAACTCTGAGTTGTAGTGAATTTACGCTACTGGGGGAGGAATCTGCACTAACCCATCACACCTTTGTTCTGCACTTTGAGATCACACCAATGAACCACCATGAGTCCACCGTTTGGTCTGTGACAACAGGGTCACGGTAGGCCTGACAGGCCAAAAATGGGCTTGCCCAGGCATGTTTTTCTGCACTCTCTGCTTCTGCTGTGGGGAGAAGCAACTGCAGGAAAGAGGACAAAGGACCTGAGGCCATTGAGTCTAAGGATTCTGGCATGTCCAGACATGTTCCCCTGCTCCCTCTCCTTCTGTGCTGGGGAAAGCAACCACAGGAAAGGCAAACAGAAGCCCTGGCTTCAATAATATGGTCAAGTTTGGAAAATGCCATTCTGCATTCTGATTGGCTAATCTATGTCCAAAGCCCTATTAGCCTTGGGCTGGTATTGATAAAAAGGGATGAGCAGTTAGCATGGTGTGCTGCTGCTGCCTCATTACATCCTGAAATTGCCTGGAAACTGCCTGCTTCGAGTTAACCAGGTAAAGGCTCTAAAAGCCTGCACACGATCAGCCTGCATAGCCAGCATGACATTATGCCAAGACTGCACATCGCACTGCATCCTGCCTGCCCCTCGGCGAGGCTTCTGCTGGATCTGGAATCAAGAGGAACCAGGTCAGAGACTATGCTATAGACTCCCAGCTTCCTGAGAAAAGAGCCTGGGAAACTCTGACAGCAACCCATCCACATGCTTTGGGTAATGTCTGATAATATTTTTGTGAGTAAATACTTAAAACCCTTTTGTAACTCCCTCATTGCCTTCTGCCATAAGCAAAAAAGAGCTTGCTGTGTCCTCTAGTGGATAAGTGGTATGATTAATCACATGCGGTATAATCAACTGGTGAGAATCTTCTCTTCCAGTATGTTTCCATTTGCCATTTAAGAAATAAGAGATCTAGTTTTGCCTGTTCCTGCGTGTATAAATTTCCAAACCAAAATTTCGAACCTTGTGAATAAGTTTTCTGGTGAGTTTTAATGTTAATAAGCAGTTTTCATAGTTATTAACAATCTTCACCTGGACATCAACATTAATACAGATTATTAATTTTGCATAATCTGTCGCAGTGCTCAGTTGTGCAAGATATTTGAAGGATATCTACAGTATGTGGGCAGTATTAAAACATTTAAAACAATTTAAGCAACCCAGAAAAATGCAAACAGTAAACTTGGAAAGATATTTGCATTACAATATGCTGCTTGCCCTTAGGGGGAGACTCAAGAGGCTCCTTGCTGCCAAGCAGTGGCAGCTAGGTACAATACAGAGCAGGAACCTTTTACAGAGAGGCTTTATAGAAATTACTCACAGATTAGTGGCTCTGGAATTTTTCTGGGGCTGCACTTATGCAGAGAATGCAGTATATGCTGTACCAGGTTTAAACACAAAGCAAAGTGACAGCTGGCTGCCAGTGGATTTCTCCCAGTTCACAGGGCACTGCTGCCTCTCCTGGCTGTTCCGGGGCTCTACACAGAGGTTTCCAGAGTTCCCTGGGGCTCACAGGCTGTTCGGGTCTCAGGCTCTTAGGCAGTGTCCCGGTTCACTTGATGAATCTGTGTTGAGGTCTGGGTGCGAAGCACCTTTTGCTTGCAGGCTGTAACTGTGAGTTGCAGTGACACAGCTTACTGGGGGTGTTCAGCTCACCTGGTGCTTACACCTTTCTGCACCATGCAGTAGTAGACCTCACCATTGTTTCCTTTTCACAGCCTACAATCTAATTCTTCTCACCAAAATATTCCAGCTAGCTTCAAACTAGCACAAGGTCTAGGCAGCTGTTGCCTGCCAGCAGGGTTCTTGGTGAAACCAAGAAGCTCAAACTCAGTGAGCTGTTCCTTACAACATGTCAAGGCTGGTAGCTGTGGTTCCTGGCAGCTTTTTGCAGAGATTTTCTTGCCTACGGGTGACACACTGGGCACTTGTGCTTCTCCCAGGTAAACTGAGTCACAGAAAAGATCCTGGGTATACAAGACAACAAGGTACAAAGCACCTTGTTTACAATCTGGCTTGTGTTTATCATATGCCTGAGAATGAATTTGGCCATTGGCAATTGCAGTACACAGAGTACTTAGCCAATAGATTGGCATTAAGCCAGACCTTGACCATATTTGGCAAAGGCATGAGCCTTAAACAAGGTGAACATAAGCCCAGTGTGTGCACCCCGTTTACTACAAGGTGTGAACATGAGCAAAACATGTCTAGGCAGGCCCTTGTTTATCAGACAGCTGATGCCTGGTCCTTTATCTTTTTCCCGTGTTCTCTCCTGGACTCTGGAAGCAGGAGAGGGTTATTATGCCTGAACAAGCCAGGACTTGTATTGGACTTGTTTTGGGCTTATTTGGCCCTTCACCACAACTCTCAGCAATTTGCTGTTGCCCTTTTGATACTTCTATTTCGTCTGTTTCTTCAACAATACCTTCTACAGTTACCGTAATTTCCAGAGATTCTGCTGCAGCTCATGCACAAGGGTTGTACGATGCGACTCCCTCCGTTTACCTTCACAGCAACAAACAACACAGCATCACTTTACCTCCTCCCTGCAACACCTGACAACAGCAGCCTTATTGATGAGTACTCCTTGTCATCTACCAGCCTCTCAAGTGCTTCTTGCTCCTGCTGCATAGGAAAAATGGTACTCTGGTTTAGCAGCATATTGTGGAGCTTTGAACAGATGAATGAAGCTCAGCCACTTAGGTCTGTTTCTATCTCCTAACCTTTATGAGCCTTTTGTTTTCAGAGAGTCATGGAACAGCAGAGCTTTGAAGGGATCTTTAAAGATCAAGTCCCACACCCTTGCCAGACAAGGATCACCTAAAGCAGATCACATAGGAACACATCCAGGTGGGCCTTGAAAGTCTCCAGACACAGAAATTTCACCATTTTTCTGGGCAGCCTGTTCCAGTGCTCTGCCACCTTCAAAGTAAAGAAATTCTTTCTCATGTTTAGATGGACCTTCCTATGTTCAAGTTCATGCCCATTACCTCTTGTCCTGTCAGTGGGGAGTACTGAGAAGAGTCTAGCCTCATCTTCCTGACAGCAAGCCTTTAGATATTTGTAAGCAATAAGATCCTCCTTAGCCTCTTTTCCAAGCCACACAGACACAGCTCTCAGCCTTTCCTGATATGATGGAAAGGCTGTTCCAGTCCTCTAATAATCTTAGTGGCCCTACACTGGACTCTCTGCAGTAGTTCTTTGTCCTTGAACTGTAGTGCCCAGAACCAAACACAGTACTACAGGTGAAGCCTCACCAGCAAGAGTAGAGGGGGAGGAGAACCTCCCTTAACCTACTGGCCACACTTCTCTTAATGAATCCCAGGATATCATTGGGCTTCTTGTCCTAAAGGGCACCCTGATGGTTCATGATTATCCCTTGTTGTCTACCAGGACTCCCAGGTCCTTTTCCTCAGAGCTGCTCTCCAACAGGTCAGCCCCAACCTGTTCATTTAGCTACAACTTCAGCTTTTTGAATGATTGTTTCTGTGGCCTTTGTTACTGACCTGTTCAGATACACAGTCTTTTAGTCATACTGAAACTTTTCTTAGCTGTTAGCATGCACTGGTGCTGTACATGAAATGTGTAAAAGGATGTAATTTTTTACTTCCATTGTAGCTTGAAAAAGTCCAGCTTGCAACAGCTAGTTAGACTCAAAGACTGAGATCCATTGCAACCTTCTATTAAGTATCTCCAAGTTTGTTTTGATCATTACCATTATAACATCATCAATCATGACCATAGAAAAATTGGTATTTTGATTGCTTGTGCTGGTGAAGAGAATAAATAATGCACTGACCTTAAAATTTGACTTAATATGACAAAATCACAAAAAGCAAAAGCTGTGATGTTAAATCTTTGAAATGCCAGGAAATACCAAAGTTTTATATCAGCCTTCATGCTACCTTCTTACGTTAAAATAAATCTGTATTTAAAATAGCAGAAATCTAACAGTTATATGTGCATTGAAGGCGGCAGTATATATTGTTATAAAGAATCGTAAGATATGCAAACACATAACCTTGCAATATGTTATACTAAAAACAATTATCTTAGAATCCTTTTATGTGCAGTAGAAGATCTCTTCTTCCCTGAATTAATTCCCTGAATTAAATAATTCAGCAACACTTGTCCTTTCATCCCTCCCAGTTAGCTACAAGGCCTACCCTAAAAGCAAAGAGAAAAAGATCTCACTGCTTTGAGCTGAATTCCAGACACAATTAACTGTTACCATTTTTACTGATGCAGTCTTCGTCACATACTCTCACACATCACATACAACTGAACTCTCAACCCAATAGAAACTGTTAGCTTTGACACGGAAATAACTGTTCAAAAAAGTTGGTGTTGTATAAAAAGCACTGTGTATGCCTAACTGCAAAAGAGCAGTATGCAATTAAACTACTAAGATGTAATGTAGTTAACTGCTCTTAAGAGCAGTGTGTAAATCTGCTTGTGTGTTTAAATGTGTGCACACACACACAACACCACACATCATCTTTGTGTTTGCAAACAGCTTCAGTCTTAAGCAAAATGGATAGTCATGGAATTGCAAACTACAAAAATGGACAAAAAGAAACCCTGTTAGCAGGTACAGTATGTGCCATCTGGAGTATGAAAGCAACAAATACCAGAATATTGCCACTGCCTGATACAAAAGAAGGAAGACCTCAATAATCTGTCAATTTGTTTGAAAATATACTACCACAGTCTGCACAACACAGAAAACTGAACAGTTTGTTTCAGCATCAGATCAGTAATTTACATAAGCTCATGAATTAGGGGTAGTAAGCCATAAAGTTTCTACACTTTGTGACCTGCCTGACCCAAATTTTATATACAATAATGCACATTTTTCATAGCTTCAAGTAAATTTAGAAGAGGAGTACAGATAAAGCATGACCAAATTAGATTCTGAAATGTTCTTTGAACCTTTTTAAAATTACTCTTTCAATAGATTTTTTTTAAGCCTGTGTACATAAAGCAATACATAGACAGCTGTGCTCAGTAAGAAGTTTTTTTATATAGAAGAAAAAACGGAATACAGATGAAGAAACATTCTTTTGTTTTGTTTTGCATATAGGACGGTATTAAAGACTGAAACAGTGATACGAGCGAGTCACGTAGTTATTGCAACTAAAACAATCAGCTGATAAATGTTATTATCTATCCCATTGGGATAATCTGGTTACAACTACTGTCAGTTTGGTTCTACAAACATACTGCAACATTGCAGTATCTCTTATAGATTTATAGACTACATTCTACTTTTTTTTCCCTAGTAACTCAACTGAAGCTTTCCTTTCTTCCATGTAATAAAACTTATGAAGTATCTGCCATTCCCAGTTTCTCAGCTAGGAACTTATTACATTAAGACAGAATAGTTTTCAGTTCTACTTTCCCATCTCTTCACACACACACATACACCACAAAATCTTGTAAAATTGCCTATAAAGATCCTGTTAAATGCATTCCTGTGACAAAAGATTTCTGCAAGCGATACTCTTGATCCTAAAGAACATACATTGCGTGCAAAAATTCAGTCAAAACATGATCACTTAATAGTTGTCTTTGAAAAATTAATATGAAAGACATTAATGTTGCAGTAAAACAAGATCACACACTTTGTTTCTTCTAAGCATTAGTTCAACATGCTGAAAGATTATTGTTTTCTGTGGAAATCGTATCACCATCTCATTTTCTCCATCATTACTGCTGGGAGGCCACAGCAAACCAGAGAGATGCTTAAAGAAGATGTGTATGTTTGTTTGTTTGCATGGCAGCTCATTTCAGATCTCTTTAAATATTAATAAATAGATGTTTAAAAAAAAACAGTATGGACCTATGACAGCCATCAAGGCACTATAGGTTATCTTCATACCAAATTTCTCCAACTTTCCAGCAAATTTCCATTAAGGGTATCATTACTATTTCCTCTTTAGAAACACTTGAATTTTATAGAATGAAAAATCTCATCAAATTTGAGTTGTACATGGCAGATGAAGAAAATAATGGTAATTCTTCTCAAATTGAAAACAATCAACACTCTTCTTCCTGGCATTATAGAACAAACTTCCACTAATGTGTTTCAAGGCATCACTCAAAATACTGATCTGGATTTAAGACTATTTCCTAACATAATTAGGCCCCACCAAACTGGAGGCTGCAGTAGCTTTAAGCCACAGCCATACCCGTGTGCATGCACTCATGTGAAAGTATCGCACACACTAAATTGCACTGAGGCCGTGACAACATGCAACTTAGTAATGTGCAATATCTCCACCAGAGCAAGCATGGGAGCTTCAGGGAAGAAGGATATGGTGCATTCAGGAAGAGAACAACATGCTACTCAGGGAAAGGAAAATGGTTCAAGCAAAGGCATGCATGCTACTACTTTGGACGCCTGTCAGTTGGTGAATTACCACTTTATCTATTCAGATTAAAAAGAAAAATCAGACAAGAAGAGCATCACCTTCCCATTTCATGGGTAAAAGGCAAACTTTTGCTACATATGCAGTAAGGTGTGAGAGTTACTGAACTTGATTTTACTTGATTCTGAATAAAGCACTGATACATGCAGATAATGATTTTCCTGTGACCCTACATTACTAATATAATTACAATTTAAAAATTCACTAACTAGTGTGGAGAACTAAAATAGTTACATACAGTCAACTGGCCCAAGTGGTTCTCACACTTCTAAAGCATGTAATTGTGGCAGGGAACTGCAAAACTCCTTCTTTCCCCACCTCCATCTCCGGAGGTTTGAACGGGGGA
Source organism: Tricholaema leucomelas (assembly GCA_013400475.1). Taxonomy (NCBI): domain Eukaryota; kingdom Metazoa; phylum Chordata; class Aves; order Piciformes; family Lybiidae; genus Tricholaema lacrymosa; species Tricholaema leucomelas. The sequence continues at coordinate 7,328 of WAAF01014292.1, read as the reverse complement.
AGAAGAAGGCGCTAAAACTTTTTTCCTGCCCTACACTCCCCTGCCTCCCTGTCATGGGCTTGAAGGGGCAACACCAAAAAAAGGCACCCTTTTCTACATGTGTACTGGCTCGTGGGAAAGCCCACACTGGAATTGGCTGGATTCTTCGCATCCAGTGTATATATGGCGTGGACATATTGTCTAGGAAGATTTTAAATAGCGTGAGGAAAAAAGCATGCACAGTTCCTGCTTTTGTGCAGTTCAGCTCTAGTTCCGCTCTTGCATAGTTCATTCCACTCCCCCAAAAGTCTGCAAGTCCTTCCCATCTCTTCAAGAGAGCTGCCAGTGGCACCAGGACCTGGCTTCCTGCTCACAATCTGAGCTGGAAAACCCTGCCTCTGTCATGTCATTCGTAGGAACATGCCAGCAGTTTGGTTTTTTTCCCCTGTGCTGCATGATCTTTGCCTTGTGGAAGCTGTCTACACACACTTTGGACTTTGGCGGGTTTTATTTGTATTGGACTTAATGCTGTGTGGATCCACGATTGGATTATAACTTGTGGTTTCAGAGGCTGCCACAGATATTCAGCAGGGATCACCTCCAAAATCCTACTTCACCTCTGTGAGGAAAATCTGCTTTTTCCTAGGGTCTCTGCTCAGTCTGATTTAAAAGTGAGGTAAAGCTGTCTTGCAGTTGAGACTTTTCCATTTTCCGACTCTCCTAAATTACTTAAATTGCCCTTAAGTATCCTTGTGAAGATTCCTGACTGAATTAGAACCTGCAAATAAAATGTAACTTAGTGTGCACAGAGTCTGGAGATGGGCTTTTGGGAAAATAAAAATAACCATTTTTCATAATTCCTGCCTCGGCCAATTAAATACCCTCAACTAAATCAGTAATCAACTGAGAATGGTGCCAAAAGAATTCCTACAGCTCAACCTACTCTGGCATAACCCTTCTGCCAGTCACCAGTCCCCTCCATATTTCCCTTTCTCCACTGGTTCCTGTTGCTGAATATCAGGAGTTTCAGTGAAAGGAAATAATGTATTCACTTTATTTACAGGTTACTACAACACCACTGCCACTCAAGGGAGACACTCACAAATGACACACAACACTGCCTTCATAAGTCATCATAGTTTTGTGCTGATATCCACTTATGTAACATGGAAAATGGGGGGAAAAAATTAAACACAACACCAAAACAAACCACACACAGAAGAGGCAACAACAACAACAAAACCAAACAAACCCCAAACAAAAAAAGGAATCAAGCCAAACTAAACCAGCCCTCAACAAGAAACTTAGAAACCAAAAGACACACCTCCCGCCCCTACCCCCTCAAAAAACCAAACAGAATGGGAGAGAATGGCAGGTGGGACAGAAGGCAGAAGGGCAAACAAACCATTAATCAAGAAGATGAAATAGCAATGAAGTGTGGCCACATCAAGAAAGTTAACTTTGGAGTGAGAAAGACCTGAGACCGATTACAAACCAAAGAAAAAGAAACACATAAACCACCTGGGCATGACAGACTAAAACTACCGGAGAATAGAAGCTATTTTGCTCCTGAGGCATTAACAGTATTGAGAGTTACTAACATTTTCCTAAAGCTTTATTTCCCACCACATGTGCAGGCAATGGCACATCAAACTCTTGCATGGAATCTGGCATTGTGAATTTCGCGTTAGTTGCTTTATTTGAAGTAGCACTTGTACTTAATACTTCAGTCAGAAACTCCTGTGATCACATATGCCTTTGACAATGACTTTCCTCCCAGGTTTCTTAAGGAATCAATCACACAAATATTGATTATCCCTCTCCCCACCAGATTACATGCTACCTTCCTCAAGATGTAACCAGTCAGGAGAAACAAAGGCAGTACAAGACAACAAAGCAGACATATGTGATTACTCTAAAATGATAGGAATGGTTCCACCATCAAAGTTACTCAAAACCATGAAAACTGATTTATGAACAGTTTGCAAAGCCAAGGATATTCTCTAGTCCATAGTTTGTTGGTTTTCTGGAGGATTGTCTGTAGGCTGGCAGGACTTACCTGTGAGAACTGGGGCAAGTCCATCTACTGGGGCAGATATATTGAGCAAAGGAAAATGCCCAGATTGCAAACAACATCATTCACAACACAAAGAAAGACCAAGCCAGCAGCAGGACACCCTCTGATTTTGGCTCCGTCCTTTGGTTCACTACCCTGGGAAAAGCCTAGAAAAGATGCACTATGTTCCCAGACCTGCTCCATTCTGAGCAAAGGTTTTTTCTTGTATCACTCCCTTTCCTCTGTGTGTCTAAGGATTAAGAGCAAGACATTCTTGAAGATTGTAAAGGGTTAACCCTGCTGGGGGTGATCTGAACTTGACCGCAGGTGCAATGGTTAGCCCACTCTCACTTTATAAGTTAGACCACTTATAAAAACAGGAACTTCATGTTTCTTTCTCTTTTTGAGTTGCTTGCCTGCAGCAGGACCCTGGTTCCTGCTGCTCCTGCTTTTGCCACATGGCCACCCTACCACATTGTGGGATAAACACCTCCTGAATCTACCTCCATCCATTGCCATCAACCTGGTTGTATACATCTTTTGTACCTTGTTTCCCTTCCCTACACCTTATGGTAACTCCCCTTACCTTAAATACCTTTTATTTATTTTAGAAGTTTTTCCTTTTGACCTCCAAATTGAAGCAAGACTATTCTTTGGGTGTTTCACCCCTTTTCACTCTCTAATTCTTTTCTTTCCAAAGCAGGGAGAAGGAAAGGCATCCTTGTATTGTTTTGTTAGGCTATTGGGGCCTGGGAAGCTTAAACTAGAACCAATACAAAGATGAGGCCAGACACAGATGATGGCAGCAGGTATGTCTTGGATTCCCTTCACCTTCTTTAAAACTTCTGCACTGTCTCTATCACTGCATCTTTGTTTTTTTTTTTAATTCTCAGTAAAATACAAATTTAAAATGTTAGGTTTTGTGACAGAAACAGTCAGATTGAACACTTGGCTCAAAATAAGCTGGAAAACTGTTCTTAGCACAGCTCATAAATCAGTCTGAATGGACAAGGAACTGTCACCATCTTTGCAAAATCATCACCCAAGGCAGTTGCAGAAAAATATATTTATAAAAGTCACAACAGAGTTCTGATAACAGAAACTGCAACGAGAATATGTCTTGGTTTGATCAGGTGTTTACTGGAGAAGAGCTTCAAGTTAAGGGAAGTTGTGAGACACAGAAACCTTTTGCTGATTGCCCTACTCTTTTTTTTTTTCCTTTGCTCTTCATTCTCAATTAAACGTAAAGAATGTAAAAGAAGAGACTTCCTTGGTTGTGTGCAAGATTTCATGTAGTTTTTGAAAAATGCATTCTAAGTAAAAGAGCATCAGAGGTGACTGACATAGAAAAAAGAGTATTTCCTTGTCATTTGGTCAATGAGCAACAATATAACTGAATCTCTTGCTGGGAGGATCTTCACCTTCCAGACAGGACTCCTTGGATGCACTCCTAGCTTTGTGAGCATGCCACATACTGCTCAAGAGTGATGGGGGATGGAATACAACTGCTGACTTTCAAAATTCGCAACTTGATCTTTCCACACTTTCAGTCAATTTGAATTAATTAATTTTTTGAGGCTGAATTCATCTTCTGCAATGCTGCCACAGTTTGATGACTTCAGAAGTTTCATTATTAATAATTCATAACACAAATGAAGCTTCTTCCTCCTATTCTACCACTTCTGAACTTCAGTGATTTTCAGAAGCAGCATTCTGAGGAATTCACGTAAAGCATCAAGTACAGAATACTCCAAACAAACAAAAAATATTAATTCAAACTGCTTGAGTGAATACACAGACCAAGTTTCCTTGCATGTGAGAAGTGGCCTCACATTTCATTCTCCAGACACTTGCTTTTTCTCATCATATTTACAGTTACTGTTGCACGCTGCCTTTTTCCTACTTATTTTCTTGTGGCTTCTCTAATATTTTATTCCTTTCAGGTCACTATTCTAAAACTCTGACTAACATCTTCAGTCACCTACTTCACAGACCTATAAAGTTAAAATTGCCTTTAATAGAATCCTCCTTGCAGAGTATCCATGCCCAAAAAAGCCATATCCTGGGTTTTAACACTGTTCTCCTTTACCAACAATTTGTGAGACAATTTGTGAGACAAGCTTAAGTTTCTAAATCTGCCCACATTCTTCACAGAAGATAGAACAGATATAGTAACCATTTATTCAATGGAAACTTAGCAGCAGTCACTCAAGGAAGGGGCTATTAAATTTTTGGCAGAATTAAAAATTTGCTGCTTTCTACCTGGATTGCTTCTTCACTTCAAAGGACTACAGCAGTTACCATTGCTGTTCAAGATCTTACACACTGTGATAAAACTCTGTTTTTGTTAGAATGTACCCAAAACCAGATTGATTCCAGCATCAGATAACAACACTCACTTGTACAGTACATCTACGAACAACGGAATTCAGTAAATGAGCATGGAAGGCACTTACACAACATCACCAATTTAAAGTCTACTCATGTTTTTTATGCACGCACAATACGGCACAGCAGTGATATGAGACTTCTGCATATCATTTATCACGAGTCTGTTGAATTTGCTCAGTCCCACAACTTTCTCAAAAAGTGATCTGAGACTTAAACATATTATTTAAAATTAATTTATTACATTACAAACACATTCATGTTTCAAGCTGCTAACAGATGAAAGCTGACAGTTTCATTCATCTGTCATGAATGAAATACATGACTAAGCCACCCTAAAAACTGTTTTATTGTGAAATCTCAGAGATGCATATTTAAAAACATACAAAAAAATCTTTCTTCTATTACGGTTGTAGTTTAGAGGTGAAACCTAAGAATGGTAACTAAGTTTGAAACACTGTGGAGGCACTCAAGGTGCAGTACAGTTGTGATTTATGTGGCAGTTCCCCATTGGTGTAATTTGGTTCACAGTAATCATAAGCTATGCTTCTCTCAAATGAAAATGAACTGGGAAATGCACTCGAGTAGTATATCTAATACACTCTTGTGGCAAACAGGTACTTAGTTCCCAAGATTAGACTAGAAATATTACAAGATAATTACTCTGAAATGTGTACAGCACAGACGTCAGGTCCTCCACTTAACCATTTTGCAGCGCAAATTTGCACCTTCTGAGCTGCATTAGTCATTAATGCTAATGAAGCCACAGACAACCTCCTTCCTGATGGGTTAGGATTCTAGTTTTATAAAATAATAGCATTCACTACAGCATTGACCTCTAAAAACTTAAAAGATTTCACCTTTAAAAAGGCAAGTCAAACCAAATTGCTCTTTAAACAATTAATAAAAAATAAAAGAATAAAACTACAAGACCACGTTAGGTTCTTGGAAATCTTTGAGGCATGCAACTCCTCTTTGGAACAGGAGCTGTTACAAAGGCTAAGTAGTTGCAGTTGAATGTGAAATGCACAAAATAATTTCCTAGAAAGAACAAGAGATCATTAACATACCTTATTGCTTCCTCAACAGATTGACCAACTATATTTGAGGAGGGGCCTGGCTGAGACAAAGGTGTGAGGCTTATCACCCACTTTACTGGCTTGTAGTATTCGTCACTGGAACTCAACAGATAGAACAGTGTGGTGAGAAAAATCACCTGCATAACAAAGTGGAGTTTTAAATTAGAAGGCAATTAATACTTTCCAGAAATAACAGTATGTAGCTAATCTTCAGATACAGAACTGCATTGGAAAGACACAAAATACTATTCCACAAGCTTGGATTTAGGGAAACACAGAGCTAGCAAAATAATGCTCTTCCCTCCTCTAAAAAAGACCCAACTATTACAGCTTGTTATTATAAAACTTCTAGCCCTGTTCAGCCTCTTCCCAGAATCACACAAGGATCAATATTCCAGTCGGGTTATTTTGGTTTTTTGTTGTTGGTTTTGCTTGTTTATTTTTCTCCCCCAGCATGTTTAGCAGATCAAAGACTTGCCGAATAATACCATCTGCTCTTCAAACAAACAAACAGAGTGCCAAATAAATCTGAATTCTCTTAGGAGTCATTATGGAGCTGGATATCAGATACGAATTAAAGAGACCCTCACAAACAAAAATTACAAGATATTTACTAAGCTGGCAATCCTAACTGAATACTACTGTGAGTTTGAAGATCAGTCTCACTGAAAGCGATAGTTCCATTGTTGCTATTTAAAGACCAAAAAGATGCAATCAATTGTATTAGCTTCTGGTACGTTGCAATTCACCACACTTTCCTTATTGTTCTGCAAAACATGCTTTTTTCTGGATACATCAGAGAAATGTGTCCAGCTTCAAGCAGAATACCTCAAAGAAAGAAAATCCATTCCGTATGCCCCACTGGTAAAATATGAATTATATTTGCTTTATCTGCATGCTTTTCCAAGCTTAAAAATAATTTTTGCTACTTTCCTTATTTCCAATCTACTCATATACTAGAATAAATAACATCTTAACCTTTTGATAAGCCAAACAGCCTGACCTTCATAAGCCTCTTAACTTTCAACCATGTTATCTAGTCTGCCGACACCTCACACCCTCTTCCTGCATTCTCTCTGAACAGGTTCAGAAAAAACCCAAGCAAACTTAAAATGCAGGCAGTACGACATGCACTATGCCATTGCCAGTCTCAAGAGTGTCATTCATCTCTGTTCCTAACTGCTTTCTACTCAGTGGACTGGTACTACTGCTCTCCCCGACTCTTGCAGCCTGTAACTTGGAAGTCACACTCAGCTGTCCACTTGCGGTGACTCCTTTGCAAAATGTCATCTACAGGTTTTAGGCCCCATGTGTAACTTCTGCCTTGGGTGACAAGCCAATATATTTACTGAAAAAAGTCGCTGTTAACAGCATGTTTAAACAACAAACATTAATTCTGAGATCATAAAAAACATCCCAACTGAATTAGATGGTTTAACAGGAAATAACTCAGTGTCAGCAGCAACATCAGCTATGCTTTGTCACAATCTCAAATGAATACACCATGAAACTTGAATCAGATTTTAACATTGTCTGTAATGCTGGCAAGCATGGTTATTTTCTTCTTGATATGGCCTGTCATTTCTCTTAAACAACTGTTCTGTTACCTGATTTTGCTATGAAACTCCCCATACTTAAGCAGGCATCCAAGGGATTTGTCTTTCTTCCACTGGAATTTGGCTACAGATCCTTCTTTCTGTGCTGTTTGCAACACAGAAAGCATCATTTTTTCTTCAGTTCAGTATCTCCCCATTCTGACACAAAAAGCAGACTGAAAAGCAGCTCCAATGGATCTTGTGTGATGGTTTGGGTGTTACCTGCACACA
>WAAF01014291.1:27876-53907 GCA_013400475.1 Tricholaema leucomelas | reverse complement strand
CTGGCCACAACCACCCCTCAGGTAGTTGTAGACAGCAATAAGGTCACCCCCAAGCCTCCTCTTCTCCAGGCTAAACAACCCCAGCTCCCTCAGCCTCTCCTCGTAGGGCTTGTGCTCGAGGCCTCTCACCAGCCTCATCGCCCTTCTCTGGACACGCTCAAGGATTTCAATGTCCCTTCTAAACTGGGGGGCCCAGAACTGAACACAGTACTCGAGGTGTGTTCTAACCAGTGCAGAGTACAGGGGCAGAATGACCTCCCTGCTCCTGCTGGCCACACCATTCCTGATGCAGGCCAGGATGCCATTGGCTCTCTTGGCCACCTGGGCACCTGGGCTCATGTTCAGGCGGGTATCAATCAGCACCCCCAGATCCCTCTCTGTCTGGCTGCTCTCCAGCCACTCTGACCCCAGCCTGTATCTCTGCAAAAGTCTGCATATCAAACAACTTCTGTCGTCTGTCAGAAATAGAGACCTTGTAAGAAGGGTCAAGCTGCTGTTTGTGGTGGTTTTATTAAAAATATCCTTGAGGGGTTTTGTGTGGTTTGTATGGCTATTTGGTTGTTTAGGGTTTTCTTCCATTCTTTGGTTAGGATTTGGTGTGTTTAGTTTGTTTCGTTCTTTTTTTTTCCGATTTTTTTTTTTTTTTTTTGAGCACATGAAGTATTAAAATTAAGCTGATAGTCGAGTATTGCTGGATCACAGATATGGAGCACTTAAATCAAAATGTATGCTTTGAACCCATGAACAGATTCTGCTCTGAGTACTGCCAAGTGCCACTAGGTGACGTAATTCAGCATCATCGTAAGAGATTTTGCACCAGTGCGAGCAAGCAACAATTCTGTCTAGTACTGTAGCAAGGAGTAGAGGACATACTAAAGAGTCAGCCTAATCTTATTAGAATATCTAGAGAAGCTAGCAAAGAGAAAGCCATGAAGGTAAAAGTCATATTAAAAAATAACTATTTACTGATGAGTTACATGTGTGTCTCACATGTCTTACATGTGTACATCAATTCATGCCTCACTGGACAAACTGAGAGTTATACTGATCCACTGACTGTAAAGACAGCAGCATTTCTTTATCTAAAGCAACAGAACCACTCGCTAGTACAAGGAATCACCTAGCTTCTTGGTCTTTCTTCCCATGCTCCAAGCATTCATCTGTACATGTTACAGACTTCATCCAGTTTTAGCTCTTCTAGCTGTCAAAAAGCTGTATGCTTCTCTTTTTATGTTTGTTTCCTTCTAGCTTAGAAACTTAAATGGACTCCCTGATAGGCCAAAAGGCTGCTTAAACTCAAGAGTATGTGGGGGAAAGTGTGCTCAAAAACATGAGAGAGGAGTGAAACAACCCCCTTGAATAGCAGAGAGTTGTTAGTTCCACTCAACACGTTTCCTTGTCCTTTGTATGAGGTAGAAATCAATGTGGCAGATAAGGTTTTTATCTGCCTTTTAAAATGTTTAGATGATTGAATTAGCCTGTCTGCAGTGTTTTTCACCACTTAACATACTTTCACTGCTATCGTGATGAAAATTCTAGTACAGCTTCTACAAGTAATATTTTCCATAACCAAACCAGCAACACACAAATAATCATGCTTTGTATGAATCTATCTCTTGCTTCAACAAGACACTTAGACAAAAGTAAACTAAGCTATAAAGAGATTTTGCACCAGTGCGAGCAAGCAACAATTCCGTCTAGTACTGTAGCAAGGAGTTTAAACATTTTTATAAACATTTAAAACATTTTCATTAATGTCTTAGTCAAGAAATATCATCAAATTGCAGCCATAAAATGAATCAGCTACACCACTCCTGCACTTCTCTAGCTTACTATCCCCATTCAGAGTTCTGGTCATTATGTTTTTGTTGTCTGTGTTCACAGACAGTGCTAATAATCAATGAGAGATGGGATATTTCATCACAGGAGTTGCTGATTGTTAATTGCTAACCAAAAATATGTGGCAATTACCCTTGAAATTTCTTTCATGTGATGGTCACTCATACTATTACAGTAACTCCAACAGAGTCCTTCAGACTGGGGCTTTGCCTCAAGCCATGTCTTGTATCTTAGGTAAATCATCCTAACAATACTCAATGCATGAACTTCAGCTTCTAAAACAACATAATTAATTTTAAGATGTTTTCCTGTGTTTATGAAATTCACAGCCACTGACAGTTCCTCCTCTAGCTTTTATTGAGCTCCCCAGTTCATTTTCTCCTAACATTACAGGTCGAAATGGGCTGGCAAAAATTCGGTTTGTTATGAATTGGGGCACCCCCCCCAAACAAAGAAACAAACACACACCCACTAACTAAAGCACTCAAGGAAACATAACAGAAAGAGCTCACAGAAAAGAAATGGTGTTAAATAATATTAAAAAACATCTAACTCCAAAACATATATTGAGTTTATAACATAGAAGAGCACTTATTTTTTATAGTCCAGTCACATGCCAACATAGGGAAGTTTAGTCATGTCATCTACTTCTGTTTATAATAAAGGGACTCAGCCACCAGAGTCACTTTCACGTTGCCTGCACATGGCTTTCTGCTAACAGTTCCATCAATTAAAAAAGGTTGTTGTCAAAGCATATTTCACACAAGAAGCAAAAGTCCTTAATAGTGTGCCTGTATTGTTCACAACTATAAAATTATTATCATAATTTTTAAACTGATTGCATAAAATGCAAAAATATCCACAGCAGAAAAAAAAAAAAAATCTGAGAGCAATTCTGACATAAACCTATAAAAGTTCTTATCACCAGCAAGGGATTTCTTTGAAAAGACACTTGAATTTCAAAGAGTTGAGAAATGTGGAAATCTCTGCTCCTAGCCTCCCTACTACAATTTCAAATCCAAACTACTTCAGAGCACATAAAGAAAAATTCTATACATATTTTCCAGGTGGTTGAGTCCAAAGGAAAAGGGGGAAAAAATGTAGGAAGGAAGCCAAAAATAGTTAGAATAGAATAGAATCAACCAGGTTGGAAGAGACCTCCAAGATCATCCAGTCCAACCTATCACCCAGCTCTATCCAGTCAACAAGACCATGGCACTAAGTGCCTCATCCAGGCTTTTCTTGAACACCTCCAGAGATGGTGACCACCACCTCCCCAGGCAGCCCATTCTAATGGCAAATCACTCTCTCTGTGAAGAACTTCCTCCTAACATGCAGCCTATACTTCCCCTGGCACAACATTCCACTAATCACAGAAACATTCAGATTGGAAAAGACCCTCAGGATCACCAAGTCCAGCTGATATCCCTATTCTGCAAGGTTCATCCCAAAATCATATTGCCAAGCACCACATTCAAATGACTTTTAAGTATATCCAGGGTTGGTGACTCAAGTCCCCAGGCAGCCCATTCCAATGCCTGACCACTCCTTCTGTGAAAAAAAAAAAAAATCCTAATGTCCAGTCTAAACCTGCCCTGGTGCAGCTTGAGGCCATTCCCTCTTACTCTATCACTGTTTAGTTGTGAGAAGAGACCAGAACAAGGAGTCAAAAGCATGATTTCCCCTGTGGAAGAGTAAGAGTTAAGCAACGTATAATGCTTGGTAGGGAGCAAGAACAGAGAACAGAAAGCTTCTGAAATTGTATGTGATGTTAAACCTAAAAATCACTTGATGATTTCTGTAATACAATTGTAAGGAAGAGTCTTGTCTCAAAGTTAAATCAAAAATCCACAGACAAATCCATAGGTTTCATTTACACCAAATCACACATTTTAAAATTGACATCATCGTGGCAGTCTTTTTGTTGCTTAAATAGATTTGTTCACCTATTAACATAAAAATAATAATTAAATAATTACCAGGTAGAAACAACAGTAAAGGAATTGAGGGTTGGTTTGGTTTTTTTTTTTCCCTGGGACTAATTTCCAAGATTATAGGACTAGGAATAGAGCCAACTAAAAAAAAATTGTAATGGATCATTTCAGACAAACCATTCTGAAAAATGAATTATTTCCCAACAGTTTTTTGTTTTAAATAACATCAGAAGTTCAAGACTACATCCCTTGATTGTCATCAAAGCAGACTACTTACCCATAATCCATCTCCTATGTTTTTCTTTTGGGGTTGGTTGGTTTTGTTTGGGTTTGGGGTTTTGTTCTCCTTGAATGTGGGGTTTAGTGGTTTTAGTTGGGTTGGGGTTTTTTTTGGAGGGGGGGAGGTTTTGAGATTTATGTTATCTAGCATATGTATAAAAAACAATGTGCAGATTTTTCTGTGGGTTTCTTGTATGTTTGGGTTCTTTTCATTAAAAAAGAAATGTTCTAACTTTGTGTTTATAAAAGCTTCATACTGCTGTGGGTAGAAAGATAAGTGTAGGAAGACAATGCAACTGCCATTCTCATTAGTCTGTTCAGATAAGCTTTTCAGTAAAAGCCAAGTATCAGCTATGCAAACTCATTCCTTTACTTTGAAGAGTACGTAGTCACCTCCTAGAAGTGTAAATGTCATTACATTTTATGGGAGAAAAATCATATTCTTACCTGAAAAAAAATAGAGGGGAAAAAATAAACCAAAATAAATGTAGCATTATCTGACGCTTGCCATCTCACTACAAATACATCAGCGTTTACAAAAAGTGACATGAAGTTCTTTGAAGTCTAAAAATTAACATGTTTTCTCAAACATGTTAGCTCCGTGTGAAAGATAGTTCATTATCTCTGACTGTATAAACTCAAGCAATAGTGACTGTTTTCTGAAACAACCTGTAAATGTGTTAGGCTGTGTTTGCAAAGGATAAGGACTGTGCCATCCCAAGCTCACTTCAGACCATTAAAGCGGTTCTCTTCTCACCCTTATCTGAATCATCCTTGAACAGACAGCCTCTGAACAGTTTACACTCCTCTTCTTTGATCTACTTCATAAGAACATCAGAACTGTTTACTTTGAAATGCACACGTTTCTTTCACGGAGTGCAGGGAAAGGAGATTATGTTTTAAGACATGAACAGGCAAATTCAAGTCAACTAGTCATTCTCTCTGTTTCTTATGCTGCCCAATATGTCAAAAACATAACTGCTCATATTATTAATGAGCAGTAAATCTTATTCTTAAATGGATTAGTAAGAATGAACTCATTCACCTATTACACAAGTCAATCTCCCACTCTGGTTTCTGCAAATGACCTTAAAAATTGGCATTGTGATACAGCTTCAAGCCTTCTCTCCCTAAAGCCTTCTTTAATTCTCTGATACTACATAAACTGAAGTCAACAACTGTACCTCGCACTTGAGAGAAAGATGAGTCTTTACTACAGCAGTGTAAAACACTCAACTCTGCATTTCAAAATAACTCCCAAATGAAAAAAACATCGGACTTTACAAAGAGCAATGTGTTACTCACAGGCATATTGGGAAGATACTAACAGCATTACTCCATATTCGTTATCTGTTTGCAGGTTCGAGGACTACTTACTTCTACCCTAAATCAGCCTCCTTTGGTAGCAGAACAGCAACAGGGGTCTTCCAAACCTTGCATCAAACAAGCAAGAGGAGCTCCAAATTTGAGTTGAAGCCCCATATAATTTAGACGCCTATGTCCTGCGTTACTACCAATCATTTCTGAACTCCTGTCCTTCATAATAAGCTATAAAGATAGAAAATCACGGCGTAGTCCAAGCACAGGCCGTGATGCAATTATGTGGAGCTACGTGGTCAGGAGACGACTCAAGAGCTGAACTTGGCGCCAGGTCAGGTAGCCATGAGTTCTGCTAACTACCGCGTTCAGAGATTAGGCGGATGTAACAATCACCTGAAAGGGGAGATTAAAGCAACTCTCAATGGAGTTCTTTGTTCTCGGCCTCATTTGATGCCTTGCGGCCTTTTCAAACCAAACCGGGGAAGGTGCTTTAAATGTTTGCTCCTAAAGCTGGGTGGCTTTAGTGAGCGGGAGCAACGGCAGAGACGAACGAGATGGAGAAGGGGCCGTTCTCAGTGGAGTGGCTGGCCCAGAGCAGCTGCGGCGGGACCCGGCCGTTGCTACACCCGGCTGCTGCGCACCAACCTCACTCCCCGCCCGAAGCCACCGGTAGCCAGCAACCTCCGCCGGACCTCGGTGAGTCTCACCTATTCTCGCGGGTGAGGCACAAGGCGGTTGGTGCCTACGTCACCGCCCGCAAAGCGAAAAGTCCCCTTTGACGCCTCTATCCTATCCCCGCAGACATGCTCCGGTGTAGGGGAGCCGCGGAGCGCAGCAGCCCCAGGCAGGAAGCGGAGGCGGGTGGCGGCGCTGTGCCCGGGCGACCCCGCACCAAGTTCTCGGCCGCGCAGCTGCAGGAGCTAGAGCGGAGCTTTCGTGAGCAGCGCTACATTGGCACCAGCGAGAAGCGGCGTTTAGCCGCCGTATTGAATCTCACCCAGAGCCAGGTGAGCAACGCCGGGGCGCCTCGGGCCCGCCGTTGCTGAATAGGGGAGATAGGGCCCAGGCCGCCTGAGCCCTTGCGCTCCTGAAAACTGCGGGAGAGAGGAGGGGCCGTCGGCCCTTGACGATCACGGGAATAATGACAGCACCTGCAGGTGCGGCGGGTTGGGACACCTCTTTACCCTATCTCTCTAGCAGAAAATAAACATAAAACATCTTCAGCTGGCGCAGCTCTGCTGCCCGTCAGTATTGCATTAAGCCAGGGACAATACCCAAATGGAAAATGGCAGCTATGAACTTTAAGAAGTGAAACCTCATCAAACGTAAAAATTATTTGCACAGTCATCAGAATTTGTTTCCAGGCTAACTGTCCCTTTAAATTTATGTATAATAATTAAATTTATGTATAATACTTGGTAGTATTGCATAATTTCCTCCCTGAACAGAACTAACTCTACGCAGCCCTTGTATTCCCCCCATACCAATCTTGAGTTACAGTACTGGTTCAAATCTGATTGGCATGGAGCCGTCACAGCTTGGTTCCTGCTCATGGCATAACTATGCTGCCATGTACATAGATTGGTGTTATTAGCCCTGAATCTATAACTATGGCCTATTAATCTGATAAAGTCTAACTTTAGCATGAATTGCTATGTGGAAAAGGGACAAGTGGGTTGATTCTTCACTTTTTTTTTCATCCTCAGATAAAAACCTGGTTTCAGAATCGTCGCATGAAATTCAAGCGTCAAACTCAAGATGCCAGGGTGGAAGCTTTCTTCTCAGGCTTATTTTTTCCCTATCATTGTTACTCAGATGTTGTTACATCCAGCTGTTCTCATGAGATGGATATCAATGCCTCTTCTACCCCTACTCTTTGCCTTCATCCAGCTATGCCAAGCCCTGCCTTGTTGTTACCTTCTGTTCCAGCTCAGTCCCTTGGGCCGGGTTTACCGAGTCCATCTTTACTATTGCATCCCAGTCCAGGATTATCTTGTTACTCTTCTGCGGTTCCAGCAATGACTCTAACTGATGACTACAAAAGGCCAAATTTCCAGACATACCTTCCTTCATGTTAAAAATGCCAATTATTACCTGTAATGTAAATAACTACCAAATATATCTTAATAGTAATTTATTTTGTTATATTAAAGAGACAGATGCTTTAAACTTCGTATTACATTTAAGTTTGGGGTTTTTTTTTAAGGCTTGTAAACTACAGCAGATGCTGGTACTAAAGGTGGCAACTTTACAGACAAAACTGAAGAATTTGTCCAGTATTGTCTTTTACCTCAATATTCTGTACCATTCTTAAGGTCATCTCCCCTGTTTGTTGGTACATTTACTTCATTTATGCATTTAGAGAGTGAAGCTAAGGAATTAAGTGGTAAGCACATATTTTGATGCCAATGTCAAATGCAATTTAAATGTTGTGATGAAACCAGTGGAAGTATTCACAAGATCTAGTCTCCTTGGATGCTCAAAATGAAAATGTTTCTATTCTTACTCTTAAACTTTCAGCTGTAGGTCATCAACCTCGGTAAATTTATACTGCAGGGTTCCGTTAAGATTGCCTTCAGGAACTCTCAGGACTATTCCTAAAGCAGCCTTTATGGAAAATATCAAAGCTGAGCTTTTAGGGAATATTGAGGAACAAAAGATTTTACAGCAGCACAAAGTAAATGCATCAGGTGTTGCTACATCTTTTTCCCTGCTCCTTCCCCCCCCACCTAACCTCATTGACAGGTGATGACAACAGCCTTGTGCCACGCCTTCCCATCTTCCCCGCTTATTAACAGTGGTGTCGTGGGGCTAAGGAGACCGAAGCTGAAATCAGTCTTTCGTAGACAACAAGTATATTGAGAGAACAGAAATTTAATCCCAATTTCTACCCTCCAGTGTGTCATCTCCTGTTTGATTATAATCTTGGCTGACAAATCACTAAGCATGTCATTGCTAGATAGTCTCTGAATCTGCTCTCAATCATGCTTGCCTTTCCTACCCAGGAGGAGGGGGAGACACTTGAAATTTCCTCCTCTCCCAACAGCCACTTGCTCAGTGACACACTAGGAGCATATTGATATATATATGTGTGTA
Organism: Tricholaema leucomelas; assembly: GCA_013400475.1. Lineage (NCBI taxonomy): Eukaryota > Metazoa > Chordata > Aves > Piciformes > Lybiidae > Tricholaema lacrymosa > Tricholaema leucomelas. The sequence goes on along the minus strand of WAAF01014291.1, from coordinate 45,439 downwards.
GCCATAAGGGACAACATACACATTTCTCAAACTCTTTAAACGCAAACTATACTCTCAAGGAAGATGCAGCATGACTCCTAATTAAATCTACCTGTAATTTCACATCTCATTCCCCGAAGACCAGCAGCTTTGCTTCCAATGAATGTCTTGAACTGAATCGTCTCAGAGTTAAGACTGCATCTGTTTGGAAATGGCACAATTGGAAGAAATTCCCTTTACCCTTTCCTTTTCACAGGTGAGATGTCCCTTGGCTATTAAAATCGAAACCCTTGATGGGTCACTGCAATGGAGGGGGGAGGGGAAAATTCAGAGTAAAATGCAACAATCAACTTAGTTTCGAATGCATTTAGAAGACCTCTCAGGTTCATTAAGAAACTTCATTAAAGTCTAAAAGATCAAGAAATTTAAGTGTTAACTAAGATTTTTCAAAAAAGTGAAAACTGACACCATTAAGAACTGAGGAAAGAAAAAACAAAACACCAAACAAACCAACCCAGCTGAGTTACTTCCTTTTAAATGTTTGTCCTAAAGGACTCACACTTAATAAGCAGAAACGCTTAAAACGTGCAGTTATGGGCATTTATCAATCGAGGACTAAAGTTGCAGGTTAAAATCCCATTTAGACGATATGGCTGTGAACAGAACACAAATATGCTCTTAAAAAGTTTGCTAAGTATTTGTTTTGGCAACTGTAAAATTTGAAGATTCCATACTGAAGGGTTTAAACTGCTTTAACTCCTGTTTGAAGACACGGACTTGATATTTTTTATTAACACAGCTAATGCCTTTCATGCAGAAGATGGGACTAGAAATGCAAAATAATACATTAATATTTTAAAGATAAATTTGGCAACAGTTTATCCTTCCTCTTGGAGGATGAACCTAGCCAAAAGCTCAATACAATTGGTGATGTCCAAACCCCAAACACAGCTGCAGCATGAGTATAGGAAAGTCAGATTAAGATGTATTAAAATGTCTAAACCCTTCCCTTGTTACCCAAAGAAGAGTTCCAGTTGGCATATATATGGAAATAGGTAGAGATTTTTTATATATATGTACACACACACACACCCCATACAAACACACATGCCCCATACATTTATGTGGCAAACACAACAATTTAAATAGACTAAATAACTTTCCCCTATACCATGGTAAATTTTGGCAAAAGTAAGTTTCTGCTACTGTTTTTCTCTCTTTTTTTTCCCCCTTTAGCATCTTCCTTTCAGTCTATCTTTCCACTACCAATATTTTAAAAGTCCCTCAAACAAAAAATTACTACGACTGACATCACATCAAATAAATTTTAATACCATTTCATACAAATATAAAACTATTCATTTTCACATTTAACTTAAAATAACACATACTCTTCCAAATCTGACAATATATTTTAAGGACAAAATATATTAGATCACACAACTCTTTTGTTCTTTGCCTGCTCCTTTTTGTTTTCACTATAATGCGTATACTGGGTGACACTGCTTGTCCATTTTATTCTGGACTACTGTTTGGACAGAGGGATGAGGAAGAAAGCGTTGATGGTAATACGGCTGTTCATTCGCCGTAAACCGATAGGTGCTTTGCAGTGCATCGTATCTGGGTAAGGAGAAGCTGAACTGCACTGCAGGCATCGGGGTAAAAGGCACAAGTCCCTGGTGCTGTGGAGCAAAGGGGTAGTGAAGACCATCTTGAAACAAAACTGCTGGGGTTCCCGGAGGATAGCTGTAGAACGCAGTAGGAGACACGAGGCTGTGCTGGTTGTCCTGTATCTGCCTCTTCAGTTTCATCCTCCGATTCTGAAACCAGGTCTTGATCTGAATAACAAAAAGAAAAAGTGATGAGGGGTGGAGACAAATCAGGGACTTTAGAGTTGTGTTCAGCGGTTTAATACTAATCACTTTGAATTTTAAATACCGTAAATAACCTTTGCAAGGTGTACACAGATTGCTGTACATAAAGGACAACCAGTTTACCGTATTAAGAAACAAGGAACCTTGATATTTCCCTGGTAGAAAGTGTCCTCATGTTCCCAAAATGTTAAGATCGTCAATCCTAGAGGCATTTTCCACAGTGCCTGCTAAATCAAACTTTCTGAAGGCTGCTACGCCTGTTCAGAGTAGGGAAGGCAACGGGCTAGGACAGATCGCTTCCACCGGGACCCACCTGGACCTCCGAGAGCTGCAAGGCATCCGCCAGCTTCCTCCGCTCCGAGCCCCCCAAGTACTTCTGCCGTTGAAAGGTCTTTTCCAGCCGACAGACCTGCTCCGAGGTGAAAGCAGTCCGTGCCCGCCGCTGCCGCCCGCGGGTCGCGTCCGCCACTGCCGCTGAGCGGTCCCCGCCCGCACTCTCGCTCTCGTAGCCAGATGACTCGTCGGCGCTCAGCCAACCGCTGTCGGAGGCTGCAAAAGAGGAAAGGCGCCGTGATGCGGGCTCTTCCGCGGATGGGGGTTGCCTGCGCTTTCCCTCGTCCTACTGGGCTGGTCCACTGACGGCAGTCGTGGTCTGCTGTGCCCCCCCTCCCTTTCTCATATTCTCCCAACCTGTTCCCTCCTCACCCACCTGGCTCCGTCGGGGATGTATCGCTGGGCTCCCGAGGACTGTCTCGGCCTTGTTCTGCCGTGCAGGGCTCGCCGTCCGCGGGCCGGCTCGGCCGTGTACTATGTCGTCGGGGTTCGGCTCTGACCAAGAGCGGGGTACTGCCGAGCAAGGTTGGGGCGCGAGGAGGGGGCGGGCAGCAGATGTGGGGCTTGACCCCATAGGGCTTGGTCGCTGCGGAAGTGAGTTCGATCTGGTTCATGGTGGAGAGGTGATAGTGACCGCCGAGCTCTGTCCACTCTTATATGGGCTCTCCGATCCCGGGAGGACTCGTTTGCAAGTGTGAACCTACATCAAAGTGGGAATCGAGCAGAGATAACAGCTGCCATCGAGAAGGAAAGTTCACACGTCTGGCAAATGTCTACAACCCTTGGCTCCACCGTGTCTGCGAGGCCGAGGAGACCCCCCTTGAAGTGCAAACCTGCCTCTCTCTCCCGGAGGGCAGGGCACGGGCAAGCCCAGCCCAGTGAACGGGCGTTTAAAGATACCGACGGTGTAGATACTGGCGTGGTTTTATCCGCTCCCTTTTCAGCCGTGGGGTCTCTCATTGCTTAGGTACCTGAAAGTAGCCCCAAGGCGGCCCGGCTCGCAGCGTCGGGACACGGATAACACAACAGGGCCTTCCACCCCTGTCGTCGAGTCCCGGCCTGCCTGGGAAAACCTGGAAAGCCGCTATTGATAAGTCCCTATTCCCTTACTCCCTGGGACCACAGCCTGGCTGTGAAGTTAGCAGGGCTGCCAGCTCTCTCAGCTTGAACTTGGCGCCGTCTGTCTGGCCAGAGAACTCAGCAGATCTCCCGGAGTTAAGGGATGAATGCAAGAAGTAAGCAGCGAAGCTCGCACCTCATCATCTTCAGGCTATCCCAATCCACAGTGGCTTCCCGAGAAGGACAATTCCCTTGTAATGCAGGGAGGACACCAAGACAACCGCCCAGCAAAGCTTGGCTGGCGAAAGAGGTATCCCAGCAGCTCGTCTCTGAGCTCTTCTTGTGTACACTTTGCACCCATTTTTTAAACACCCCAGTGAAATGCACCGTACTAACCACCACCCCAGCAACGGTAGTGACACTTTGATAACACACAGTTATCAAAATCACAGCCCGTGCCTATAAATGGATAAATGCTGACAGGACACCAGTTTACATTAAATTTCTCAGAGTTCCCTCTGGGATGCACAACTGAAAGGAAAGAGCACCATAAGTCTGGGTCTAACAGGACAGGAGCTTGTTTCTTTCTAAGAACAGAGCAACAATCTTGGCTTCCACACGTAAAAGGAGATACAAATTTTCTTTCTCTTAAAACCAAGACAGACAACACATCGAAATAAATTCCTCACAAAAGTCTCTAGTTTATTATGAAACGTAAGTGGAGAAAATCACATTTTACCCATTTTCATTTTTTTAAGTGTTCCCTCAACTCTCTGGCCACAGAAATGGACAAGTCGTAATGGATGCTTTCTGCCATCACAAAGGCCAATGGCAGCTTATCCCAGCTCTGGCCCCAGGGAAGCGATAAAGACCAGGTACTAGAGAAATGCAAAAAATTGCATCAAGACCACAAAGCTCAGAAGTCGAATTCCTCTAGGAGCTTTACTTGCAACACCAGCCCTTAAGGGAAGGAATGGGAGAGGCTGGATTTGCCTGAGCACAGTCCCAATGGAGAGATCGGTCTGTTGCTAGGCACAGCCACCAACAGATCCTCACTTACTGCTGGTACAAGACTGTCATTTTGTCTGACACACTCATGTCAGTGCAAATGCCCAAACAGCTGACCACTGAGCTGGAGGCCATTCTCCTTCCCTGGGTCAGAAACACTTACCTGTGCATGGCATAAAATCATAGAATGATCTAGGTCATATGGAGTGCTCCACACTTAGAAGCAGTACTCCAGATGCGGTCTCACCAGGGCACAATAAAGTGGCAGGATCACCTTTTGATACACTCCAGGATGTGATTTGCCTTCTGGGCTGCAAGCACACACTATCTACTCATGTCCAGCTTCCCGTCCATCAGCACTCACAATCTTTTTTCCCGCAGGGCTGCTTTCCATCACCTCATCCTCCAGTCTGTACTGATAGTAAAGATTCTTCTGGCCCCAGGTGCAGAACCCTGCACTAACTCCTTGTTGAACCTCATGAGCTTCATCTGAGCCCACCTCTCCAGCTTGCCCGGGTCCCTCTGAATGACATCCTGTCCCTCTGGCATATCAACAGTACCACTCACCTTGGTGTCACCTGCAAATTTGCTGATGGTGCACAAATGATGATACAACAAAAAACCCCACCATAATAACAAGAGAGCATTTAAACCTCACTGCCTTTCCTGGACACATTTCGGTCACTCACTGCTCCTCAAGAGTGATAGGTACTTGTACATTAATTTTAATAACTTCTATATTAACAACTATTCCAACTGTGTATAATCTTGCTTTTTCTGGAACAAAAACACCACTGTACTTACTATCTCCATCTTATTTTAGAGCAGCCATTTCCAAATAACCCCATGTGTAGAGAAATTCAAGTAGAGAAACTCAGGCTTCACCACATATAAACCCACCCAACTGCAAGTTGATCCTATCCTTGTAATGCATTGCATAGTATCTGCAGAGCCTGACTCCTCACCACGAACAAGTTTGGAGGTAGTGTCTGAAAACCACTGGGATTCAGGAGCTCCTAAAGTGAGCACACACTTACCCAGCAAACAGCTTGCATACCCCTGCCCAGAGCAGGCTCCCCACCAGTTCTCCAGCAGGTGAAACTTAGGTCAGACAGTCCTGGGTCCCACATCCCAACCTGGGCACAGTGACAACCAGGGACTGCCTTCTATGATGACATATTTCAGCCCTACTGTCAAAATAAAACCAGGCATGAGATGACCATTTAGCACTGTGCCAAAGAAGACCACCGTACACATAAAGAAGATACATTTGTACATCATGTGTCTTATAAACTGTTAATGTTCCCCAGTAGCTGCTGCTTCCCTTCACGTTTGAATGAGGATGCAAAGAAGCAGCTAACATGTCCTGCTGTTAGCTAAAAGTCAACAAAACCGGAATTTTCTTTCTTTCTTCTTTTCTTTAAAGTAAATTAGAATCTATTCTAAACTGCCTGTTGAATAAGACGTTTCCCACCCAAACTGGGATGAAGTGAGCTGCATTTGTGGACCACGTAACCACAAAACAGATGGGCAAGTGGGGGAAGGTGTTATGTGGCACTTGTAACTCCCACGAGAAAGAGGTGGCAGCTTGGGAAACATGAAAATTTTAATGACCCTGGACCTTGGGAGAACAGAGGCTCTGCAGCTACAGTTAAATCCTTCCCTCACCTTGCAGAAATACATTGCTTCCAGGAGACACAAATTTACTTCCATTCCATTATTTTTGTATAAGTTGAAACTTCTGCATCATTCAACTGATATGTAACCACTACCAAAAATAAATCTAAGTTCTAAAGGAAATTAATTTGCACACCCAGGATTGTAGGATACTGTATTACCTTGAAAAACATAGGTATTTTTCTCACTTGATTTCTACTAAGAACATAGTGGATCCAAAATCATATTTAAAAATATTTATTGTTCTGCATTTGCATAGAAACCTTACAACAACAGTCACATTGCTCCAAGAAATGTACTGCTAAGCTATGAACACTTACAACTCAGTATGATACAGTGACTAATGCCAGGATGTGACAATTACTACCAAGCTCATCAGAAAAAAAAAAACCGCTCTTTTCATGTGAAGTCTACAAGGTTTCCAGAGACAAATGGTAGATTTATCTCACTAGTATGCAGTGGAAACACACACAAAGTATAAGCCCATGAGAACAGAGAGAACTACAGCAGTTCTTCACAAAGATATTGGTGGGGGGAAGGTTAAAAATGGAAACCAGAAGGATAATCCTTTAACAAAATCATTTCCACTATATTTGGGCAAACTTTCAGGTTCAAATCTTTCATTCTGCTAACCATGTTTGTAAGAAGCAGTCTATGAAAGAGCAGTATACTGACCAAACTATCATAGCATTTATAGTGGATTAAAAGCTGACGTAGGTCGCCAGACTTGCTGGGCTACTAAGTGACCAGCTCCATCATAAGGACAACTTTCTGAAAAGCCTAGCTATTCCACAGTTTCCCTGGCAAAACTCGAGAAGTAGAGACAATAGACAACGTAGCAAAAGCGACTGCAATGCCACCCCACGCTGAAAGGGGTAACCCCCTCCCAACTCCATGTTTTGCTGCAAAAATAGGTAGGAGTGAGTCAGGAGCAATATGGCAGCCCTGCAGAGGCAAGCAAACTGATGTACTGCCTGGAATGAGTATCATTGCTGGATCTGCAGGCAAGACATTTTGCCCGGCTCTAGCTGGGGCCATAGAAAATTTCTGCCGCTGCTCGCTTTGGGTTCCTCGGCTGGTGGGACCACTGATGATTGTTTGTACCCTTCCCTGCTCCCCTTTGGAAATGCTAACTCGGTTATTCAGCACTTCCTTTGATGTCCTGATAGGTGCTATTAAATAGTCAATTAGGCATCAACGAGATCGATTGTTTTGGAATAGATGCTTTTCTGTTTGAAGTACCCGTGAACACTAACAGGGCCATCACCCACTCGCCCATGGGAACAATAGGAACTAACACACAATAAATAACAAATGCTACTGACTCACTCGGTATTGCTGCACCCTATTCCCTCCCGGCTCACACGCTGCAAGCACAGATACTCCTGCTCAGCAGCAGTGAAGCAAACACGCGTTTTGCATTAAAAACACTTTATCGGGGAAATCTCATTCAGTTATTTGGGCAACTGAAGGACAAAGCTCTTAGATAAGCGCAAGTTAGCTGGAAACAAAGTAGTGTTTGAATTCCCATACACACCATCCTCACATTGCCCGAGGACTTATGCCACTTCTACAGAATTGCTCAGGCGGAATAACTAAGCACTAAAACAAGAATTAAAGCGCTTAACCTACCTGAATAACAAGGAGTTGCCAGTATCAACTCCTTACTAAACACTATTAGAAGATAACAGCAGGTCGAGGCCTAAGAGTTTAAGAGACAACTACAAAGGAAGAGTAATAAAGTCTACTACAAGGAGCACGTCAGGACCGAGAAATCTCTCTTCTTTTTTCCTCCCCTGCCTCGGTGGGATTTATCAAGTTAATTGTCATCTAATTGCGTATCAAAGAAAGAGATAATGGGCAGCAATTAGGTGTAATGGCCTGCCAGTCCCAGATCTCTCCCGATTAGCACACAACACTGAATAACTTCACCTGGTTTGTAAAGAGGTCCCTGGAATGGCTCCAGCGTGTCTGTGAGCTGCAGGGGGCCAGTACCTAGACCCTATTCCCAGTACCCTGTCGGCTGCTCTCACCAAATTGGGACAGGGGTTAACGAGCGCGGGCTGCAGACAGCTCCCTGACATTACAGGGGTGCTAATTCGATATTGTTTCTCCCCCTCCGCGTACGCTCAGCAGGGGAGAAAGGCTTTGAAGTTAGTGCTGTGGCAATTTTTCCCTCCTACCCCACCTTTCCTCCCCAGGAAGCCCGGTTTCCAGGTTATACAGCCTCTTCCTCGGGAGTCGCCAGCAGGCTGGGAGCTCCAACAGTTTCAGGGCGCAAGCATCAGGCTGCTGATCCTCGGCTAATGGACTTTTTTTTTTTTTTTTCCCTTTTCTTTCCTTTTCTCATTTGTAGCTGACTCGAAGACACCACTTTGTCTTGCCGGAGAACATTCCGGTGGTTATTGTGATGCGATTAAAGACACAAAGGGGAGTGCCAGAAGCGAAGGGGGCTCTCATCCAGAGTGGGGGCCCCTTGTGCAAACCGTGCTGCTCAGAGGCACGACTGCTGCCGGCTCTGGGGCCGACGCGCTGACAACAGCATCGCGTCGCTCCCCGGCAAGCTGCACCTTAATTCCAGCTGGGAGTAAAACACAGTGGACGAGAAATTCGAATAAGCAGGAATAAAACCTAAAGGGACGTCCGAGCTGCTTTATTCCAGATCAAAGTGAAAGCTTGTAGACACGTTTTAATAAGAGAATTGGACAGCTTTAGCAAAATCTAAATTATTTCACATATAGTTATCTAGACCACTATAAAGTAGTAATTACCTTCTAGAGAAAGCTGACTTTAGCAGGGAGAGTACGAATGATCATGCAGATACTCGGAAGATACTAGGCACTCAAACAACAGAACATCATCACCTCTTGCATTCATTGGAGTAGCTGAGGGGATACGGGACAATACTTGCAGCTAGCACTGCCAAAACACGGACTAGGCTTCTTGAGTATACGTGTGCTTCTTGAGCATACATACGTGGCCAAAGAGTCATTATGTTAAGTGATCATTAGCACCTTTTCAAACAAAGCCGGCTTCTGCTACCCAGTCTGCTTGCCCTAGTAGGCAACTACTAGGGCAATCCACTGTGCCTTAGCGAGAATGCACTATAAGGCGCAAAGGTGCACCCCGCAAGCGTGCCTCCACTTCTGGCACTGTCTCACGGCCTTAGCCCGACAGAGTGGTCCACACCAGCCTCGTGGGCGTCGTTGCAAAGACTGCAACAGTATATGTTATCCCTGCAGCTCTAATTGCATCTGGTTTACTCCAAACCTTTGCAAAGAGAGGGAGTTTCTTCTCCCACTCTTTCGAGCAGTGCTCGACCTCGGCCTAGCAGTGCTCGGTGAGGGCAGATGCAGAATGAGGCCGGCTGTTGCTCGCCATCGCACAGTCTCTCCCGGCTTTGCAGCTGCGGGGAGCCCGATACTGTAAGCGGTACCGGCTTCTCGTTACTAGTGCCACGGCTGGGAGGGCAGATACGGGGAAGGGCGGGAGAGACACCCCAGCAGCGCTCAGCCAGCGCTATCCACAGCAGACGGCCCACGCGGGATGTTTGGGAAACCCAGTAAGGTGTGCCTCTGCCTCTCCCTCTTACTGCCTTTGGCGGGGGACGGACGGACGGACGCACTCCGCCCCTTCGCAAACCCTGTCCCTGCGGAAGCCGCTCACCTCTGCGGGTGGGAGTACTTTGTTCCTCTCTCTCTTTCCGAGCCCTTTCATCTCTCACTCACTTCCCCCTGGCCCAGCTGTGTTGGTGCCCATTCCCTCTTCCCGTTTACCCTCCCCCCATTTGGTCCGAGGCTGGGGCACTCCCAGGCCTAGGCTCTGGCTCCAAACAGTATGAAGGACGGTTGCTTACTGTTCCTTTAGTTTGGAGTGAGCAAAGACTTTGGATGAGAGGCAGGCTTCTCCTTTGTGGCCATACAAGATTAGAAGGACATCACCTAACCCCTTAAACACTATCCTCTTGAAAACAGAATAGCCGATTCCAGTCCCATGCTTAAGACCCATTTTTTTCCCCTTTAGGTGAGTTGTATATTTATTGTCCTTGACTGTTTTGCTGTTTTAAAAAGCTTACTGCTTTAGAGCAGAGAAAATATTTGCCATTGCAGAGCATTCTCTAAACATCCTAGCTCCCTAAAGACTTTTGAAAGTCAGAGACTTTTCTTTTCAAATCAGTATAGCTATTTATTAATACTCGGTGAAAAAAGCTTCCACTCAGTGGAACAACTTATCTCGTGTCAACAAATTTTTCTAATCCCAAACTGCATCACAGTCTTGAAGAGATTTCAGAAAGATTGATAGCACCTGAGCCCTTGTTAGTTTTCTGAAACTCTTGCATTACAGATACATTAACTGTGCAATTGCAAGCAAATACTAGTATTTCAAGAGGCTAGAAAAATACAGCATGGATTACAACACAATTAAGGAGACTTCCAGATGTGACAGCTACTCGAAAATCAAGACCACAGCCTTAAGCAGCAGCTTTAACTAGGCCAGCGTACTGAGTGGCAGATAGGTCCCTGTATAGAAAAGAAAATAAGTGTGTTCAAGGATGAGCGATGTGGAGAACTGTTTTCAGACCATTCATTATATGAACCCAGATTACAAGTGCACCGGTGTGATAGTTTGGGTGTTATTGCTAGGCTCAAACTGGCACAACCGGAAATGTGCTAATAGCCTCCAAGATCAATTCTAAAGTGATGGAAATTTTTATTACTCTTTTCATGTTAGTTGACAATTGATTCTAAAAGATTTATGGCAGCTTACATCAGTCAAGGATCATTTCTCAGAGCCCTTTCTCTAGCTTGAAATCAGAACATTTTGATCTTCAGTTTCTTAGAGCATCGTTTAAGTTAAAAAAGTGCATAGCACAATGGTAACAAAATTTACTGCTACTTAAGGAAAATCAGCTTTGAATATTACATTTCTTTCGATCACCACTGTCATAGCCCATTAGTTCCATGTGAGATGCCAAGGCATTAGTTTCTTTTTAATAAGTTTCAAGGCTAGAATCTTTCCAAGATCTGTTTAGACAAAAAGTTTCTTACTAGTATACTGAGGCTGCACATGAAACTGCAAAGATATATTTACATATTTATTTAGAAAGTAACTTTTTACATCTTAAAATCATATTCTATATATTATAAAGAGCTCCAACATATAGCATCTGTTCTGCTACTGTAGAAAGACCAGCATGAAGTACTAGTAAACAGCTGTATGCACACGTTTGGTTAAAAGCACAGTCCTGTCAGAGAAAGTGCCATCTATGAAGTAGCTAAAGGGTTTGGATACCCGCTTTAGGGGACAGGGCACATTTCATGCTCTTTTGCATGCATCCTCGGTAAATCGCGGGGCCCCAGAACAGATAGATTACATGGAGACTATGCTTCCTTTAACGAAGAGGAGCTGTCTTTTAGGGCAGGGTAAATAGCTCCACAATTCTTGCGGAAGGAACTGACAGCAAAGCTTGAAACAGTTTAGATTTATTTTAAAAATCAATTTATATTAGTGTTTGCTCCACAGTGTTTCGATTGTACATAATTGCCTATAAATGCCGGGGCCTGAACTCCGTGATTCAGATTGTCCAGTATGTTGCTGTAAAGTATTTTGTTCAGTGCCGCACTGTAACTCTACCAGGCAGTTGCAGACACAGCAGCCTAGATAGCTATCAGTAGTGCAAATTCTCCTTAGTCATAGTCCATATCAGAAGGTCAGACACCCAGCAAGAAAGCTCTGGGATCCCTGTAACCTACAAAGCAGGGTGCCGCCCAAAAGCCCACAGGTTGCGCGCTGCAGGCGCTGCTGAAGTCCAGGGTGGGTGTCGGAAGAGCCGCCAAGGTGAAACCTCCAGAGGCAGCGCCTTGCTGGGGCAGAGGTGGTGGCCGGGTCACGTATGTCAGCGGCAAGGGCACAACGCCGCTCTGAGGTCCGTAAGGGATAGGAGGGCTGCAGAAAGGTTCCGTCCTCAGTTCCTGGAGCTGCCGCTTGAGCTTCATCCGACGGTTCTGAAACCAGGTCTTGATCTAGGGAAAAGGGGAAAAAGAGATGAGATCACAGCGGCAGTCAGCCCACTCAGTGGCCCGTGCCCACGCACTGTCCAGGCGCTCACCTGCACCTCCGAGAGCCGCATCCTGCCCGCCAGCTTGCGGCGTTCAGCAGCGCCCAGGTACTGCTGGCGTTGGAAGGAGCTCTCCAGGGTGCTGATCTGCTCCGCGCTAAAGGCCGTGCGCAGCCGCCGCCCGCCCCTGCCACCGGGCTCCTCCGTGCTCGAGCACTCGAGACCAGCCTCCGGCTGGGGCTGCCCACCAGCTCCTGGGACAAAGAAGACAGATTAAAGGGTCAGTCAGGCTCAGGAACCCTGGGGGTGTCCGGCTCCCCTCTTTCGCCTCTGGGCAGCCGCTGCACAGTTGCACCTTATAGGGGCCCTGGGAGTGGTACAAGGCCCATCCCTCCCTCCTTTCGCCTCAGGAGCAACAGGATACCCGACGGTCGCGGAGCCCGTGATTACCTGTTGCTGGGGGGGTCGTCAGGCGCTCCCTGCTTCTGCTGCCTCTCCTGGCCCGCGGGCCGGCGGACTGCTCCTTACTCCGCTCGCTCAAGCCACGCTGAGAGCCAGAGCCGGTCCGGTGGCCCACAGAGGATATTCCGTGCTGGGAGCTCTCGATGGAGCTCTTGAGTGCCTGGCTGCTCTGGGAGAGCCACTCCACGGAGAAAGGGGCCTTGGTCATCCTGCTAGTTTAGGAGATGCCGGGAAGGAGGGTGCCGGGGAGCACGGCTCCTCTTTTATACCGCAAGTCCCGGAGGAAAACGTTGTTTGTGTAAATACACATCAAAGGGACAGATAAGTATCATCTAATTGCCATCAGTCCTTCCCCCCAACAAAAGACACCGTTCACACATTGCCACAGTTCGCGGAGGCTCGGCTCCGCCGAGTCTGCCCCTAGAAGAGTTCACTCCGCCGTCAGTGATTTACAGCTCTTGTTACATCCTATCCCGATGCAAATGGCATTTATAGAGCTGAGCAGCCTCAAACTGCGCTGGGGAATGCACCCCTGGGGAGTGCACAGGGACTCCCTTGGACGCTGGCCGGAGAGGGGGCGTTGCTGTTCCCGATCCAAGTTTTCCTAGAGATGGCTCTTAAATTACTTTTCAAGCAGAAGATCCACTCTGGGCTGAGCACAGAATTCCCCAGACAGCCTGAGGAAGGCAAGTGGATAAACTCATTGTATTCTGCAACTGGATCATCAGGTTATATGCACGAGGCACAGGGCGAGGAGTTTGTAGAAGAAAATTGTGAAACAGAAAAAGATAACGGTTAGGACTGTTGGGTTGTGCAACGGACTGTCTCCCAGCTATGCTTATATAAAGTATGTTTTCTGGACTACAGAATCAGGAAAAGACAATTATTGTCTTAGAATTAATCTTCTGTTGAGATTTCTGCTGAGGCTACAGAAGTCGTGTGATACCTTCTCTCCCAGACCTCCTGCAGCTGCACAGGTCACACAGGTTTCTCTGCTGTATTACTGCCCCTGTCTTTCCTCTTGTTACCTAACACACGTCTTTCAGAATTATTGTCACCCATCTTTGCATTCTGTGTGCACTAGGAAAACTTGGTTGACGCAATAATGCCTCTAGTATACTGATAAAAGGTTCTCGGTGATTTATGGGTAGTTTCTGACTGCAGAGTGACCAAGAATTTCCTCTCCTTTCCACCCTCCCCTCCAATGAAGAAACAGTGGGGCTGCTGCACCACTGATAACTCCTATCACACCGTTGCCTGATATGAGCCTGCCTCAAGAAATCACGACTGCAGAGCTGGTTTCACTGTCCTTGTTCCTACCACCTCTACCACCTACACACAAAACCAGTGACTTCCTCTGTTATTCTGCCACTCCTACTGGGTTTCTCAGCGTTCACTTTCTTTGCAAAGACAGTTAATGTAGCCATGCTTTTATCTATTTCTTAGACTGTCAATGAGGACGAGGCTGGAAGACTGAAGTTCTCTTAGTTTATGCTTCCACATAATCAATTTTTATCTTATGAATGTACATTTTTTTGTTTATATTAATCCAGCAAAAAGTTTTATGCAAACTCTCTTTGTCTATCTTTTCCTCAACCAAACATTTCAATTTCCTGTCTGCTTAAAATACGGTTGCTTTATCCATCCATCACAAAATCCTTTCATTTTTCGCTCATTAGAAAATTATTTCATTGAACTATGTTCGAGATTGACTTGTGAACCCTATTTAAACTTTGTCAGTCCTTGCTTGTTCATTCTCATGGCATAGTCTGAGTCTAGCTCTGCTATACCAGTGATGCTACTGCTCAAGACTTTCATTGTCTCCGACCAACAAAATTACAAATGCTCATGCCACCATTAGCTAATGACTGATCTAGAAGCTAATAATAGCTGATCTAGAATCAAAAGTAGGCACAGAGTTCCCTTAAGGAACCCTGTGTTTCTGGCCTGTGGAGGTAGAAATCAACCTTTTAGCCTTCACCGCCACAATAGCCTGAGCTGACTAGACAAGCTTCCTGGAGGAAACTATGGGAACTGGTGTAAAAATGCCTAAACAAATGTTCAAGCATTAATGCCTCCTGTCCTGTACATCTGTTACCTACCTAAATAAGTCCACAAACAGTGTAGACAAAACCCTGCAGAACATATGTGCTGGAGTCTTTTTTTCCCCACTGTGGAAGCATTTTGTTATCCGATTACTTGAAATACCATCCATTTAGTCTTCACGAACTTTTCCTGAGTAACAATGCTAAATTTAGAACGTTTACTTGACCAAATTGAACAAGATTTGCTTTCTGATATTTTCTTAAAAAACCCTTTCCCTCTCCCACCTGCTCTTGCCCACCCCTTTCACTGCCCCACACCTCCAACATTCCAAGCACGGTTTCTTAACTAATTTTTTTTTCACTAGGTAAATGCAAAAACTGCCCCCATTACAAACCTGAGGAAATACTAGAACTTCTGAGCATTAGCCAATTTTAGTAACAAAATATTTCACAGAGCACACAGGAGGTGGAGAGGAGACATACAAGAGCCTGCTCTGATAACTGAGGTACTACACAGTAAATCCCTGGAGTCAGCTCTATTTAACATGTGGCATGGCAGAAGCCTCTCCAGTCAAAACTAGGACTATTAGTCCCATTATCTGCCTGGAGAATCCTGCCAGGCATCCTTTGCAGTCGAGGTGAAATGCATTTCTCAAGGACTAAATTCTCACAAACATTAGAAAAAGGAAGTGTAACTTTCCTGCAAGCTTCCTTCTCAATTTAAATATCTCTGATAACTTTAACAGCATTCGGCGTCACAGACGGGACAAGATTCCATCCCAAGGAGATAAATATGTCACTTGTGCCAAGAATTATTCCCATTTCTAGTCCCTACAGAGTATTATATACACATATGAATAATATATGGTACTTACATACTCTATAGAACATTATATGTCTAAAAATAAATAAGTATATAAGTTCAAAACAGTCTGTCTGCAT
This sequence comes from Tricholaema leucomelas, assembly GCA_013400475.1. Classification (NCBI taxonomy): domain Eukaryota; kingdom Metazoa; phylum Chordata; class Aves; order Piciformes; family Lybiidae; genus Tricholaema lacrymosa; species Tricholaema leucomelas. Next base: position 30,002 of record WAAF01014291.1, on the reverse strand, counting down.
GACATTATTTTTTCCAGCTTTGTTCCATGTCATCAAATAAAGACAGCACTTGGCAAGCTGTTAGATAGGACAGAAAGAATACATGACATATGATAGTGCTCTAAGAGAAAAATATAAATCTCAGGTTTTAGCATCCACTGATACATCTGTCATATAGTTTCTTTAAAGATTTTAAGACATTTTCACCATCTGAGCTGGAAATTACATCTTCATACACTGCTGGTTTGGTGATTGCTTTTTATTAAGGCAGATGTCACAGAAAAAAGATGATGTTGAATGCTGAGCTCTCAGAAACACAAACTGATCATATTGTGACAAGGTTAAACCACATCTCATTTCCATTATACATAAAATGTGTAAGTATCCTGGATGGATGGCAGATGACTTCTACGATATTTAGCAGCTGCTAGCTTAAGTTTATCTACACTGCTTAAGCTGGCTTCTTTCTGTTTCTATGTATTATTCATTAGGTATTTGTTTGAAAACCTTCTGCTAAACTGCGATTCAGAAATACCATGTTTAAAATCAAGTGATGTTGCCAAGGGGATGAAAACCTGCTCATGCTAAGTCCTCAGGAATTTGTCAGAGGGGAGCAGGAAGATAGAGCCTTTTATTCTGCTGCTACAAGCAGGTTAAGAAAAAGAGCTCAGACATACCAATCTGATTGCCACTACTCTTAGTATCCCTTTAAGGTAAAGACAACACTTTATACACATGTTTGTACAACACATAGCTGATCTCTCTGGGGAGTCAGCAGCTTTCCCATCAAAATAAAGACCACCAGCTTCCCTAAGACCAAAAGAAACTGAGAATCCTATTGCCAAATACCACTCCGGGCCAGGCCATTCTGTAGGAAGTGACCTAGAAGGCAGTATTTTAGCATCCAGGGGAATAAAAGTGAGGAAGTGAGGGTTTTTTTGCTTGCCACTGACTTCTATATTTATTGTGAGCAGCTGCTGCACTCAAAGAGGCCAAGTAGTGCCTTTACACATGTCTGTCTGAGACAACTAGGATAAGATCAAGATAATGGTGCTTACATGCACAGCAACTCCACAGAAACCACAACACTGGTTTTAAGGTGAGGAGGTTCTGCAGAACTAGCTAATCCTGCTTGGATGCTTACCAGGCAGTCGATAACAGCTCAGCCTTTTAGAACTAATTGCTGTTCCATATCATCTAACCCAAAGGCCAGCTCTGCCCTAGTCAGCCAGCTCAGAGCCCCCAGAGGGGCAGGACTGTGCTCTGAGACATCTCATTTCTACTGAAACTGAAGTAACTGAAGAGAGAGTAACTAAGGACTGCCAGGTATCCTGAGCTCCCCACAGGTACTGGAGAAATCTACCATGACTTGGCCTTGGCTCAGGAAAGGTGCAGAAGACCAAAGGAAGGGACTGTAACTTTGAAATGCTACGTGACACTTTCCCATAGCAGCGGAGTGCCCTGTGAAACTAAAATAAGATGAATGTGTGGTCTTTGGGAGTAGCTAGGTGGTGATCCAAGTGGAATAATAAAAAAAGGCAGCTTAGGACAAACAGGAGGATGTGTGTTCATCTGGGGGGCATGTGGATTTGCCAGTGAAGCAAGGACTGCTGGCATCTGCTATATAATTTATATGGCTTTTGCACTGGCATGTTTATCCAACCATTGCAATCTCTGAGAAATCACTCTTGGGGATTTAGAAACATTACAAATGGCTTCTAACCAATCTCTTTATTATCAATTATTATAATATTTCCTCTTTGACAGAGTAAGAGCTACTTTTCCATGGGGAATGAAAAGACCATATGTGCAGAATTACTAGAAGGGCCTGGAATACACAGAGTGACAATACAGAGATGAAAATTAAATGTCTCATCATGCTTGGAATTGATCTAAAGCAACACAGCACTCAAAAGGCAAGAGGTCCCTTGGCTCCTTACCTTAAGGCTGTTATCAGCAGCTAAAAAGAATTAGTGAAATGTTTTTAAAAAGATATATATACTGCAGAGAGATGCTATGTCAGGAAAGAAAACACTTCTCTGCTAAGTTTTTAACATTTCCTTGCTCAAATTTAAGCTCATTTAAAGACTTTAAAAAAGTCAAATTCAATATGAGAAGAGAGGAGAGCTGGAGAGCAGCCCTGAGGA
>WAAF01014291.1:0-27672 GCA_013400475.1 Tricholaema leucomelas | reverse complement strand
CACTGGAACAGGTTGCCCAGGGAGGTTGTGGATGCTTCCTTCCTGGAGGCGTTTAAAGCCAGGCTGGATGAGGCCTTGAGCAGCCTGCTCTAGTGGGAGGTGTCCCTGCCTGTGGCAGGGCGTTGGAGCTGGATGATCCTTGAGGTCCCTTCCAACCTAAACCATTCTATGATTCTATGATTCTATGAGTCACAACCACATTTAAAATATGCACACCTGTTGTTCCAGAAGCCACACATACTTAATTAAACTAATACAATTATTATAGTTAGAAAATCAGTCAAGTTTTGGGCATGTACATCCACCTTCAGCAGTCATTGCTGCCATATTGTCAGAGAGATGTCTACAGACACTGATCAGAAATCTGTTCTATTTTAATTCCTTTCAGACTAGTAATAGATTCTAAAGATATTGGTTGAAAGGAAGCAGCATGAAAAAGATCTTTAGAAATTGATTTTATTTTCCAGAGTAGATAGGGACTGTTAGATGTACAAATATGCTTTAGTATCTGGGTTGCACTAAAAATACAAATTATCTAGGGAATCATAGCATCATTCACATTGGCAAAGACCTTTGAGATCATCAGGTCCAACCATTTACCCTGCTCTGCCAAGTTCACCACTAAGCCATATTGCTAAGTGCCACATCTAAAGGACCTTTAAACACATCCAGGGATGGTGACTCAAACACCTCCGTGGGCAGTCTGTTCCAATGCTTGACTATTGTTTCTCATTCTATCACTAATTACCTGGAGAAGAGACCAGTACCTACCTCTCTATATTATCCTTTCAGGTGGTTGTAGAGGGCAGTAAGGTCTCCTTTCAGCCTCCTCTTCCTCAAACTAAACAACTCCAGTTCCCTCAGCCACTTTTTGTTAGACTTATTCTCTAGACCCTTCATCAGGTCAGTTGCTTTCCTTTGTACTGCTCCACCACTTTAATGCCTTTCTTATACTAAAGTGCCCAAAACTGAGCACAGCACTTGAGGTGTGGCCTCACCAATGTTTAGTACAAGGAGACAGCCACTTCCCTATATGATATGAGATGTGAATGTGTATATGGAAGTTCACATTAAATCCCACTGTTTCTAGCAGTTGTTTAGATCACTTGGACTAATCTAATCGAGAACAAAAATTGTCACACTTAGGTTTTGAAAAGATTTCGAAGTGTCCCAACAGGGAGACTTACTTCACATTTATATCAAGATCTTTTTCTTTATCAATCTTTGCTGAAGACTAAATTTCTTTCTTTTTACTCCTGAAGTTACATTTACCAACCTATTACATCTAAAACTAAGAACACATTAAACCAGAAAAGGTCTATTGTTTTTACTTCTTGTTTCCCACAAATACATTCTAAAGAAATTTAGCCATACTATGATTAAAGCATTTGTCACTCCTAAAAGTAACTTCACTTTCAGTTATTCAAGAATTAATAATCTCCTTTTATTACCCCTCCACACTCTAGATTTTAGAGTTAGCATTTAATGAGTCAGCAGGAGAATCAGCTAACACAGTTGGCAGCCCTGGGTCACCTATCAACCCCTGTGTCTGTTCTGGTCTATGCCATACTATGCTGCTTTGAAATGCATTGGTCTTAGCAGTGAAAATATTTTACTGACTTGTACTAACATAAATCAGATATTTGAAGTTCTCCAAACCTGTCTCTTCAAATGAAATGGAAAAAATGTTACTTCTCCCCCAGCCCGGCCAGCTTCAAGGCTCTTCTTCATTTCATGTTTCTGTTAATTCAAGACAGCCATCATGGCTTTAGAGGAGGCAAATCCTGCCTGACCAACCCAGTGTCCTTCTATGATAAAGTGACTATGTCAGTGGGTAAGGAATGACTTACGGATATGAACCATCTGGACTTCTGCAAGACCTTTGACATAGTCCCCCATAACATCCTACTCACCAAGTTGAGAGATATAGATTTGAAGGGTGGACAGTTCAGTAGATAAGGAATTGGCTGGATGGTTGCATCCAGAGAGTAGTACTCAACAGCTCAAAGTCCAGGTGGAGAGCAGTGACAAGTGCTCAGGGGTCTGTACTGGGACCTGTACTGTTCAATATTTATTTATAGCAATGATACAGACAGTGGGACCGAGCATAGGTTTGCAGATAATACCAACTTGAGTGGTGTTTTTGATATGTCAGAGGGATGGGAGGTCATCCACAGGGATCTGGACAAGCTGGAGAGGTGGGCACAGGTGAACCTCATGAGGTTCAACAAGAACAAAAGCAGGGTCTTGCACCTGAGCCGGAACAATCCTCACTATCAATACAGACTGGGGAATGAGGTGATAGAAAGCAGCCCTGAAGAAAAAGGACTTGGGAGTGCTGATGGATGAGAAGCTGGACATGAACAGATAGTGTGAACTTGCAGCCCAGAAGGCAAATCACATCTTGGGCTGCATCAAAAGAAATGTGGCCAGCAGATTGAGAGAGGTGATTCTGCCACATTACTCTGCTCTGGGAAGACCTTACCTGGAGTATTGTATCCAGGTTTGGAGCCCTCAATATAGGAAGAAGATGGACCTGACAGAGTGGGTCCAGAAAACCATCAGAGAGTTGGAGCACCTCTGCTACAAAGACATGCTGAGGGAGCTGGGGTTGTTCAGCCTAGAGAAGAGAAGGCTCTGGGGAAACCTAATAGCAGCCTTCCAGTACCTGAAGGGGGCCTACAAGAAGGATGGAGAGAAACTGTTTACAAAAGCTTCTAGTGACAGGATGAGGGGCAATGGCTCCAACATAGAAGAGAGTAGATTTAGATTTGATGTTAGGAACAAGTTCTTTATCATGAGGGTAGTAGAACACTGGAAGAAGTTGCTCATGGAGGGTGGTTAAGACCCCATCCCTAGAGATACTCAAGATGAGGCTTGACATGGCTCTAGGCAACCTGATCTAGTCGCCGACCCCTCATCTAGACCTTCAGAGGTCACTTCAACCCAGACCATTCTATGATTCTCTGATAATTTCTTCCCTTTTCTGTATTCTTCAAGATCCACACTTTGGTCCTCTTTTCTTTCTCCCAACCACATCCATCATATAGTCTACAAATGTTACTACTATCTGAGGAAGGGATACAGAACTGTAGCAATAGAGCACAGATTGCTCTGTTCAGCTTCGTTCACTGCATTCCAAAACAGGGAACAGACATATCCTGACCTCCCCTCTCATTTTACTGATAAGAGAAAAGCTGGGCTATAACAAGTGAAGGCAGGAATATAGTTCAGTGTCTATGTTTCCTCTAAGCTGTGTAGTCTACGTCCTCTGGTAACTTTTACACCAGTGAGTGCATTACACGTCAAGAGAAGGTAACTAAGATTTAAAATGACCAAGTTTTGTGTGCCTACATTTGTCTAGAAGATGAAAGGGAGCAGCTGAACGTAAGCAGACGTTTGTTTTTAAAATGGAATCTAGAAAATTCCCCCCCTCTCGTGTTGGCCCGTTTCTGGTGGGGAGGTTTTAGGCAGCCGTCTGGAAGGCTGATCATTTCTCACAGTACCTTCGCTCCCAGCGCAGCACCGACAGCTAGAAGGCTGCAAGGGTTTCTTCTGCCACCTCCTGGTAATATGAAGACTTCGCATCCAGGAAAGTGCTACACAAAGGAAGCGGAAAAGTTACAGAAGCTTAGCCGAGGCAGTGATATAACCAGAGACTCATTTAGGTTGCAAGAGATCTTTAGGATCATCAGAAGCGCAACCGTTAACCTGGCACTGACAAGTCCACCACTAACCGATGCCACTAAATACCTCCAGGGATAATGACTGGGTTCTTGGCAGCTCTTGCCAGTCTTAGGACTTGCTTTTCAGCCTCCCCTAACTTGGAGATGTTCAGGATGAGCTTTGGCCCCCTGCTTTTAAACCTAAGTAGCTTTTTCACTGTATTACCTATGTATATAGTGGAAAATCAGTACCCCTTTACAGCATCTTTTACAGGAGCTCTAGAAATGCACACTACAGCAGCACCTGCTTTTCTGCAACGTGTCAGTGGAAAAATGCAAACAAACCCTTAAAAATTAAAGCAATACAATTACTAACCAAATTAACAGTATAATAGCATTCTCTGAATGCAGGTAAGTATTTGAATTTGTGTCTAATCTACTTTACTGAGAACACAGATAAACTGAAGATTGCTGTCAAGCCCCTTTCCCTTCGCAGGTACAGAACCAAGTGGGTCTGGGAACTTACAACAGTCCTATCTGATTTGTTCTTACAAATCTACAGGAAAGGGAGTCCTACTGGTGTGTTACAGGAGAATAACCTGCTCTAGTGTTCCACATGAAGTTTTCCAGTCTAAAAACTGAAACAGAATCCTCTCTGCTTCAAAATTAATACTACTTGACTTTACAGAGCATGGAGAAAACTCATTCTAACTACTACTGTTTTTCACAGCAGCATTATACACATGCAGCCCTGCTCAGTCTAATCTTGTCTATAGAAGTCTAATTATTTCAATCTTTATGTTTTATAAACATATATTTATTACAGTCCTCTCTTTCATTTTGTATCTCAAGCATAGTGCCAAAATGGTAAACTATTGCTGCTGATGCTCCACTAGAGCCAAACAGCAAAATAATCACCTTCTGTCATCTATGTCTCTCTTATAGTACACCTCAGGTATTTTCCTCACCACCACCCCTTCACCCCCTCCTTTTTATTTTTTTTTATTCCCTTCTCTTTGAAAACTCTGCACAGGGATCCATATTCCATTTGTGATCTTTAGCCCCCGAGATTTTTTTCCTGAAGTTCTGTAGCTAGTCTTAATTTCATATTTGATCTTCAGAAATGCAAGACAGAGCTTAAACCATCAGCAAGATGGTTTTTTAAGCAAGTATTACAAGCTCTAATCTAGTATGTTGTGTGCTTTCCATCCCACCCTGCATTTCACTAGCAAAAACCCCAGACATAACCAGATTCAGGCTATTAATGCTGTATAAAGTATGAGAAAACTTTGCTACGGCAACCCAGGATGGCTAACCTCCCTTGTCAGAATACAGAGAGTTCCAAACACATCTTATCTTGTTTTTGTACCCTGGGATAGTCTGCTTCTTACCATCTGAATACGCAGAGTCCCAAACACATCTTATCTTGTTTTTTTGGGAGAGTTTGCTTCTCTGCATCGAAGTTAGTCCCAAGCATGCTTTATCTCCTTGTTACCATGAGCCAAGATAGTTTGCTGTCCTTCCATCTGCACGGGTGCCAAGGTGAAGGCCGGCTGCTGATCTTGGAATTTGGACAACAGCACCTGCATTGCATCTGTTTGCTAAGGAGCAAAACAGGACATTGCTGATCCGTTTTATTACTCATACTTGTGGTGCTTTTCCTTCAGCTTCACCCCCAAGCAGGGCTCCACTGCATCCTTTCCTCATTTGATTAGTGTCAATGTCCCAGTATTCCCATGGTAGCAATGCTATACTTTTGATAAAAGTCAAAGCTTTCATTTCCTGAGTGTTGTTTCATCCCTGTGTGATCTGCACCGGCTTTTCATTCATAACACACAGGTAGTTCTGTCCCTTCTACATCCCAGTCAATCTAGCCTCACACTTGAGCACACACTGACCTTGCCATTTGAAATAATGGATTGACTAGCTGTGCTACAATACCATCACCTGGATCTTTGCATGCTAATATATAAGCAGGTCAGGTGGATCTGTTGTCAAGGGGTTTATTGACTTGAACATACTATTTTGTTTCTACCTACTGAGGCAGTTACCCTGACAAAGGAGACCATTAGGTTAAAACTCTAACTTTAGAGACAAATGCATGTTAACCTAATTTAAGTCTCTGTGCTTGCAGCTCTTTCAACCTCCCTTTCAGGAACACTTCTGCTATTAAAGTTCATCTGGCTGTTTTCCCAAGTCATTACCTCACCATTTCACTTATTCCTATGCTCTCACCCTCTTTTATAATAAGTACTATTATTTTCTGTTTTTCTGTAAACTCACTCATTCTCTCTCAATTAAAACCAGAATAATTCTAGTATTATTTCAGTTTGGTTCCTTATTGCTGTAGAAGAAGTATGATCAGATTTTAATGTTCTAATACATATTATTAGCTTGATAGTCTCCAATTTTGACCTGCATTCCCGTTTCCTGGTTAGCTTTAATCACAACACATTGTTTAGAGAGTAGGTGTGAAATAGCAAGCACTTCAGGCTTCTGTTCCATTTGCTAGTTATTAATCTCCCTGGTAAGCAGAGAACTCTTACTGCGCAACAGAAAATTGGCTAAAATTCCTTTGTACTGTTTTGCTTTCCCCTTGCTAGCAATAGGCTGTAACCTGTGCAGTTTTGTTCCTAATCTGCTGTGCCATTCTTTTGTATTTGTTCTTACCAACACAGTCTCCTTGTTCCTACTTTTTCCAGTATTCTTTACTGATTTTTTTTTCCAGATCATTGATGAGTCCCTAATGCAGCTACACTACCGTTGAATAGAATAGAATCAACCAGGTTGGAAGAGACCTACAAGATCATCCAGTCCAACCTAGCACCCAGCCTTATCCAGTCAACTAGACCATGGCACTAAGTGCCTCATCCAGTCTTTTCCTGAACACCCCCAGGGATGGTGACTCTANGTTCCAGCACCTCAACATCTCTCTTGAATTGAGGAGCCCAGAACTGGACACTACTCAAGGTGTGGCCTGACCAGTGTTGAGTACAGGGGCAGAATAACCTCCCTCGTCCCACTGGCCACACTGTTCCTGATACAGGCCAGGATGCCATTTGCTTTCTTGGCCACCTGGGCACACTGCTGGCTCAAACTATCAGTTTCCTTTGGTTACCTATTGCAGCTTCCAACATGATTCTCCAGGTTTCAGTCTTTTGATAAATTATTTTTTATTTAATGAAACTAATTTGGGGGAATTTTGTATTACCTGTTAGCAGATTTATCCAATATTTGTCCTGCAGTTTACCTGCATGGAGAAAGGTTACCTTGCTACTGTCTTTGGACCTATATACTAAGGAGTCATCTGTCCTGTTTTGTCATTTTATTTTCAAGACCCTTTCCACTTCTTTACATCAATAAATGAATAATTAGGAGATATCAAGACACATCTTCCCCAGAATAAGTGATTTTATCCTCCCCTTGTCACACAAAAAAAGTAACTCTAGTCTATATTTGTGCATTTGATTATCCTGGAACTTTACAGGTATGTAGAGCCCCACACAAACCAGAACATGTAATTCTGGCTAAGGAAAGCATGAAGTAGTAGCAATGCCTTACTGGACACAATCTTGCATTTGTATATAACAAGCCACTGTCAGTCACCTTGTGGTTACCTAAACAAAGGTGGATGTGCAATTTAGAAGTGTTGCAGTTAAATGCACTTATTTATAAAATATGTTTTGTGGAAGCTTTTCCTGAGGGAAAAAAAAAACCAATCACCAAACCAAAACTCTAAATGGATCACAGCATGTAATTTAAAGGAGGATATGCTCTAGATTGTATTTAAGCAAGTATAACAGAGAATATTTTATCTGCACTTTTTCACTTATTGTAAAACCAAGGACTGAAATAATCAATCATACATTTAACACCTTTCAAAGTGCAGCTTATTAATTTGTTATTTAGAAACAGATTTTCTAAAATTCTCATCCTTTGAAAAATTACACAGTACTCACAGAAGTGATGAGTCTTAGCAATGCTTATGAAACCAACCCAATATATACAGAATGGATGTAGAAAACCATGAAAGCTAAGTTTAGAAGTGGTTGAAAATTTTCCAAGGAAATAAATTTGTTAGAATCAGGAATCTCTGTTGATTCACAAAATATTTTCCAGCTTCTGGGCTTGGGCTTCTGTGGAATAGTCCATATATCCCAACTGAATCACCCTTGTTTGCTAGCAAGCATCTGGAGGTGTTGGAGCTGGAATCCTGCTTTCAAATGCAGTTAGTGTAACTAGAACACAGTTCCCTGCTCCCTAGCAGGAGAGCTGAAAACCCTAGGTATCCTGGGGACAGACACCTGCAAAGAGACACAGGAAGAGCACCCACGTACAGAGCAACTGGAAACGCTCCCCAGGAGTAGACTTCATTTCAGAACCTCCGTGGGTTTGAAACAAACAACAAAACCAAAATGAGGGCAGCACAATAAAAATGAAGGACAAGGACAGCTGGGTCAATTTGGGCTTAAAGAACAAACTCATTTTTTTTCCCATTTTAATTTGGTGTTGGAATGGAAACACGGGGCCAGACTGCACAGTCCCTCAATCATGCAATGCAACTATTGATATACATTATTTTTTGCCAACTAGACACAACTGAACTTGCTTTTCTGATGTTTTATTCCATATTTTCTTTTAAAATCATGTTCCTCACAAAGGGATAAAGCTGTAGCCTACTCCTTCCTGATAATTAAACAAAAATAAGTCATAGAATTACACGCTAGACATAACTTTATTCTGAAATCTGAGTCATATAAGATGGGCATACATCAGCGTTCACAGGCAAAAGCAAACCAGTTTCTTTGTTAAAAAAAAGTGGTTCCTCCTCTACCAGAACTATTTCTTTTGTTATTGTTGTTTTGGATTGGTGTCCAAATACAAAATCTTAACTATCTGATTGATGAAAACACTGCAAAACAGTGCCGTAACTCAATATATTCTTTAATAGCATTAAAAGGTCTAAGAGACTGAAGCATTATACATGAGATGATTTTAAAATTCTTGCATAGTACCAGTTATCACCACAGAACAAACAGTATTTTCTAGATGTAGTAGCTGCTTTAAAGCCCCACAAACCTAAGAAATACACGATACAACTGTCATTGGTGAATGCAAAATACAAGTGATAAATAAATCTGCCAAAAAGATTTCAACAGTCTGACTGCCCTATATAAAATGCATTTATTAAGATCAGCTGATCAGCAAGTTTTGTGGAGTTCTTTACATTAGTAAAGCTTATGCTACTGGAATTTTTACTGTCTTTCAAAGGCAAGGCGTGGCATTAAGTGATTGGTAATTTTTAACTGAGAAAAATCCCAAATAACTACTAATAAAAAAGCTACTTTAAATAAATGCATGTAGATCAAACAAGAAATGTATGTCTGAAGATAAGGTTACCACAAACATTCTTAAATCACTGTATTACATAAAGATAAGAGGTAAATGTTAAATGGTTTCACATTTGGCAATTTTTAGATAAATAGCAATACCTTTTACTTCCCTAAAGTTACGTCAGAGTACTACAATTAATGACATGCTAGACATACATATGATAAATAATCTTAAAAGTAATACAAATGCAAGAAAACCCTGTTGAGGACTGAATTTTTCCAGTTTTTAAATCAACAGGAACACAAAAGTTAGTCTGGCGTTAATATATTAGTATGAAAGAGTAAGCAAAGGTATTTAATGGAAAGTACAGACATACCTTATGTTTGAAAAAGATGAGAGGCAGATGGCCTGCAATGTATATATTGCTGTTACTGGCAGAAAAGAAACTTTCCTCTTACTGCAAAATCCACACTTTCAGAAGCACGCATGCATTTCTAGCAAACACAAGGGCATGATTCACAGGATACTAGCGATGTGCACACTCCCATTTCATTATCTCTATCAGTAAACCACACCAAGAGATTTACTTCACATCTGCTGGTCACATCTCTCAAAGGATTTTAGGTTTTTTATTTATTTATTGGGAAGAAAAAGTCAGTTATAGCAAATAACTTTCAGGACAGAACTCATTTTAGCTGTTTCTTGCCTTTCCCCAGTTCTTTTCTAATACCTCTGTTGCTCCCCCGGTAGAAATACTTTTAACTAAGTTTTAGCCTTAACATTTTGGAGTTGAGGAAATCTGGGCCGCTCAACAAACTTTCTAGCAATAGCATCATTTTTTACTGTCATTTAGAAGGTCTTGCAGTACAAGCTCTATAAATAGGCTAGCTCCGAAAGTTGTACTAGTTGCAGATCCAAATTTCACATACTTGTCTTCCATTTAATGCTGCTAGAGCATTGCAATCCACAAAAGCAATCTCGGGAGCAAAAGCCATAATCCAATGTGCACACACAGATACATACACAAACCAGCAAAAGAATTCTTGTGACAAATACAGAAAAAGAAAAGCAATTCCGTATTTATTGTTTTTTAGGAGGTCAAGAAAGCAGAAGTAGAGCAAAGAAATGGTAATATTTAGATTCAGATTTTAGTTTCATTTAGAAATAGGTTAGTTCGATGACACTAAAACCAAAACAAAAGCTGCAGCATGGCATTCCTCTCCTTCTTTAGTGTTGTTGAAGAAAAAGGTGGCAACTTACTAAAGTCAGCTATAGTTTTCCTAACACACAACATAAAAGCAAGACACACCAACAGCCAAAGGAGAGCAGGGGATCTGTGCCCCTGAATTTTATGCGCACTGGGACAAATCTAGGCAAACTATATTTATATAAAAATATATTCCACATTTAATGAACTATGCTGTGAACTCTCCTAGGCCAACTTTGCAACAGAAGGTATCATTGTAACTGATTTAAAGGGTACTTTTGAGATTTTTGTTTACAAGCTAATTATCTTTTTTATGCTGGAGAACAGTGAAAAATTTAAGTGTCCTTTTTGTCTACACAACCTCTTTACTTTTGTCTTCATTTTTATTCTTTTCATCTGTCATCCAGTTGCCAGGGATTCAAATCTCATTAGTCAGCATTTTATAAAGCCATGTTAAGTAATACCATAATTTCAAGTCAAAACAGTATTTTAAGTATTTGCTTGGGAACTGGTCCAGGAGATGAAGTCAACTTAATACAGTTTTCCAGTTTACACTTAGAATAGAACAGAAAAGATGTAAATCATTACTGAAATGTTGCCTTCATTCTGCGGAGTGCGTCCTGGATTTTGCGAGAATGTTTTTCTGCTGATATCTGATGGAAGTTGGCACAGTTGTCAGCTGCCAAGGCAGAGATTTCTGCATTTTTAAAATGACTTATTCTTTGCCTGAGGTAAGACTGCAGCTTGAAATCTGGCGTGTAGGTATAAGGATTCTCTTGAAATGCATGAACTTGGCTCACGACTTTTGCAATATTTCTTGAAAGAGAATATGGTAAAGACATTAGTTTGTTTTGCTGATAAAAAAACAACCCACCAAAAAACCCTGAACAAACCCCCTCGAACCCCAGATCCCCAAATGTAAAAGGAAAATCAAAGGCATGAGCATTCTCTTCTACAGGTATGACCCTTAAGATGTCAAGATGACTAACCATTTTAGCAGCTGATTGAAATGTTGCATTAACTCTCATTTCCCCAGTAGAAAGCAACGTTTTAGAAGTTTGGGTGGCATACATAAATAAAACAATTACCTAAGTTTAGTCCACTTGTGAGCTCCATTTGTCATTGTGAATCCTCCAGTTTCAAGTTGCTGGACATGCATAGCCAAGACATGAGCTGATGGAATTGTTGGATGTGTTTTGAATCTTTCTCCTTCCATTAAGCACAAACTGTCACTTTTTAAAAACACCTAATTCAAAAATGCACACAGACAAATCTCACATTTGGGGTACTGGGGTAGGTTTTACAGGAAATTCTTCAGGCATTTAAGCACTAAGTATTTATTTGTCATTAATCTTAAGTTTCTGCACTGAAGGCAACACTATGAATCGATCTGGCAGCAAGCACTTTAAATTAGAGAAATAAAGAAATTTAACTCTAATGAAGACATACTTTGTACCTAATTTTTAATTGTTCTAAGTCAGAGCTAAAATGAAATTTTTAGAATTTCATGGAGTTGGATAGATCAGTGAGAGAATTCCTGTGATAAAATAAACATTTAAGACTTTTCAAACCAGATTACAGCCACAAAGCTTCTGTAGAAATCATGATAGGAAAAAGAAAGTGTCTAATGCCCCAGCTTGCTCTTAAATGTCTTTCTTGACTTTTAGACACACAGGATAGAGTTTTGGGAATGGGCTGAGATGAAAATGAATGTAAACTCTCAGATTGAGAGTCAACAGTTTTAATTTGATTAAAATTTCTTTCACCTTTCAGAGTAATAATTAAAGCTTTCATCCTGCAGAGGCATCCATTTAAGCCGATCTCGTATCTTAACCCCGAAGAAGTATTTTTACATTACAGACTTTATACTATACCTCAACAGCCTTAAGTTCCTCCATTATTTCAGCTACTTTTGCAGGTAAAAATTTCCAGGCCTTAAAACAAAACATATTTTTGTTTTTCACATTAATGTCCATATTAGAACAAGATTATGTTAAGTAAAACAGTCACAGAACAGAATCCCAAACTTACTGGTAACTGCCGCACAATAAGATTTTCCAAGCCTGCTAGGATTTGCATTGCGGTAGCAAAATTTCTTTGTTCATAGCAGCATTTTGCTATAAGAAGAAATTTTGATAACAGGCTCACCTGCAGCTGAAGAAAAAAAATAAAACAAACACAAGAATTCCCTGAAATATATAGAGTAAATCTGCATAAATCTGTGTAATAAAATTAAATGAGAAGGGAGATGAGATACATTTTAGTTTATCATCAACATTTTCACTCCAGTAATATTTTCCTCCCACACAAAGCTTCCTCTTTTCTATCATTGAGGTGTCCCTGTCAAAGTCTGACATCTATTCTCCTCAGGAGACTTATTTTTTACATTCTATCAGGTTTTTTGACAGCTGCTACTATAAAACATCCAAGATCCTCCTTGCGATACAACCCCAAGTTGTTAACTGCCCTCTCACAGGTGTATTTCAGTGTATCTCTTGCAGCTTTGCTACATAGCAACTCATATACAGGGATAAGTAACTGTTCCATAATTAATAATGCAATGTAACAATGACAAACCTTAGATGTGTGACATGTTACAATTTCAGCAGCAACCCAGGTGCTGATACTGTCTGCATTTCTTAGTAATTGTAGAAGGTACTGATCTTGTATGCACTTAGACAGAAACAGACTACAGACTTGCAGTGAAACTGTCTCAGTAGAAACAGCTCTGTGGAGAGAATGGAAAAAAAAAAGGCAAAAATAATTCATGCTGACTTTGTATTTTTAAAGAAAGTCTTGACTGTGAGGATGCCAACTTCTAATAGTTTAAAATAATTTTGCAGAGCTCGCAGTCTTGATTTTATAATCTTTTACAAAGTACCTGGTGAGCTATATTACTTTTTCTTCCTTACAATTACAAGACAAATATATGCAGTTACAAGACAGGCATATGCTGCATACATACAGTATTTCTGTGTATAAAAGACACCTTCATCATTTGTTACTGAATAAAACACTCCATCCAATCCGACGCAAAATAGCAGCCAGAAATCCAAACTCTTAGAAACTGCAGCTGTAAGAAATCAAGCCTGGTACAATTTGTCCCCTATGACTGAACCCCGAAGCAGTAAAAAAACAGCTGAGTTAGCTGCTGCCATTTAACACACTGTAAAAGATGAGCTAATTTAGATGCTCATTCCTCCCTCTCACAATAGTGTACTACACGTAGTGCAGTCAACAAGTACTAATTAAAAGCTATCTGAGTCCACTGAGCATGTAAGCAAGCATAAGCAAATACAATTATTTCCATGCGGATGGTTGGAAACACTAATTACTGTTGGGCAAGTAATTTAAGTAGGTTGGTAACCACACTAGTAACTGGTTATCTATCTTTGAATACTGATACTTCATCTACCTAAAAATGAACACTGCATTGAGAAGCTGCAGTGCCTCCATCCACATTCAGGACCCAATTGCACATGATTGCCAACAACCTACTCTAGCTGACCTTGCACTAGGCTGGGGTGGTTGGACCACAATCTTGAGAGGTTGTTTTCAACCTCATCTGTTTTGTGATTCTGTAATTTTAATAATTGAGATGTTATACACATTGTGCTAGTTTGAAGCTAGCTAGAATGTTTTGGTGAGAATTAGATCATAGGCTGAGAAATTAAAACAATGGTGAGGTCTACTTCCCTCACAGCCTTGCTGAGATGTATAGAAAGGAAAAGCAAAACATTAGATAAAGTCACTTTTGCTCTGCACTTTGCTTGGGCACTTCACTGTGGGCTGTGCTCTCAGCTCTTTGCCTGCTGGGGAGCTGAGGCTGCTGGCTGAACTCCGTCTTGCTTTCTAACCTCACCCTCCATTTGCTTTGCAGATTCACCTTGCTTCTTAATCCCCTTGGCTGAACCTCCATTCTTCCTTGGGACTAGGGTAAGGTTGAGAGGGGTAGGGGGAAGGTGAGGGGGTGGTTGAGAGCCCCTCCTGGGGACTCAGGTTTCTGGGAGGGGAGTTGTGTTTCTGTATTACCTTTTCCCTTGTATATTTCTGTCTATATCTGTATATACTGTAAATATCTGCTTGTAAGTTCTGCTAGCTGTAAATATAAGCTTCATTCAAATTTCCAGAGCTGGCTGAGTCTAGTCTGGGTGATTTCTAAAGTGTGGGGGGCGGGGGATACACAAACCATCACACACATACAGACAGGCATTACCAAGCAGCCTCTTTCAGAAATCATTCCAATGCTTTTCAAGCAAAAATAAAAACTCTGAATCAACCCTCCTGACACAAGTCTTCAGAAATATTTTGGCCTGATCAATGGACCATATACATACACACAAATAAAATCTCCTGGAATTAAAAAATGTACTTAAACAGACTAGTCTGTTGAAAAGATGTTAAATACTTAAGATGTTTCTCTCTTCCTGGATGTATTTAAAATGTAATGCAGGAGGTAATTGCTCATTAACAGTATAGAAGGTCAGTTAAATTAAGCAACTTACTTTTGGACAGCAACACATTTGTCCTTGACGCCAAGTGCTCTTGAATTTAGAAAGTGTACTGGATGACACTTATGAAACAATTCCTAATTAAAAAAAAAAAAAGAAAAAAAAAGACAGAGAAAAGGGGGAAAAAAAGCAAGATAAACCTGTTGTTTGATCTAGCAGTTCTTCTAAAATGCTCAGAGAAACATGTGACAGAGGTTCCCTCTCCCCAGTTTCATCAGAGAGATCACAGCCCAGGAAGAGAATTAGCCACTTTAAATTTTACTGTAGAAAATTAGAGAGAGGGAAAGAAAAAAAACAAACAACAAACCAAACAAACAAAAAATCAAACAAAACCAACACCCAACACAAACCAAAAGCCAAACAAATGAGATTATTTGAATTCCAAGTCTTAGGAAATAGTATTTAATATGCTTGAAACAGGGTCGGGAAATGGTAGAGAAAGGAGGCTGAGTCCTAAAGGCGTAAGACAGATATTAATTGTACTTCCAAGCAACCTTAGTCCTTTGTACCTGTTGTAGTAATGTCAGTTGACAACAAAGCTGTTGTGCACTGTGTTCTATCAAGAGATATGGCCCCACTTCATCTGCTTTAGCAAAGGAGACAGGGAATTCTTCTGTAAAACTGTTATAGCATGGCTTTGGCAAAACTGATGAGCTACTGTACAGTCGCTCTCTTTGATACTGTGCAATTGGTCCCATACCTTTGGAAAGTTTCCAGTTAAAGTTCTGTAGAAAAAAAAAAAATGTAAACCCACAACTTCTTTAAGGCAAGCATTGTGTCTCCCCTTGCTTTAACTTTCTGAGATGTTTGCTACAGAAGCATCTTTGGGGACGCAAAATTCTCCACCTAATCCTCACGGTTAGCTTAGACAGAAATTGGTTTATCCAACACTGCTGTTCTAAGCTACTGGAATACAAGACACACATTTGGTGAGTCTGAGCAGGAGGTTATCAGATCTCAATAACTGAAACTTCTGTGTATTCAAGCTTTTCAACATAGTTTATGTTCGTAAGCTTTATACTTTTACTTCTTATCTCTTACTATTCCTTAGACACTTTTTGCTTAGAACAACCCTGTCCAAAGAAGTACTTGGTTTTCCATTCTGTTCCCTTGTTCCACCTTCCAGTATCATTATGATGCAGTGATAGCAAATTAAGTCAGTTTCTTCATTCTGCTTGCACGCATGGAATTCATAGAATCATAGAATGGTTTAGGTTGGAAGGGACCTCAAGGATCATCCAGCTCCAACCCCCTGCCACAGGCAGGGACACCTCCCACTAGAGCAGCTCGCCCAAGGCCTCATCCAGCTTGACCTTAAACACCTCCAGGGAGGAAGCATCCACAACCTCCCTGGGCAACCCGTTCCAGTGCCTTACCACCCTCACTGTAAAGAACTTCCTCCTAACATCCAGTCTAAATCTCCCCTCTTCCAGCTTAAACCCATTCTGCACCTTTATCAAAAGGCTGATTCAGCTTGCACATCACTGACACATTTTACTTTTATATGCAATTTCAGGCACTCTGTAGAGATCTTTTTTTTTCCAGCAGAAGCCCCAGTATGCTCCAGCTTCTGGGGTTACTTTTAACTAGCATACTATATGAACCAGTAGATACAGACAAAAGTTCAGACAAGCTTTGCTATAAACTTCAAAGCCCTAGCAGGAACCACCCTTTCCCATTTTCCTATTTTTATAAATTCATAAAGATATATACCTCATAAAAAAGTATTCATTTGATGAAATGGAAAGTGTTTCCTAGAAACTATGAGTCATATGCTACTATTAAACATGAGGAGTTCAACTCCTCTTGAAATTCTGATTATCTGATCTGCTATTCCTGCAAGTGCTGACAGGGTACAATTAAGGCTGAAGATGATTTCTGCAGTTACAGGACTACTTAGGCCTTAGATGCTTCCAAAAGAACATGTAAAATTAAGGTAGATAAATTTTACTAAATCAGGGTGTAGACCCTAAACTTGCAAAGTAGTTCAATTTTTGCCAGAAAATAACATGGAAATGTGCTCCATCTACTGCAGTTTGAAGAAAAGACGTGCCTTTCTGCAAACATCTTCTGAGAGCTTTTTACATAGAGAATGTAATGTTTTTCTGTCCTCCTCGCCCTCCTCTTCACACTTGTCCAAGCTGGAGCTCTGCTGAGCATTACCACTTTTCTTGGCAGAAGCATCCTCAAGCAATGACAGTAAGTGCTCACCATAGCCATTTAATGGAACAACCTGTAAATGCAAAATAGTTTAGCAGAATATCAAACTCAATTTCCCATAATTTATAAGTAAGACATAATATAGCTGCAATGTTCACATTGCCCAAACCCAGACGTATTTAATATAGCTGTGATTTGCCATTGGAATGGGCTGCCCAGGGAGGTGGTGGAGTCACCGTCCCTGGGAGTGTTCAGGAAAAGACTGGATGAGGCACTTAGTGCTATGGTCTAGTTGACTGGCTAGGGCTGGGTGCTAGGTTGGACTGGATGATCTTGGAGGTCTCTTCCAACCTGTTTGATTCGATTCTATTTGATTCTATTCGATTCTTTGTTATTTATTCACTGCAACTGCAACTAGGAGAGTTTTTTGTAACAATCTTGTATGTATCATGACTGATGTAACTGATTTTATATTTCTACTTTTTCTTAAAGCTTCTACTGAAACTTTGACTTACCTTGGAAGAAATAAATTCTTTTAAGGTACGCAAAAGATCAGTATTTGTTGCAAAGTCTACACTGTAGCAGTCTTCAATCCAAGCCTGCAGGATGTAGAAACTGCGATTACGTATTTTGGTAAGTGAGGTGGAAGAATCCAGGCTTGCGCTGGTGAGGAGAAAAAGGCATTGATTTCATCAAAATTGATATCCAATTCCAATTTAAAATTAACTGTTGAAAAAAAACCCACAAGTAATAATTGGTACTGACTCTACTATCTTAAACTCTTGTGTTTCGCATCTCTAGACTCCGTGGCTCTACGGAAAGAAGGCTGAGATTGTACTTACACGCGACAAATGAACAACTGACGAAAGCATGACTCAGATTCAGAAGTAAAAAATGATGCAAGCAGCCTGTCAACCATAGTGCTTGCTCCAGTTTAATTCTCACTTGCTAATAAAGCTTCACAAAAACGATCATCAAATTTAAATCTAATTTAGCACTTTTCAGAATTGTCTATTTAGCAATGGGGGGGAAGAGTCAATTCTGCTTCAGTAGTATTTGTCAGAGGAAATGATTGTACCTGGATAAAGTGCTACTGATCCTATCAAGAAGAAACTGCAAAAATTCCTCTTGTGTGCAGAAATAGCGAAACGTGTAGAGAAACTGCTGCACATAGCCTTCTAAAAACGCATTTCTGTGAAGCACAAAAGAAATTTTAGACAAGCAAGAACACAATTCCTTCTCAGATTAGAAGAGCACAGCAACAGAAAAAAAAAACCCACCCTTGAAATATCAAGAACCAGTAGGGATTTTACATTCTCCTACGTTACCTCTACATAAAGCCTCTACTTTTTACTTTTAGAAAACACACATTGTAACTGCCAACACTGAAAGCACAGTTTATGTAAAAAATAAAGCCTACCTTCTTGTGATTTTGTAAATAATCACTTTGACATTTCTATTATTACAAAAAGTTACATTCTAAATAGTACAGAGGAGCATATTTAATGGTATTTGTTTTCCTACCTGATGTTCTAAGCATTTTTTATTATAATCAATAACAGCATAAAAAGTGTATACTTCAAGTAAGAAAGTATTTTCTGTAACTCTAATTAAAGCTTTAGCAGCAGAACATACTAAGTGTGTTTTACTCCTTTTTTTTATAGGCCTTAATACAGGTCAATTGTCATGTCTCCCCATGGCTTACAGCTAACCATTAAAGTTTGGGTTTGATGAATATGGAAGCTCTGATCCCCAAACAAGTTGTTTACTTTGTGCAAAACAGTGACTGCCAGGAAAAGCAGCCCTCAGGATAAGAAACTAGGTCTCAGTCTGGATGAGATGGGAGAAGTAGTTAGGAGGAAGTTGCTCCAACAAGTCTAATGGAGACTCTCAGGCTGTTTCCATCCTTGATGCTATTACGGCTCAGGTACCTCAGAACAACATTGCTCTCACCATTACTGAGAGTTAAAGGACATCTTTGTCTGCATTTAAGCCCTGAGATAAGCCTCTGTGTTGATTCGTCCCAAGGTCTGAGGTAATAATCTCTAAACCAGAACCCAGATGTTTTCACATCCTGCCCATAATAACAAAAATTATCAAACTACATGTTCTGAAGAATTATTATACTGCTGGTAGTAACATAAAGGCCTGGCAACTATCACAGTAAAGCCTCAGATGAGTAAAGAAATAACAACAAAAAGAAGTTTAAAGTTATTAGTGCTTTATTTATTATAAAATTACTTGAATTTTAATTACTACTTATCAAACTGGGCTTTGCCATTTCCATGCCCATTTTCTCTAAGTAAGTATTCACAGAAATAACATTAAAGTTAACACAAGAGAGGAGAATTTATGCCTTGTTCAACAAATAGGATTTATCATGGCAAATATATTTTGTGATTTAGCAACTATGTCTCAACCCATTCTCAATTCAGGATGTGCAAAATATACCATACCTAGAATATAAATGAGCCATTAAACCAAGTGCTGTACCAGCCTGCAGAACTCTTATTCCATTTTCATTCTTACAGTGGTATTTGTCTGTGTTGTAGTACAGCAGCAGCGAAGACTCATCCATAGGTGCCCCATTCGCAGTGTCAGTTCTCCCACTGTGAATGACCGCAGGCAGCACACAGGACTCCACGCCCCACTGCTCTGCATACATGATCTGATCAAGCCATCAAAAAATAAAATGTAGGAAAGTAAAGAGGAAAATCCACACAAAATGCAGTCAAATCGACTTAAAGCCAAATCATACTTCATACAATTGCTTTTTTTTTTCCTTTTTAAACAATAGTAGCAGCAATTAAGTTTATTTTAATAATTTAGGATCTACTTAATTTTGCACTTTGACACAAAAGTGAATTGAGCAACCAACTACACTAATGCAGTAATGAAATGACAAATAAGCAAAATAAAGTCTGACTTGCCTGCATATATTTCTTCACCAGTTCAAGAAACTGCACTTTTGACTTCATCTCCTGTAGCTGTCCTCTCAATTTGGGCAACATAGATTTAGTTTCAAGACCTTTAGATTCAAAACACACAGTGTAGGAACATCAATGATTTTGATTTTCAGGAAGAAAAACCCTACAGAACTATTTCAATCTTAAAATTACTAGGGTATCCATTCCACCACTGGAAAGTTGTTGTAGTCTGACCTTTGCTGCTTCTTTCTTTCTGTAGCAATTTCTGGTAAAACTTGATGGTCTTTCTATAATTTTTTGTCTCCATCATTAACAGCTGTTCTAGTTCCTATTTAAAGAGAAAAGGGATTCTGATTAGCATGGTAAACACAAGATTCTTGTAGGAAACTTGAAGTTTTAGAAGGGAATTATTTCACATACAAAAAAAGAACATCCAAATGAATAGGAATATGACATCAACCAGGAAAAACTACCTTTCATACCTGTGCTTGCTTGCAAGTTAGAGCACATATCACCTGACCTCAGAAAAATGAGTTATCACAGTATCACAGTATCGCCAAGGTCAGAAGAAACCTCATAGATCATCAAGTCCAAGCCGTTACCACAGAGCTCAAGGCTAGACCATGGCACCAAGTGCCACCTCCAATCCTGCCTTGAACAGCTCCAGGGACGGCGACTCCACCACCTCCCTGGGCAGCCCATTCCAGTGTCCAATGACTCTCCCAGTGAAGAATTTTCTCCTCACTTCAAGCCTAAACTTCCCCCGGCGCAGCCTGAGGCTGTGTCCTCTCGTTCTGGCGCTGGCCACCTGAGAGAAGAGAGCAACCTCCCCCTGGCCACAACCACCCCTCGGGTAGTTGTAGACAGCAATAAGGTCACCCCTGAGCCTCCTCTTCTCCAGGCTAAACAACCCCAGCTCCCTCAGCCTCTCCTCATAGGGCTTGTGCTCGAGGCCTCTCACCAGCCTCGTTGCCCTTCTCTGGACACGTTCAAGCATCTCAATGTCCCTCTTAAACTGGGGGGCCCAGAACTGGACACAGTACTCGAGGTGTGGTCTAACCAGTGCAGAGTACAGGGGCAGAATGACCTCCCTGCTCCTGCTGGCCACACCATTCCTGGTGCAGGCCAGGATGCCATTGGCCCTCCTGGCCACACTCTGGCTCATGTTCAGGCTGCAGTTCTACAGCTTAAGAACTAGAGCTAGTTTGTGTTATGATGAGACCACACTGAAGTTTGTCTGTACCTATTTACATGAATATCCCTTTAGTTATAATTGTACTTATCTCATTATTTGCAAGGGCATTTTAAAAAGCGCACTCAGAAGTCATCCAGAATTGAAACTGATGGGTTCTGAAATCAGTGCAGACCCCAGAAATGTTCTATTAGGCAGGTGACCTATATCTGCAGCAAGAACTGAATGTCTGCCTGAAAGTAATGTTTTCCAAGCCAGGATAATTATATTATGCAACCAGGTCAGAAGGCAGACAAGAGAGTTACTCTATAAATAACATACCAATTTTGAAGTCCAGCTTATGTGTTTTGTATTTATGTATTTTACATAATTGAAAAATAAATTAAATTTCTATGGCATTATGTAAAAAGCAACAGACAGAAATGAAAGAATTCTTGCAATCATATCAAAATTAATGTGAACATTTTAAATTGTTTGCATATCAAAGGTTTAATGTTTTACCAACCAGTGAAAATGAGCTAACAAGTTCTGGTTCAGTTTTCAATTCATTATGAAACAACAAAGATGATGTGTGTTGTGTTTTATAACACGTGGTGGCTTTTGCACTTGGGTCCTAAGCTAACTACCAGTGACCCAGTTACATGAAACAGCATTTCAAATGGAGTAGGTTCAGTGAATGCAGCAGACAGAACTCCCACGGCAAAATGATCAGAAAACACATAGCTCAGTGTTAACATATCAAACAACAGATTGGTAAATAGGTTAGCTTTAATGGGATGGACTTACTAGAAATTAATCAGAGTCTGAAAAAACCTTGTCGCTTCTTCAGAAGAGCTCAGAAGTTTGAACAACATAGTTCATTAGCAGCAAAAGTCACAAAAGCCCTGTGGATTTTTATAAGACTTACTGCTGCACCAGCATGGCAGAGAAAAGAGTGAAAGCAGAAAAAGCTACTGTCTAGATTCTGAATTGGAACCTGTCAAGCCTTTGACACTGTCTGCCACAACAAGCTCCTGGCTAAACTGGCAGCTCATGGCTTGGACAGATTCACTCTGTGCTGGGTCAGGAACTGGCTGGAAGGCCGAGCCCAGAGAGTGGTGGTGAATGGTGCCACATCCAGTTGGCAGCCAGTCACTAGTGGTGTTCTCCAGGGATCAGTGCTGGGCCCAGTCCTGTTCAATATCTTTATTGATGAGCTGGACGAGGGGATTGAGTCCAGCATCATTAAGTTTGCAGATGACACCAAGCTAGGAGCAGATGTTGATCTGTTGGAAGGTAGGAGAGCCCTGCAGAGGGACCTAGACAGGCTGGATGGGTGGGCAGAGGCCAATGGGATGAAATTTAACAAGGCCAAGTGCAGGGTTCTGCACTTTGGCCACAACAACCCCAAGCAACGCTACAGGCTGGGGACAGAGTGGCTGGAGAGCAGCCAGGAGGAAAGGGACCTGGGGGTACTGGTGGATAGTAGGCTGAAGATGAGCCAGCAGTGTGCCCAGGTGGCCAAGAGGGCCAATGGCATCCTGGCCTGTATCAGGAACAGTGTGGCCAGTAGGACGAGGGAGGTTATTCTTCCCCTGTACTCAACACTGGTCAGGCCACACCTTGAGTACTGTGTCCAGTTCTGGGCTCCTCAACTCAAGAGAGATGTTGAGGTGCTGGAACGTGTCCAGAGAAGGGCAACAAAGCTGGTGAAGGGCCTGGAACACAAACCCTATGAGGAGAGGCTGAGGGAGCTGGGGTTGTTTAGCCTGGAGAAGAGGAGGTTCAGGGGTGACCTCATTGCTGTCTACAACTACCTGAAGGGAGGTTGTAGCCAGGTGGGGGTTGGTCTCTTCTCCCAGACAACCAGCAACAGAACAAGGGGACACAGCCTCAAGTTGTGCCAGGGGAAGTATAGGCTGGATGTTAGGAGGAAGTTCTTCACAGAGAGAGTGATTGGCATTGGAATGGGCTGCCCAGGGAGGTGGTGGAGTCACTGTCCCTGGGGGTGTTCAGGAAAAGCCTGGATGAGGCACTTAGTGCCATGGTCTAGTTGACTGGATAGGGCTGGGTGCTAGGTTGGACTGGATGATCTTGGAGGTCTCTTCCAAACTGGTTGAGTCTATTCTAACTAGATTCTATTCTATTCTATTCTGTTTGCTTTTACTTAAAGCTTTGGTTTTGCTTCATTAACCAAAGTGAATCCATATTAATTAAGAGATTATGAACACAGAAAAAGTATCAGAGTGACCATTTTATGACATTTGGAATGTGGTGGGAAGAAGCAGTTTGTCCCCTGAGTAACTTCAGGTGAGTAGCAATGAAGACAGCAACAAAATCCCAGTCTATTCCAGAACACTTTCCATTTTCAGTGGGTCTAGAATATAAATATTTCCAATGAACCTATACATGCAGTTCTGATTTCTCTGAATTATTTTCATCAGGACACTTCTCTCTAGAGCACTTCTTAGGCCAAGGAACAAAGTAACGATAGAGTGACTCTGCTTACTTGAGAAAACTGAAAATTCCAATCTGTTCTTGAAGCATTTTTTTTGGTGCACTGAAGAGCAGCTTCACTAAAGGATGTAAAATATTGGCAGAAGGGAAAGGAAAAGAGGAAATTAATAGGTTGGACTGGATGATCTTTTGAGGTTCCTTTCAGCCCCTGACATTCTGTGATTCTGTGAAAGATAAGACTGTGGCCAGAACATACCAAACCTTCACTAGAAATGTCCTAGTCACAGCCCAGGTGCACTGAAGTTTGGTGGAGATTCTTGTAAGTAGCTTATGAGATCTGCAGGATAACTGAAAACTAGTGTGGGCAAAAGGAAAAACAGCAAAGGCTAAGGGTGGAGGGCGTGAGGCTGCAAGAACTTGGTCTGGTTTGCCTGGAAGCACTCTGTATGAGGGAGCAAATCTGGTGGCTCCTGGACTAGAGATGATGTGAGCCAAGGAATATATACTTTCTTGTCTAAGGACTACCTTCTCTAAATGTTGTGCTAGTTTGAAGCTAGCAAGAATGTTTTAGTGAGGAGGACTAGATTACAGGCTGTGAAAGGGAAACAATGGTGATGTCTACTTCACTCATAGAGTTGCTGAGATGTATAAGAACAAGAGTATAAACATAGATAGGACAACTGCTCTCTGTCCGGGCTCTGGGCTGCATCTCTCTAACCTCACCTTCTGTCTCTCTGATTAATCCACTTGCTTCCTAACCCCCCTGGCCAACCCTCCATTCCTCCTTGGGCACAAGGCAACGTCTATGGTAAGGTAGAGAGGGGTGGGAGAAGGTGGAAGGGTGGTTGGGAGCACCTCCTGGGGACTCAGGTTTCTAGGAGGGCTGTTGTGTTTCCGTATTACCTTTTACCTTGTATATTTCTGTATATAAATGTATATATTGTAAATATCTGCTTGTACATTCTGCTAAGCTGTAAATATAAAAGCTTCATTCAATTTCCAGAGCCAGCTGAGTCTAGTCTGGGTGATTTCCAAAGTGTGGGGAGGCAGGTAACACCCAAACCATCACAAATGTCAATCAACCTTTGGTGACCTTAAGAACCACAATGAACTATCTGACAAGTGCCTACACACTAAAATATCAATTACTGTTATGATATCTGACAGTATTGCCTTGATACATGTATTATTTAGGCTAGCTATTTTGCACTCTTCTTTTAAAGCATAATAGCTGGATTAATCCTACTGTTACTGTTGTTCAACATAGAAATATTTTACTTTTCTGTACCTTATTAAATCACAAGCTAAGGTGCAGACAATATCCAACAGGTTCCAAAAATAATTCTTTTTATGGCTGAATATTTAATTCTATCATAAACATAATTATACATTCTGACAGTCAGCCTCTCAGAATCTGCACGTTCTCAACCCTAATTACAGCTACACAAAATTAAACCCCCCTAAATATATTTAATTGCATTCGGTTTTAGAAGATGAATAAAGAAGCACTTGAACCATATGAGTATTTTCATTGGAGAGACAGGTGTATTAGGGAGATTTATATGTCTTAAACTGTAATTTGTTGTATACCTAAACTCTTATTCAGTACTCAGTGCCAGTTGCAGACTAGGCTTGAACTGACCAAGCAGACCTATCCCTGTGAAAGGGTAGTGGCATCAGGTTAGTCAAACTCAAATGTCTATCTTCAAACAAAACTCTGAAATATCAGCTCCCAAACAGTGCTTGAACATGCTTTACTGTAAAGCTGTAGAATCAGTTCAGCTTTATTGATGACCTTTTAGAAGCCTGTCAGAGACCTAGGACAAAATGTAGGTTGATATAATCCCTGCAAGAGACTGAAAACCAGGCTACAGTTACTCAAGGAACTAGTTTTTGAAGTAAAACTCGTTAGCAGATGGCTGGACCAAGGAAAGTCAGGGTGGAGAAAAAACATCTTGTAGGAGAGGCAGGAACTTTCTCCAGCAATTCAAACCACCTTCCTGCTTGAAACAGCCACTTATAAGCCTCCTTTTGTACTCTGTAGTCCTCTTGGACTGGATACAGAATACATATTTTCTCTACTAGATTTTACAGTGAGAAGTTGGCAATTAGAATAGTCAACTTTTTTGATTCTTCTACCTTGGTAAAAACCTCTGGGATACAAAAAGATTCCAAGTGTCCTTGTATTAATACTGGAAGCTCTACTAGTAACTCATTTACTTTATTTTTTCCTTCACATGAACCAGCTTCAGCTATAAATACTTCTACAATTTCTACTCGTCAGCTTTGGACTTGGAAGTTTTACAAAAATATAAAACTGCAGCTTGTTATAGATAGATGTGATCAATAACTGTGATCAGTATGGTCTTTAAAGGAAGACTTTGAATCAATTCACTCCTGTATCCATGCTCCCTATGCCCCTCAGGCTACTTAAGGGGCACAAGGCTGCACTCACGCTAATTCACTGTCTCTAAGTGAAGATGTAAGTAACTGCCATTCTCTTGGCAAATGGTGAGAAGCTGTGGGGGAATTAATCGTGACCAAGAAAAAGGTCTCAGAGCACATCACAAGAGGACTTCTTGAGAGAATCAGAGAATCAACCAGGTTGGAAGAGACCTCCAAGATCATCCAGGCCAACCTAGCACCCAGCCCTATCCAGTCAACTAGACCATGGCAGTAAGTGCCTCATCCAGTCTTTTCTTGAACACCTCCAGGGACAGTGACTCCACCACCTCCCTGGGCAGCCCATGCCAATGGAAAATCACTCTCTCTGTCAAGAACTTCTTCCTAACATCCAGCCTATACTTCCCCTGGCACAACTTGAGACTGTGTCCCCTTGTTCTATTGCTGGTTGCCTGGGAGAAGAGAACAACCCTCACCTGGCTACAGCCTTCCTTTAGGTAGTTGTAGACAGCAATGAGGTCCCCCCAAGCCTCCTCTTCTCCAGGCTAAACAACCCCAGCTCCCTCAGCCTCTCCTCATAGGGTTTGTGCTCCAGGCCTTTCACCAGCTTTGTCGCCTCCAGTTATAGTCATTCTTAGCTCTGTTCTAATTACCACCACTATGGGGTTGGTGCACATGGCAGACAGTACTTTTCCAACCAACTTCATGAAGAGAAAATGAGTTGTAGGTCAGTGATTATGACTCTCACGTCAGTGATCTTTATTTTGGACTATGACCCTTAGCCTGCTTTACTGACAAAACATCACAAAACTGGAGGATTTAAAAACACTTTGGAGTTAGCATTTAAAAGAAGAAAGGGGGTTTAAGGTCATTATAAACAAACAGTATTGTACTTCTAAATCAGCCAGTAGAGGTATCTTAACAATTTTAAATCAATGTACTCACCACTTTTTTAGCATCTATATTTTGTGACTCACTTGATTTCTGCTTTCCAAGGTTTTTCATGTAACTATGAACTTCTGAATCAAAACATTCAGCTCCATAAAATGCACTGCTCCAGCCAGGACTACAGCCATGAAAGTCAGGTAGACTGGGAGACATAAGGTAGCTATTTCCAGGTATCTTTATTATGGTCTCTTGTTCTGGCTCTACATGTCCTTCTGCCAAGCCCAGACTGACACAACAGCTGTTGTTTCGTAAATACTGCTCCTCTTTCTCTATAGGGATAGCACTCTGCAGTTTCAATTCATTTTTCAAGTCATCCAAAGGTGACTCATCAAAATCCATTTCAGCTAATGATGCATTTCTCATAGGCTCAGCCTTCACATCAAAGGTTGCTTCCCCTTTTCCTGAAAGAGGTGTATGGAGGGGAAAGAAAGAACAGTCACATGCTGCAATTCATGCTTTGCTGAACTTAATGTACACACAAAACACAGCTACAAGCCTACCTATGAACTCTAACACCAGTGGTTAGATACTTATTTCAACTCTGTGCTTTCCTTCTCTCAATTACACACTGTACAATGGTAAAGACTGATGGTATCTCAGAACTGGTAAGCAACAGTTATGCAATACATTTCTGAAAATTACAAGGCATTTTCTGGATGCACAGAACAAATATTTAAACAAAGCCTAGTACAAAAGCTTTAAAACAAAAGGTATGTCTGTCAGATTTGTGCACACATTAGTAAAAAGCTTAGCTCTTGAAGTTTTTTTCCATCCATAAGTTTTGAAGCTTTCATTTCCTACATACAGGGCAAAAATACTTGATAAGACAAAGAGGACACAGATGCTGAAACTTCCTACTCCCTACGAGGAAAGGCTGAGGGAGCTGGGA
>WAAF01014290.1:2031-13722 GCA_013400475.1 Tricholaema leucomelas | reverse complement strand
GGACAAGCTGGAGAGGTGGACCCAGGTGAACACCACAAGTTCAACGAGAGCAAGTGCAGGGTTCTGCATCTGGGCCAGAATGATCTTCACTAGCAATACAGACTAGGGGATTGGGTGATGGAAAGCATCCTTGAGGAAAAGGATTTGGGGGTGCTGATGGATGGGTGTTGATGAGGGTGCTTGCAGCACAGAAGGCCAATGCCATCCTGGGCTGCATCAAAAGATGCACTGCCAGCAGATCCAGAGTGGTGATTCTGCCACTTGGGTCTGCTAAGGTAAAACCTCATCTGGAGTACTACATCCAGGCCAGGAGCCCTCAATACAGGAAGGACATGGACCCAATGGAGTGGGTCCAGAGGAGGACCACAAAAATGATCAGAGGGTTGGAGCAGCTCTGCTGTGAAGACAGGCTGAGGGAGTTGGGGGTGTTCAGCCTGGAGAAGCTGAGAAGGGAGACCTAATAATGACCTTGCAGTACCTGAAGGGGACCTACAAGAAGAGTGGAGAGAAGCTGTTTGCAAAGGCCTATGGTGATGGGACATGGGACAATGGCTTCCAACTAGAGAAGATCAGATTTAGATTGGATGTTAGGAACAAGGTATTTACCCTAAGAGAACAGTGGAACAGATTGCCCAGGGAGGTGACAGTGGCCTCATACATGGAGACATTCAAGGTGAGGCTCAACAGCGCTGTAGGCAGCCTGATCTAATTGAAGATGCCTGTGATGATTTGGGAGTTACCCACCCCCCACACTCAATGGAATCACCCAGATTAGACTCAGCTGGCTGGAAGTTAAGGAATGGTGCTTTATATTCACAGCTTAGCACAATATACAAGAAGATATTTCCAATGTATTACAAATACTTACAGCTATACACAGAAATATACATTAGAAGTAATAAAGCAACACAATATGCCTTCCAGAAATCAGAGTGCCCAGGAGGGTCTTCCAACCACCCTTCCACCTCTTTTCACCCCTCCACCTTATCCCAGAGTCTGCCTTACGTGCAAGGTGAACTGTGAGGATCAGCAAGGGAGGTTAGAAGCAGAATGATTAGTTGGGTTACACAGATCCAAGCAGAACAGCAGAAGCCAAGAGAGAGAACACAGACATCATCTTCAACAGGAACAGACTCTGTCTTGTCTGTGTTTATGTCCTTGCTTTTATACATCTCAGTAAGCCTATGAGTGAAGTAGACATCACCACTGTTTCGTTATCACAGCCTATAATCTATTTTTTCTCACTAAAATATTCCAATTAACCTCAAACCAGCACAATACCCCTTCTGACTGCAAAGGCAGTTGGACTGGATGACCTTTGGAGGCCCCTTCCAACCCAGACCACTCCATGATTCTATGATTCTATGATTATCTCATCCTACAAAGTCTATAAGACCCAAACTGACCCAAAACCAAAAGAGTTTCCATGAACAATTCATGCCGAGCCCAGAGAGTGGTGGTGAATGGTGCCACATCCAGTTGGCAGCTGTCACTAGTGGTGTGCCCCAGGGATCAGTGCTGGGCCCAGTCCTGTTCAACATCTTTATTGATGATCTGAACAAGGAGATTGAGTCCAGCATCAGTAAGTTTGCAGATGACACCAAGCTAGGAGCAGGTGTGGATCTGTTGGAAGNGGCTCCTCAATTCAAGAGAGATGTTGAGGTGCTGGAATGTGTCCAGAGAAGGGCAACAAAGCTGGTGAGGGGCCTGGAACACAAACCCTATGAGGAGAGGCTGAGGGAGCTGGGGTTGTTTAGCCTGGAGAAGAGGAGGCTCAGGGGTGACCTCATTGCTGTCTACAATTACCTGAAGGGAGGCTGTAGCCAGGTGGGGTTGGTCTCTTCTGCCAGGCAACCAGCAACAGAACAAGGGGACACAGCCTCAAGTTGTGCCGGGGGAAGTATAGGCTGGATGTTAGGAGGAAGTTCTTGCCAGAGAGAGTGATTGGCATTGGAATGGGCTGCCCAGGGAGGTGGTGGAGTCACCGTCCCTGAGGGTGTTCAGGAAAAGCCTGGATGAGGCACTTAGTGCCATGGTCTGGTTGTTTGGACAGGGATGGATGATAAGTTGGACTGGATGATCTTGGAGGTCTCTTCCAACCTAGTTGATTCTATTCTATTCTATGTCATCTTTGTCAGATCTTGCTTGTCCTCAGGTGTCCTTGAATTCATCATGTTGTAGGTGTATGGGCCTGGGAATCTAGGACAGTGCTCCACACATGGTGGGAATGAGCAGCTTTATCATGTGTTTGTGAGGATGGATGCATGGGTATACGCACGAAACTCTAACCTGACCTCATGGGTATTCTGTCAGATTAGTAATGCCTGAGTATTGTGCAGCAGCTGTCCCCATTAACTTGCAAGCCATTGCTGTCAACTGCTCTTACATTTTAATGAGCATATAATACTGATGGGAGCAGCTGCTGAAAATACCTTCTATAAAGGATCCATGTAAATACAGATGCATGCATCTCACTATTTTATTGGTATTAATTGCCCCTGGAAACTGTCCAAGTATTTGCCCTGTGGTGCCTGTTTTTCTCACATCTCTTTTGTTAAGCTGAGGGAATTGGGTGATTTTTTTTGTCTGTGCCTGTGTGCCCAGGTCCATGCTGTGCTACACTGCCTCTTTTTACCATGTAAAACTGTATTTCATCACAATTCCACTGCTTTGCTATCTGTCCTACAGAAACCTGATACTGTAATTCCTTACCCCCCTTCATGATGAGTGACTTATTTAGTTCCATTTATAACTGTAGACTTTAGTACCAGATATAGCTATTTCTGGCCTTTTATTGCATTGGCAAAGGGCTGGCCTAGAAAGATAAAATGAAGCTCTGTTTGATAAGCTTGGGGATGATTTAAGTGTGTTAGTCACATGGAGAAAAATCACAGATTGCATCTTTCCTCTTTCCGTCTGTGGAGATTCAGCTGAAGGTGTTAAAGGAACAGCAGTTTTGGAAATAGTTTAACCATACCTAGTGATGTAAAATCCACTGGCTGCAAGAAGCAACTTGCAAGCCCCATGTGCTGCTCAGGGACTTTCTAATGGTGCATGACAGGAATGAAATCCATGCATGTCACATTCTTGAGATATGTATTTTTTTCCCCCTTCTGCTTCTTGCCATCATCCTAAGTGGATTCTATAACGAATGCTTTACAGTAATGCACTTGTTATCTGTGCAGAAGTTTCAGTGACCCCAGAGAATTATCAGAAGTAGATGTAATTGTATTTTAAGATTAATTCAGACCTGGAATACAAAATATTTGATCATGTCATTCTCTTGAAGGCAGAGGGCATGCAGTTAGATTTGCAATGACCTTTTCTACACAGCCATCTGATGTTTCAAGTGGGTGGAGGAGAGGTAGAGATGATGTTTATCAACACCGTCATGAAAGGGTAATACTGCTGGAAGCTGAGGACTACAGGAGAGAAGGGGCACCTATGCACTGCACAGCAGGGTAGTGGGTGGTCCACAGGAGGCAGAAACCACATCCACATAGCATTTTCACTTGTGGGAGCGTATGAATTTCCTGTGCAATAGAAGACAAGCAGCCTGTGTTTTCTAGCTCACTAGCTGAGGAATCGTGGAATCACAGAATCATAGAATGGCTTAGGTTGGAAGGGACCTCAAAGGTCATCCAAACCCTTGCCATAGGCAGGGACAACTCCCACTAGAACAGGTCGCTCAAGGCTTCATCCAACCTGGCCTTGAAGACCTCCAGGCCAGGAGCAGCCACAACCTCCCTGGGCAACCTGTACTAGTGTCTCACCACCCTCACTGCAAAAAATGTCTTCCTAACACCCAGTTTTGATCTCCCCTCTGCCAATTTAAACTCATTACTCCTCATCCTGCCATTAGAAGACCTTGTCAATACTTTCTCCCCAGCCTTCCTGTAGGTCCCCTTTGGATCCTGGACGGCCACTCCAAGGACTCCTGGAGGTCTCCTCTTCTCCAGGCTGCAGAGCCCCAACTCTAGTAGCCCGTGCTCATAGCAGAGCTGCTGCAGCCCTCTGAGCATCTTGGTGGCCTCCTCTGGACTGATTCCAACCGTTGCATGTCCTTCTTGTGCTGGGGGCTCCAGAACTGCAGGATAGAGGAAGGTTAAAATAGGGTGTGAAATGGTTTCTGAGACCAATGCACTCGATGGAGAGGGAAGGATAGAGAAATTGGGATTACATTAGAGTATGGATTTGAAACATTGTAGTCCCTTGTATTTTTTTCAGATCTGTTCAGAACTTTGTATGTCCTGACATGAGTGGAATTCCCTCTGCATTCCCCTGTTTTACAGCCTTCTACCATTTAAAACTCATGAAGTGAAGTAATGGGGCTGTTCATATGATTTTTTGGATGGGAGATAAGGTTTTAAAAAAAGTATCAGTAACATCTCTAAAGAAACAGGCAAGCCCTCAGCTGTACTCTGGGTCATTCTATGTTTACTTCTTATTTTGTGAGCTTTTCTGTGATCTTATTGGCAAGAGCTTCTCTACAGCTGCAAGATGAAGACATTGAGTGCTAAATTAGAGAACAAACCGAATCAAAACCCAATTATATTGACATTCCCATGCCCTCTCAAACCCCATAAGACTGTAAGAGTTGCAGCAACACTTTTTTTAGAAACCCAAATCATAGGAATCCAAACAGAATCCTGTTCAATATCTTAATTGATGATCTGGACCAGGGGATTGAGTCCAGCATCAGTAAGTTTGCAGATGACACCAAGCTAGGAGCAGATATGGATCTATTGGAGGGTAGGAGAGCTTTGCAGAGAGAACTTGCCAGGCTGGATGGGTGGGCAAAGGCCAGTGAGATTGAGATTTAAAAAGGCTATGTGAAGGGTTCTATACTTTGGCCACAACAACCCCAAGGAGCACTACAGACTGGGGACAGAGTGGCTGGAGATAAGCCATACAGAAAGGGACCTGGAGGTACTGGAAGATAGTAGCTGACCATGAGCCAGCAGTGTGCCCAGGTGACTAAGTGAGCCAATGGCATCCTGGCCTGTAACAGGGATAGTGTGGCCAGCAGGACAAGGCAGGTTATTCTGCCCCTGTACTCAGCACTGGTCAGGCCACACCTTGAGTACTGTGTCCAGTTCTGGGCTCCTGAATTCAAGAGACATGTTGAGGTACTGGAACATGTGCAGAGAGTAGTGATGAAGCTGGTGAGGGGCCTGGACCATAGCCTTGAGAGGAGAGGCTGAGGGAGCTGGGGGTGTGCAGCCTGGAGAAGAGGAGGCTCAGGGCAGACCTCACTGCTCTCTACAGCTACCTGAAGAGAGATCGTAGCCAGGTGGGGTTGGTTCTCTTCTCCCAGACAACCAGTAACAGAACAAGAAGACACAGCCTCAAGTTGTGCCAGGGGAAGTTCTTCACAGAGAAAGTGATTGGCATTGGAATGAGCTGCCCAGAGAGATGGTGGAGTCGCCATTCCTGGAGGTGTTCAAGAAAAGCCTCGATGAGGCAGTTAGTGCCATGGTCTGTTTGATTGGCTAGGGCTGGGTGCTAGGTTGGACTGGATGATCTTGGAGGTCTCTTCCAACCTGGTTGATTCTATGTATGAATCACATCAGCAGTCAGTGCTGACTTCAGTGTTTTAGTTGTATAGTACCTCAAACATTTAAGCTCCCCATCAAGTGGCTGAGTTTAGCAAAACTCTATTTGCTTCCAGCAGTAGGTTGCTGTCAATTACAGTCAACAACAGACTCAAATACAAAATTTTTAATGTAAATGTGATACTTCATAGAAAGAAATGGGCTATGGGGGCCTTCTGAACAGCCTCTGCAAATTCAGATATCAGCAATTGCATTTTGTGGCATACCCTCCTTCTTAAAAGTGTCTGATGGCTCTCAGTTATCTGTGCTTCACAGACCCATAGCTGTGCAGCATTTACAATGCAGAGACTCCTTCATTGTTTATCATACAGCTGTTTCAACAGCAGTTATTTTCAGATGAGACTTTATCTTCAAGGACATCATCAGTTCCTTGGTTCTTGTGAAGTACATATTCTAGCAGTATTTCCCCCCAGAAAAAAAAACCAGATACTTATTGTGTACAAATACTCTGAACCAGTAACTGCTAGACCAGCTCTTGGTAGTTTCCTAAGGCATAGTTCAGGTTGTTTTTTTTCTTTCCTGTGGCTAAAATGATGCTGACTGAAGATGAAACATACTTCTTATGAAGGGGTCTGATAAAGGTACAGAGTTTTGCCAGTCTTGGAGATACAGTCATAAATGCTGCAATTTTAAGTTTACTTACTTGGCCACCATTAGTTTTCAGACTGCCACAGCTGGCTCAGTAGTTTGGAACCATCCTTTAATTGGTTGTATATTTTTTGTGCCTGTTTTGGAGGCTGCATTGGCTGTGTTGCACAGATGCTTCTGAACCTCTTGGAGAAACCTACCTCAGAATATGCTGGCACTCAGTCTTTGTTAAGGTGCCTGAATCCATATCTATACAGGTTAGCTTGGACTGCAATGGGTTGTGAATTAAAAGCAGAGTAGCTATTTTCAGATAACAACTTAAGTTGGTAGCACTCTATCTGTCTATCTAGTGTAATGAAAGGCAGAGTGACAGTTTTTTGCTCACACTGAACAGTGCACAGCAGGGACTTTTCCAAGATGTGACTGTGGGGAGCTGTTTTGATCATTTTGATGCAGCTTTTTTTTGCTGGCAGCTTGCATGGCTCTTTTGCTTAATGTTTTGTGTGTCTTTAGCTGTTGGAAACAATATGGATGCCCATAGCCCCACTGAAGCGATGGAATGCAAATACTATTGTCACTGGAAAGCAGGAAATACAGAGTCTGTGGTCCTCTTTGTCCATACTGTCAAGACCTCTGCCTCAGCTGTTTAACTCCGATTTATTTTGTTCTGTAGCTCCTCAGAGAAAACTCGATGAGGGCAGCATGAAAAGACCATCTAAGTCCCTGAGATGCTTCCTGTCCTGTCTCCTACAAGGAGCTTGTTTGCTTGGGCCCTCCATGT
This sequence comes from Tricholaema leucomelas, assembly GCA_013400475.1. Classification (NCBI taxonomy): domain Eukaryota; kingdom Metazoa; phylum Chordata; class Aves; order Piciformes; family Lybiidae; genus Tricholaema lacrymosa; species Tricholaema leucomelas. Next base: position 6,738 of record WAAF01014290.1, on the reverse strand, counting down.
GGTAATGAAATACGAAGACAGAGTCTCTGTTGTATACTTGTCTTAATGTCCACTCTTGCCGATGTAACAAAGATTTGCAGCCTAGAGTCTGTAAACATTTAAATGTGAAGTTTGCATGTCTACAGAGATGCTCTTAAAAGAGAGCAGCAACCACCCACGTAGTAGCTAGCTCATGGTAGTAGGTAGCTTGGGAGATTTGGCCTGCTGAAGTAAAAACTCTTTTCTCCCAACAGATTTACAGCTATCTGAAATGTTTTCTTTTTGTAGTTTTGGTTTATATGCATTTACTTCACATTAAAAAAAAAAAAAAAAGGAGGGGGGGAGGGGAAGAAGGAGGAAAGGGACTGAAAGTTTCAAGATTCTTAGGATTAGGATTTTCAGTCTTTTGTTTGCACCAGCCAGTGGCATTTGTATCAGGAACAGTGTGGCCAGTAGGATGAGGGAGGTTATTCTTCCCCTGTACTCAACACTGGTCAGGCCACACCTTGAGTACTGTGTCCAGTTCTGGGCTCCTCAATTCAAGAGAGATGTTGAGGTGCTGGAACATGTCCANCGGGGCAAGTCTAGGCTGGATGTTAGGAGGAAGTTCTTCACAGAGAGAGTGATTGGCATTGGAATGGGCTGCCCAGGGAGGTGGTGGAGTCACCATCCCTGGGGGTGTTCAAGGAAAGCCTGGATGAGGCACTTAGTGCCATGGTCTAATTGACTGGCTAGGGCTGGGTGCTAGGTTGTACTGGATGATCTTGGAGGTCTCTTCCAACCTGGTTGATTCTATTCTATTCTATTTTGTGTTAGGAGATTCTGCCTGAAATCAATGAGGTTCTGGGTATGTCTTTGCAAAAGGGATGAAAAGTACCATGTTACAAATTGCATTATGAACATCACAGTACAAATGTTTGGGCTTTTTCACCCCCTAGTGGTGGTGAATGTTGAATGGTGCCACATCCAGTTGCCAGCTGTCACTAGTGGTGTGCCCCAGGGATCGGTGCTGGGCCAGGTCCTGTTTAATGTCTTCACTGATGATTTGGATGAGGGGTTTGAGTCCAGCATCAGTGAGATTGCAGGTGACACCAAGTTGAGAGCAAGTATGGATCTGTTGGAGGGCAGGAGGGCTCTGCAGAGGTACCTGGACAGGCTGGACAGATGGACAAAGTCCAATGTCAGGAGTTTTAAAAGTCCAAGTGCCAGGTTCTGCACTTTGGCCACAACACCCCCAGTCAGCACTACAGGCCAGAGACAGAGTGGCTGGAGAGCAGCCAGGCAGTGAGGGACCTGGGGGCACTAGTTGGCAGCTGAACATGAACCAGCAGTGTGCCCAGGTGGCCAAGAAGGCCAATGGCATCCTGGTCTGTGTCAGGAACAGTGTGGCCAGCAGGACCAGGGAAGTCCTTCTGCCCCTGTACTCAGCGCTGGTCAGGCCACACCTTGAGTCCTGTGTCCAGTTGTGGGCCCCTCAGTTCAAGAGAGATATTGAGGTGCTGGAATGTGTCCAGAGAAGGGCAGCAAGGCTGGTGAGGGGGCTGGAGCACAGCCCTGTGAGGAGAGGCTGAAGGAGCTGGGGGTGTGCAGCCTGGAGAAGAGGAGCTTCAGGGCAGACTTCATCGCTTTCTACAGCTACCTGAAGGTTGTAGCCAGGTGGGTTGTTCTCCTCTACCAGCCATCCAGTGACAGAAGAGGACACAGTCTCAAGCTGTGCCAGGGCAGGTTCAGGCTGATGGTTAGGAAGAAGCTGTTCACAGCATTGGTATGGTCTTTCTAGGGAGGTGGTGGAGTCCCCATCCCTGGAGGTGTTTCAAAGGAGGCTGGAAGAGGCATTTAGTGCCATGGTTTAGTTAATTAGAAGGGTTAGGTGACAGGTTGGACTCGATGATCCTAGAGGTCTTTTCTAGCCTGGTTAATTCGGTGATTTTGTGCTCCCTGCTGCTGTTCTGTAACCATATGGTTTTAATGTCTTGATTTCAGATGTCCTTGCAGCAAGACTTGCTACCACTGTAGTTTATTGGTGAAGTTCCAACATATCCAACCCATGTAAAAAAAGCAGTCCTAATTCAGGTGAAGACATGAGCAGTATTTTTGACAGTAAGTTGGTGCTGCTCAGCCTTTTAGCTGCCAGCTCCCCATCCTGTACAGAGAGTTACACCTTTTGCTGAAAAGGTGTCAGTGGTTAAACTGAGTTGCCCCTGTGTGTTGGCTGGAGGATAATTGGAATATTTTAATGAGAGAAATTAGATTATTGGATGTAAAAAGAATAGTGTAGTGATGTCTATATTACCCAATTATTCTGCTGAGAAAAATGAAAACAAGGACATAAACAAAGATAAAGTCGGCCTCTGCCTGGCTGTCTCCGTATTAACTCTTCTGCCTGAACCTGCATATTCCCAACTAATGGTTACGCTTCTAACACCTCCCACTTACCTTTCCAGCTCATCCTGCATGTAAGGGAGATTCTGAGATAAGAGAGGGAGTGTAAAGAAGGAGGGGGGTTGGTTAGAAGTCCCCATGGGGCAATCTGGCTGCTGGGAGGGGTTTTGTTCTCCTGTATTGCTTTTAACATGTATATTACTGTAAATATTTGTAATATATTGCGTATATCTGCTTGTAAATTGTGATAAGCTGTTAACACAAAGCTTCGTTCCTTAACCTCCAGCCAGCTGAGACTAGTCTGGGTGAATTCCTAACCATGTGTGTGTGTGTGTAAGGGTGTAATACCCAAACCACTACACCCTGAAATGAAGACAAAATTCAGTGAACAATCAATGAGCTCATAAGCTGTCTTCCAATGCAAGTTATCCTGTGATCCAAGGGTTCTGCAAGGCTTCACTGCAGTGTTAAGTGCATGGAGAGGCATGTTGCATACTTTGAGGATTTCCATGTCTGTGCTACTATTGGTCACCTCCGTTACCAGGTCCCTGAGATACCTCCTATGACCTAGGGCTACTTACTCTGGAGAAGAGAAGACTGAGAGAGAATCTAATAAATGTTTAGAAATATCTGAGGGCTAGGGGTCAGGAGGTGGGGGACAGGCTCTGCTCACTTGCTCCCTGGGATAGGACAAGGAGAAATGGATGGAAGCTGCAGCACAGGAGGTTCCAGATCAACATAAGGGGGGACTTGAGTATAAGTGCCACAGAACACTGGCACAGGCTGCCCAGAGGGGTTGTGGAGTTTCCTTCTCTGGAGACTTTCACAGCCTGTCTGAATGTGTTCCTGTGTGACCTGAGCTAGATTGTATGGTCCTGCTGTGCCAAAGGGCTTGAACTTGGTGATCTCTTGGGCAACCTGCTCTAGTGGGAGGTGTCCCTGCCTATGGCGGGGGGTTGGAGCTGGATGATCCTTGAGGTCCCTTCCAACCTAAACCATTCTATGATTCTATGATTCTTAGAGTCCCTTCCAACCTCTAACGTCCTGTGAGATCCTGTGTTCCTGTGACTGTTAGCAGTGAATTGTGGTATTATTATTTCATTCCTGAGGTCATATATTTCTTCTGGGTCTGCAAGAGACTTGTGGGAGTGCATCAGAGAACCATTATACTTCAATGATGCAACCAGTGCCCAAATCTGACATATGTCAGTGTGGAACTCATTAATCTGCCAAATGGCCTTGCTGTTGGTGCATCTAATTTAGCCTAGACACCAGGAGCTGACCATCTCCCATTATGAAGAACTTCTTATCACACAGATTTTCTCCCACAAAGCAGTATATATCACCCTCCTGGACTGTTTCCAGACTGCAAAGTAGCTACACACCACTGCAGTGCTAAATGTGGGCGTTCAATTTGTGGTTGTCTCAGGTAAGCATTGAGCTAGACACCATGACAGATCCGTAGGCTTTAGGTGATGGTCGCATTAAACATAGATTAATGGAATCATAGAATCATGGAATGGTTTAGGTTGGAACACTCCTCAAATCTCATCCAGTTCCTACCCCCTGCCATAGGCAGGGACATCTCCCACTAGAACAGGTCACTCAAGGCATCAGCTAACCTGGTCTTGAACACCTCCAGGCAGGAAGCAGCCACAACCTCCCTGGGCAACCTGTGCCTTCACTGCAAAGAACTTCTTCCTAACATCCACTTTCAATCTCCCCTCTGTCACTTTAAACCCATTCCTCCTCATCCTGTCATTACAAGACCTTGTCAATAGTCCTTCCCCAGCCTTCCTGTAGTCCCTTTCAGAAAGGGAAGGCCACTGCAAGGCCTCCTTGAAGTCTTCTCCAGTCTGCAGAGTCCCAACTCTTGTAGCCTGTCCTTATAGCAGAGCTGCTGCAGCCCTCTGAGCTTCTTCATGGTCTCCTCTAGACTGGCTCAAACAGTTCCATGTCCTTGTGTTGGGGACTCCAGAACCACAAAGGTTTTTCTTATATTTCACTTAATAACATTGTAAAAGTGAAACTGATATTTAGGTATTGCTTCCAGACTGATGCTTAGTGATGGAGCTCAGAGAGGAGGTAAAATAGCTTGAGGAATATCACGAAATGTGAGAAACAGAGAGCCTCAGAGTCACACCCTATTCTACATGAGAGAAACCCAAGAGGAGACAGAGCTCATGTTACAGATGCCCTTCTCTTCTCTCTGATGCTTTGACTCAGAAAGTAGCAAGCAATGGCAGCCAGTTCCTGCCCAGTTGTATTGGAAATTAGTGATCGGTTCTTAATTATTAATATTAATTTCTGTATTAATATTTAAAAAATCAGTAAATTTCCCTCAGT
>WAAF01014289.1:209717-263103 GCA_013400475.1 Tricholaema leucomelas | reverse complement strand
TCACTCTCTCTGTGAAGAACTTCCTCCTGTTCAGTTTCTTCTTCAGGCTGAAGTTCAGTGAATCCTGCTGGGAATGCATTCTGCTAGGCCTTGCTTGGGGAGGTTAGCTTTAACAGCTTGATTTCAAAAGGTGTTATTAACATTATTCTATGAATGGCTTCCTTTTTTTCCAGACCCTAATTTCTCAAGGCAAGATCTTCTTCAAAGACACACCTCTATAAAACCAGCTTGCTGACATGGCCTTCCGACCCACTGACACCAATGCTGCCAAGAGGCCTGATGTTATCATTTCAAAAGCTTCCACTAATTCTTGCTTGGTTTTTCATGCTCTGAGGGACTGATGAGACTTTTGGTTTCCCCAGAACGAGCTCATTTGCTGGGATTTCAGTCCCCAGCAGCCAGTGGCCACAAACCTTTCTGCAGCCAACAATTTTAAGGACAGAACAGCATCATCTGGGTTTACATTCCAGTTTCAGCATTTGCTACACTCTCCCTCATTGGCTTGAGATGGAGACTTTGCTAAAGCATACTTTTTGGATTCATTTCTCTCCAGGGAGCTTTGCAAAGGCAGTTTCTCTGACCAGAAACACTGTACCTGCACCTATATTAATTATAATAGAGTTAGTACCCTCAAAGCACATTAAAGCTTTACTTTTGGGTTGGGTTCTTTTTTTCTCTCTCTCTTCAAAAGGGATTGGGGGAAATCTGAGGAAAAATCACACCAGCCATACATGATTCATGAGAGATAGTTTGAGTTTTGTTCAGCTGACCACTGCTTAGCTCCTTTTCACTCCTAAACAAATGATCACTTGAATACAGCCACCACAAAACAACTAATCTTCCCACTAAAGCTCCCAGGGTAGGACCTGCAGACAACTCCTGAGGAAGACTGGAGGTGAGTTACACTGTGGGAGGGCCACTACATACACAGCACTGACCCCTGAGAAAGGCTGAGAGAAGCAAAGGGAAGTTGCTGCTTTCCTGGAAGAGGACTGCAAATCCAAAAGATCATCTATAAAGGGACACTTAGAATCACAGAATCAGATGAGAGTCAGATGAGCCAGCAGTGTGCCCAGGTGGCCAAGAGAGCCAATGGCATCCTGGCCTGCATCAGGAACAGTGTGGCCAGTAGGATGAGGGAGGTTATTCTGCCCCTGTACTCAGCACTGGTCAGGCCACACCTTGAGTACTGTGTCCAGTTCTGGGCTCCTCAAATCAAGAGAGATGTTGAGGTGCTGGAACATGTCTGGAGAAGGGCAACAAAGCTGGTGAGGGGCCTGGAGCACAGCACTGTGAGGAGAGGCTGAGGGAGCTGGGGGTGTGCAGCCTGCAGAAGANGGGCTGGGTGCTAGGTTGGACTGGATGAGCTTGGAGGTCTTTTCCAGCCTGGTTGATTCTATGGTTCTATAGAATCAGTCAAGGTTGGAAGGGACCACAAGGATCATCTGGGACCATCTGCCATGGGCAGGGACACCCTACTCTAGATCAGGCCGGCCACAGCCCCATCCAGCCTGGCCTTAAACACCGGCAGGGATGGGGCCTCAAGCACCTGCCTGGGATGGGAAGGTAGTCTATGGCCCATCAGAGACCCACAGGCAGGAAATGCCCACGGATTTTCTGAGACCTTCTGCTGCAAAGCCAGAAGCATTCCCCTCTCTCCTTCACAGTCTGCCTCATTTCTTCCCATTGGCCTCCCCAGCAGGGAGATTCTGCTCAGAATGAGATGCGATATTGAGCATTCCTCAGAATGCTTTCAGCTAGCTTCTACTCACCACAGCAATTTAAACTCCCCTGACTGTAGCTGTTAGAATCTGGAGCCACTGGGGAATGCTTGGGAGGTTTTTCCCTGCCTTTTTTTTTAAGTCTTCAACTTTGCAATTTGTATCACTGCACTCTTGGAATGCTCCAAGCTCATTCAGAGATCTGTGCTCTTCAAGAGCTCAAAGAACTGGCACATGTCTTGCTCAAGCCTTCTCCTTCTGATTGATCATGGCAAGTTCATGGGAAAGTCTGAGGTGCAGTCCTGCTACCCAAATCCACAATTACTGTGCCCATCTGCTGCCTTCAGAGATACAAGTAAACAATCTGGTCTTAGTTTTCCAGTCCTGAGTTATACTGAAGATCATCAAAAAAATCAATATTCTGGTGTGCTGGCAAAGACCAAGGAAACTTCAGCTGAAAAAGATCCTGCTTGCTGTGGGAAAAGGGATGGACTGAAAAGGGGTTAAGATGTTGTTTTTACCGAGGTAAAAACAGCTTCAGAGGCAAGAGAGAAGAAGGTAAGTAGCTGATGTCAAAACTCCCAGAGACTTCTTGGAAATTAAGCATGAATATTTTGCTTGGTCATGCAAGGAACGAGAATTAATGAAAGGAAAGCTGCTTCCACCTAGGCAAGTCAAATGAATTTTAACTGAGCAAAGTGTGCTAGTTTGAAGCTAGCTAGAATGTGTTGGTGAGAAGAACGAGATTACAGGCTGTGAAAGGAGAACAATGGTGCTGTCTACTTCACTCACAGGCTTACTGAGAGGTACAAGAAGAAGAATCAAAACACAGACAAGGCACAACTTCTCCTGCTGGGGAGCTCCGAGCTGCATCTCTCTCTCTCCAACCTCACCCTCCATTTCTCTGACTAATCCACTTTGCTTCTTAACCCCCCTGGCTGAACCTCCATTCTGCCTTGGGACTGGGGTAAGGTTTAGAGGGGTAGGGGGAAGGTGAAGGGGTGGTTGGGAGCCCCTCCTGGGGACTCAGGTTTCTGGGAGGGCTGTTGTGTTCCTGTATTCCCTTTAACCTTGTATATTCCTGTCTGTAACTGTATATACTGTAACTATCTGCTTGGATATTGAGCTAAGCTGTAAATATAAGCTTCATTCAATTTCCAGAGCTGGCTGAGTCTAGTCTGGGTGAGTTCCAAAGTGTGTGGGGGTGGGGAACAGCCAAACCATCACACAAAGCAAACATCATTTCTTAACAGCGACCTGCTCTACTATTTCAGCCATCACCAATGAGTCAGCACACAAAAAGTTGATGCAGGCAGACAGAGGCAACAGCATCAAAGTTTCAAGATAGGAAAGATGTGATATGATGACAATCACTTACACCCCAATTATCTCCTTCAGGCTTACTCCTCAATCCCTTGTTCCTTCCTTTTGTACTAAAAATTCCCACTGAACTCAAATCTGATTTCCACAACTGTGCTCAGATGTGCTTGAGAAAGAGTTGCAGGCCCACACTCCTCATTACTGAAGACACCAGGAACTGTTTAACTGTGATGAACACTGGCAACAAGTACTGATGGTGAATTTAATACTGGTCAAAGAGATCTATCTCAGGTAAAAGGAGAGTTGGAATTCACAAATCTTCACAGACTCGGCAAAGGTCAGCCCCGTCCTTTGCCTGGGAAGCCAGGCACTAGTTGTGTACTGCTGTGCTTGTTAGCAACCACAGCTCAGACTAAGAGAGAGACCAGCAATGACCTCAGCACAGCCTAAGATCCAACTGAGGGCTGCTTCACACACTATCCAGGCCACACCAGCCTCTTCCAGCTCTTCCCCTCATGGCTACAGCCCCCAGCAAAAGCAGTGAGCAAAGCACCATCATCAGTCACACCAGAAGCACAGCCCCAGCTCGTGAGAATGTGTCTGCATCACACAGCACAGCACAGGGCCAAAGCCTCCAAGGCATGACTGACTTCAGGCAACAGCAGCAGTTTGCTGAACTCATGTAGGGTGCCCAGGCTGACAAATGAATCACAGAATCACAGATTTAACCAGGCTGGAAAGGACCTCTGGGATCACCGAGTCCAACCTATCATCTAACTCCTTCTTATTAACTAAACCATGGCACTAAGTGCCTCACCCAGCCTCCTCTTAAACACCTCCAGGGATGGCGACTCCACCACCTCCACAGGCAGCCCATTCCAATGCCAAACACTCTTGCCATGTAGAACATCTTCCTAACATCCAGCCTGAACCTGCCCTGGCACAGTTTGAGGCTGTGTCCTCTTGTTCTGCCCCTGGTTGCCTGGCAGAAGAGACCAACCCCACTTTGCTACAGCCTCCCTTCCGGCAGTTGTAGACAGCAACAAGGTCTCACCTGAGCCTCCTCTTCTCCAGGCTGCACACCCCCAGCTCCCTCAGTCTCCCCTAACAGGGCTTGGTGCCCCTCACCAGCCTTGGTGCCCTTCTCTGGACACGTTTAAGCATTCCAACATGTTTCTAAATGGAGGGGCCCAGAACTGGACACAGGACTCAAGGTGTGGCCTGAACAGCACTGAGTACAGGGGCAAAAAGACTTCCCTTGCCCTGCTGGCCACACTATTCCTGATCCAGGCCAGAATGCCATTGGCCTTCTTGGCCACCTGGGCACACTGCTGGCTCATCTTCAGTTGGCTGTCGACCAGTACCCCCAGGTCCCTCTCTGCCTGGCCACTCTCTAGCAACTCTGTCCCCAGCCTGTAGCGCCGCATGGCCAAAGTGCAGAACCCAGCACTTGGAACTGTTAAAACTCATGGCACTGGACTGTGCCCAGCCCATCTGTCCAGCCTGTTCAGGTCTCTCTGCAGAGCCCTTCCACCCTCTTCCACCTGTCCAGCCTGCCCAAGTCCCTCTGCAGAGCCCCCCTACCCTTTCCCACCTGTCCAGCCTATCCAGGTCCCTCTGCAGAGCCCTCCTACCCTTTCCCACCTGTCCAGGTCCCTCTGCAGAGCCCTTCCACCCTCTTCCACCTGTCCAGGTCCCTCTGCAGAGGCCCCCTACCCTTTCCCACCTGTCCAACCTGTCCAGGTCCCTCTGCAGAGCCCTCCTACCCTCTAACAGATCAACACATGCTCCCAACTCGGTGTCATCTGCAAGCTTACTGATGGTGAAGTGGAAGGCAAGTACCAAACCTGCAGACAGGTGTTGACGAAACCCCCAAAGACGATTCTGCATCTTTAAATGACTTGGTGCTGGCATCCAGAATGCCTGTGTCAGTCTGGAATGTGGGAATTGGGGGCTTTTTTAAATCTGACCTGCTCCAAGAAACTTGCAGTTTCATACAGATCAGACCAGAACTTCAGGTCTTTCCTTGAAACCGACTGAGGGCTCGATTCCCCTGAAATCTTCCTCAAATGCACATCCTAGCAGTGAGAAATGCATAACTCAGTAGTAGCATCCAAGCACTTCTTCAGTACTTTCCCACATAGTGATCCCAGTAACTCTTAATCTTACCACAGAATGTGGCTGAGATCATAAACACTTCAGAAGAGTGTAAATGAAAACAACCACATNAAAAAAACAACAAACCCCATTCAAATAAGCAAATAACATTTGGGTTGGTTTACATTTACAAATGAAACATCAGATGAGTATTTATTGATTATTTTTGTTTGTTTGTTTCTTTTAAAAATCCAAAAATACATTGTAACAGAACAGAATGCATGAGCTCTCCAATGAAAGACAGCAGGATGGTGATCATCCAGACCAGAATACAAATACATGCTAACAATTTCAGATCGTTTTGGGTCATTCAGGAAACACGGAACAAGCTGGCTGTTTGCAAACGCACTCCTTTGCTACCGAGTATAACACACGCCTGAGAAAGTTAACCTGCAAAGAAATCAGCTTTTAAACTCTTAAACACAAAGAGCTTTCTAGGCTGAAATGGTGAGGAGACCTGTGGCATGCACCTGCCAGGCCACCGAGCCGTTGCACCGCTCCGCCTCGGCTCAGCTTGCCTGGTAAGCAGCAGTTTGACGTCGACACCAGGCTGGCTGAAGAGAGGTGTTTGAAAGCCTGCTAAGGGGATGGAAACCCACCAGAGACACGCACAGAACCTGGGTCTTAATGGGCAAGCTGCTTTGTCAGACTCTCTGGGTTTAGATAGGGCCAAGTGAGAAACTTATAGTCTGGCTAATGAATTACAGAGATTATAATTTTTGGCTCAAGGTAAGACCTCTTCAAAACAATTTCTATAGGAGCATCTAGAATCAAAGCATGAAAAAATAAACTAGCCCAGGACAAACACAGCTGATCATTTTACAGTAACCACATGCTTTAGGCAAGTAGCAATCCCAACAGTAACATAAAGTGTGCATTGGTTCAGTGAAAATAAAAGTGTTACTAGTAGACAGAAGCAATCTGACAAGATGTGAAAGCAAGCAGTGAACACTTCACAGATTGAATTGCCTTTTGTCAGAATTCATCTGCTCCTCCTGCAGGCAGGTAACAAATGGAACTCAGGAAAACTGAGTTCCTAGTAGCAGCTTAACCTTACTATGGCGAGGCTCAGGCTTTTACCTTTTCTTGCACTAAAAGACATTCAAACTAATGAACCAAACTTGACATTTTAAAACTGAAGACCAAAAGAAAAGATGAATGTACATTTCAGACAGAAACAGCATCAGGTCAAATCCACAACAGGTGATGCAAGGTGACTGGCCTGCTCATGCCAACACAACACCCCACACTATTTCCCAAACTCCAGCAGCCTTTTTAAAAAAATCACTTCCAACAACTGCATACTGTTAAAATTACATGGGCTTTGATGAGAAGAATCGTTACCAGGCATGCAAAAACACCAACAGAAACCTCTCGTTTCCAGAACTGGGTTACATGATCAAATGCCGTAAGCTAGAACAGACAAAACTGACTTTTCAAATTAAATATACTCACAACTCTGAAAAGAAAAAAAAAAGGAAGAAAGCCAAACAATTCAAAAACCTGTGACAGAAGTATTTCTACATAGCTGGTCCTGTCCCCTGGTGGTGCGACACAGCCCAATGAGCTACTGCCCATACAGGTGTGTAAATTTACATGTGATGGTGATGGGGAAGAAGCTCCCTTTTCCCACCTTCCAGCCTGTAAAAGGACTGGGTGTAGTACAGAGGCTGCCTCTGCCCCACAAAATGCAGGGTGCTGGCCATTGCTGGGTACAGGTTGACAGTGCTGAAGGACCCAGGCACTGACCCAGCATACATTCTCTATATAGACTGGGACATCAAAAACATTCTGCATCGCTCTGACACCGAGTCTGCTCCTAGGCTGCACCTTCTGAGCCCAAAATGTTGTTCTACAAGTTACAGCTAAGGAGTGCAGGGTCAAGGCTTTAACGACCTGGCCCAGAAGATAAGCATAAAGTTAAGGTGGTGCATCAGTACCTTCAGGATCAGAGTCAAAGAGAGAAAGCAATGCCAGAGCAGCATGTAAAGCTTGTAATGCCAAGAGGTAAAGACTCTCAAAGAAATGCAGTAAAAAGCATAATTTAAGACTGAAAATTATTTAAGGACAACACACAAAGGAGACAAAGATGGGCTGCAGTAAGGTGAATGAAAGGAAGGAACAAAAAAAACCAGGAGGGACATGTATATTGGTGCAGGGTTGTATCTCCTGGACCCAGAAACTGCCTTAGACACCAGCTAATTTTACAAGATAAGTTACATGCATGCCCACGTTCGAGAGGGCAAGAGTGACACCTTGATGGCAATGCTATGATTCTGGCTGAAGAGCTTCATTTTCCCCCTCCCATACCTGAAAGCCTTGAATCCTTGCCAAATACTCCAGCTGTTTTGAAGGCTGCACTGCAGAACAAGGGGCAGCAGGAGACATTCCTTTTAGACCTATGGCTTCAGCAGTTGGGGAGGTTCCGTTCATGAGAAGTTCCCTGGCAATGGTGGCTGTGCTGTTTGTTGTAGGAGATATGCTGAAGAAAGAGCTGGAAGTCTGGCTCATTTCTTTGGATGACAAATAGCTTACGGTGGTACCAGGGGCTGATTTGTTGCGGCTTGCTTCCATCTCTTGATAAACATCAGGAGAGAGATGGAGTATTCCCTTTGGTGCTAAAAAGAAGAACAAAGATCAGTCTCATTACTCTGGAAGAGGGTGGAGAGGCAGACACTTTCCATGACTATGTATCTGCTGTGGAAAACAAGATGTTTAGAAGCAGCATCTTTTTCCCAGATGAACTGTAAACGACTGACCTAAAACCAAAGCAGCTATGAAGTGACCCTCTTCTTCCCCTTCTCTCACTCTTCCTAAGGTACAAACCTGGACTTCAAAACTGTGGTTAGCACAGAATACACAAACAAGCATGGTCTGGAGATCCACACACCAAGAGGAAGAGCTGCTACTTCCAAATACTAGTTTTGGTGATACTTCTTTGCAAGGAAACCTGCAGAATTAAGCCTGAAGTTTGCTGGCTTGCACAGACAATGAAGCACTGAAGCATGCAATGAAGTGTCCTGGGCTGCATCCCCAGCAATGTGGACAGCAGGTCAAAGGAGGGGATTCTCCCCCTCTGCTTCACTCTCAGGAGACCCCACCTGGAGTCCCTGTGCCCAGCTCTGGGTCCCACAACACAACAAGGACACAGAACTGTAAGAACAGGTTCAGAGTAAGCCACGATCTGAGTGCTGGAGCACCTCTGCTACAAAGACAGGCAGAGAGAGTTGATGTTGTTCAGCCTGAGGACGGACAGCTCTGGGGAGGCCTTGGAGCAGCCTTCCAGTACCTGAAGGGGTCTACAGGAGAGCTGGGGAGGGACTTTTGACAAAGGCATGGAGTGACAAGGGGTAATGGCTTCGAATGAGAAGAAGCTCCATTTAGATGTGACTTCAGGAAGAAATTCTTCCCCGTGAGGGTGGTGAGGCACTGGAACAGGTTGCCCAGAGATGTCTGTGGCAGCTCCAAGCCTGGAAGTGTTGAAAGCCAGACTGGATGGAGCCTTGAGCAACCTGGTCTAGCAGGAGGTGTCCCTGCCTATGGCAGGGGGGTTGGGACTAGACGGTCTTTAAAATCCCTTCCAGCTCAAATCATTCTGTAATTCTATGCTTCGTTGGAAGCAGAAGTACCCAAATTTGCTGATACAAGAGGAAAATTCCTTTTTTATTATTAATAAATTGAAAAATGAGCTTGAAATGTGTAATTTCTTATTAATTCCACGCTTTAATCTTCTGAAAACAACCTGGTTGAACCCTGGCCTTACGGCATTTCATTCTGGGGATCATAAACCTGTTTGTTACCTGATTTAGTAATCCCCAGAGAAATCAAAGGGTTCAATGCTTAATTCATTTGCAGTAGCTATTACATGCACCTCAGAACGCAGAACACATGCAAAGAAGAGAAGAACATTAATTTCCAGTTACCCAGAAAGGATTCCTCTGATCCTAGTATTTGTTAAGTAGTATTTTTAAATAAAATGTCCACCACACAGAGAAGACTCAAAAAAATATTACCAGTAATTAATAGCCTCATTTTCAACCCCATGGGGAAAACTGAACTTCCTCCCTGCTGACTCGGCAGACTGCTCGCTGATGAATCTTTTAATTGATTTACTCCCACATTTGGCTCTTAAATACTTTCAGAAGTCTGGAACAGCAGCTTATTCTATGGACAAAGATGTATCTGCTCTTCACCTGACTGCTCTCCCCACCTACCTTCATGGAGATGGGGAGTCTGGTTGGTCTTTTAATTCTAAATCTGTTATACCCAGTCTTACAGCTGTGATTTTGTACCCTAAAACCTCCGAGGTCTATCATTACTTGTGTGTTTCAATGGTCTTACACATGAGATTACATGAATGATAATGACAACAGGTAATACAGATACTGATACCTGATATTAGGTTTCAAGGCCAAGACCTGTACCTAAGCCACACCAACCCCATGGCAAGCTACAGTCTTGGGGATGTGTGGTTGGAAAGCTGTGACTGTTGGCCTCTTCTTGCAGGCAACCAGCAACAGAACAAGGGGACACAGTCTCAAGTTGTGCCGGGGGAGGTCTAGGCTGGATGTTAGGAGGAAGTTCTTCACAGAGAGAGTGATTGGCATTGGAATGGGCTGCCCAGGGAGGTGGTGGAGTCACCATCCCTGGAGGTGTTCAAGAGGAGACTGGATGAAGCACTTAGTGCCATGGTCTAGTTGACTGGATAGGGCTGGGTGCTAGGTTGGACTGGATGATGTTGGAGGTCTCTTCCAACCTGGCTGATTCTATGATTCTGTGATTCTATGACCTCCAGGGACAGCATCTCCACCACCTCCCTGGGCAGCCCATTCCAATGCCAATCACTCTCTCTGCCAACAACTTCCTCCTAACATCCAGCCTAGACCTCCCCTGACACAGCTTGAGACTGTGTCCCATTGCTCTGTTCTCTTCCCCTGGTCCTGTCACTTGACACCAAGGAGAAATGGTTTTGAGGCACCAAGGCAGGTTCAGAATGGATGTCAGGAAATATTTCTTTACTGAAAGGGTTCTTGAATACAGGAATGGTCTGCACAGGGCAGTGCTGCAGTCACCATCCCTGGACTTGTGTAAGCAGCATGTGGGGCTGGTGCTTAGGGATATGGTTTAGTGATGACCCTTCAGTGCTGGGTCAAGGGTTGGACTGGAAGATCTTGGAGGTCTTTTCTAACCAGATACATACTGTGATGATTCTGTGAGAAACCAAACAGCACCAAGAATGCAGCGGCAGGTGTTCAGCACCTCTCAAGACCTACCCACTGCAAATCTGATTTCCTATGAATCTGAGAAACAGACAGGAAAATGGAAGAGACAAGGTAAAGCAGGACACTTACTAAGAAGTAACACATTAATCTCCCCAAACTGATTTTAGAAAAACATGCTGCAATGTAAACTTAAAAGAAGTTTAAAGACATTTCAAATCAAGCCCAGCACTGCAGATGTCTGTTCCATTGATGTAATAGCACTTAAAATAAACATCTGACATGCTTTCTCAGCCATTTCACTGTTTTTACATGATCCACCCAAATATCTAACTGCTGTCTGGAACAATGGTTTGGAACACTTCCAGATTACTAAGCTTTCTAAATGTTAAAATAACTAATCTGCAGCATATGATGAATAAAAAGATATTGAGCAGAGTTATAGCAAATGCTCTTAAAGTACTGACTTCACCATAATGGTGATGTTAAATTAATAAGAGTCCTTGCAACACCTTCCTGCTGAAGATTTCAGAGTGCTTTCTAAGCAGGAATTAATTTAAATCATAACTTGGCTCGGAGAGGCAGGTATTATATTATCATCATTGATTATCTCTGGAAACAAAGTAAAGTAATATTCTGGGCACTACATTAATAGAGTTGCAAGCTATTAACATTTTTATATTCAGGGCCTGTGTTTCATGAAGCATCTTACAAATTTCCCTTTAAAATTAAAAAAAAATCCAAGTAAAACTTGGGTCTCTCTAAAAATTTAAGCAAGAATATTACAGAATTGATTTGGTTGGGAGAGACCTTTCAGGTCATCAAGTACAGCCATTAGTCTGACCAATATCATAGAATCATAGAATGGTTTAGGTTGGAAGGGACCTCAAGGATCATCCAGCTCCAACCCCCTGCCATAGGCAGGGACACCTCCCACTAGAGCAGGCTGCTCAAGGACTCATCCAGCCTGGCCTTAAACGCCTCCAGGGAGGAAGCATCCACAACCTCCCTGGGCAACCTGTGCCAGTGTCTCACCACCCTCACTGGAAAGAACTTCCTCCTAACATCCAGTCTAAATCTCCCCTCTGCCAGTTTAAACCCATTCCCCCTCGTCCTGATATTACCAGACCTTGTCAATAGTCCCTCCCCAGCCTTCCTGTAGGCTCCCTTCAGATACTGGAAAGCCACTCTAAGGTCTCCTCGAAGCCTTCTCTCCTCCAGGCTGCAGAGCCCCAACTCTCTCAGCCTGTCCTNCACCCAGCCTAGATCTGTGCCTGGGATTGCACCAACCCAGGTGCAGGACCTTACACTTGGCCTTGTTAAACGTCATGAGGTTGGCCTGGGCCCACCTCTCCAGCCTGTCCAGGTCCCTCTGGATGGCATCCGTGCCCCCCAGCAAGTCAGCTGTGCCACACAGCTTGGTGTCATCTGCAAACCTGCTGAGGGTGAATATTTACTATAATTCACTATCATTTTTTAATGTCTTAATGGGGATTTTTTCAAAATCTCATTTCCCACTCTCTTCTGATTATTTCAGCTCTCCTGAAGTGTAGAAGAGAGCATATCACAGAATCACAGAACTTTATAGAGGTTGGAAGGAACCTCCAGAGATCATCGAGTCCAACCACACTGCCAAAAGCAAGATCCCCTAAGGTAGTCTGCACAAGAATGCAGCCCAGGTGGGTTCTGAAAGTCTCCAGAGAAGGAGACTCCACAACCTCTCCGGGCAGCCTGTTCCAAGGCTCTGTCACCCTCACTATAAAGAAGTTTCTCCTCATGTTCCAGTTTGTAGCTGTTGCTCCTTGTCTTATTGCTGCTGACTAGTGGAAAGAGATCTGCCCCAGCCACTTGATACCCACTCCTCAGATATTTGTATACTCTGATCAGATCTCCTCTCAACCTTCTCTTCTCCAGACTGAACAGCCCCAGGGCTCTCAGTCTCTTCATAGGGGAGATGCTCAAGTCCCCCACTCATCCTTGTGGCTCTCCACTGGACTCTGCAGCAGGTCCCTGTCTCTCTTGAACTGGGGACACAGTATTCCAGGTGTGGAACAC
Organism: Tricholaema leucomelas; assembly: GCA_013400475.1. NCBI lineage: Eukaryota > Metazoa > Chordata > Aves > Piciformes > Lybiidae > Tricholaema lacrymosa > Tricholaema leucomelas. The sequence continues at coordinate 250,631 of WAAF01014289.1, read as the reverse complement.
CAGGGCAGAGTAGAGGGAAGAAGACCCTCCCTAGCCCTGCTGGCCACATTTCTCCTGATGCACCCCAGGATTCCATTGGCTCTCTTGGCCACAGGGACACATTGCTGGCCCATGCAGAGCTTACTGTCCACCAGCACTCCAAGGTCTTTCTCCACAGAGCTGCTTTCCAGCAGGGCAGCCCCCAGCCTGTACTGGTGCCTGTCGTTATTCCTCCCCAGATGGAGGGTCCTGCACTTCTCCTTACTGAACTTCATAAGGTTTGCCTTCACCCAGCTCTCCAGCCTGTCCAGATCTTGTTGGATGGTAGCACAACCTGACAGGCTGTTGGCCACCCCCCTAGTTTTGTATCATCAGCAAACTTGCTGATATATACAGATAACAGTTTAGGTACAGTAGTAAAACTGCTAGCACAAGACAAGAAGCATGACAGCAACAAAGGAAAATGTGTGAGAACAAAACATCTCTTCAGAAATTAGCTTCATCAGTCTTCAAACAAGCACCTCCACAGAAATCATGGGAGTACAGGAATAATATTCTCTACACCTTCATCACACAGAATTACAGAATCTTAGAGGTGGGAAGGGACCTCAGAAGGTCATCCAGTCTACCCCTTGCCAGAGCAGGACCATTAGAACAAGTCACACAGGAATGCAGCCAGGCAGGATTTGCATGTCTCCAAAGAAGGAGACTCCACAATGTCTCTGGGCAGCCTGTTCCATGGCTCCAGCACCCTCACAGTGAGAAAGCTTTTCCTTGTGTTCACATGGAACCTCCTCTGCTCCAGCTTGCACTGCACTGCACTTGCACTGGAGAACATCTGTAGGTGAATATTTTCACATTTGTGTGAGTCTTTCAGATAAAAAAACACACAAATAATTCAATTTTTGTGTCCACTACATATCTATTCCATATTCCAAAGGCAGCACTGTAAGGATGAGCAGCCACAGGATCCAGAATACTACCAATAATGCTGCACTTTCTGCTGGACATTAACTTTGAGGCACACTCATGAAACATATTAAAATCATTTCCATTTATATTATTTAAACCTGTGGGCAAATGTGCTAGGAAAACATGCAGGCTAGCTAGGCAGTCTAATCACTAACATTACAAAACCATGGCTTACTCATCCTTGGCAGTAATTGCTAACAGTCTCTCACAGCCTTCTGGAGTCTCCAAACACTCCATGTAAAAGCCTTACCTTCCCCAAGAACAAATTTCTTCACCTCCCCCTGCCTACAGTTTGCTGTCACATACTAGCCAACTACACAACAGTTTAGACTCCAAGCACATGCACAATTAAGTTACAAAAGTGGCCCAGGCACTCTTCAAGCCTTCCCCTTGAAGTGTAATGTCAATGCTTTGAGTCCACTTCTCCCAGCAGCGGTAGCAGAGGATAGGAGGATATAGAGGAGAGACAGAGGATCCTCCAAAGGATACCTTGGAGTAGTTGGGGTTTTATCCTCTAACCCTTTCTCTTCATGGTTCCTTTGTCTGGGAAGACAAAGGGACCTTTCTACACAAGAGTCCCCTTCTACTGTCTGGACCTTCACTCCTTCTGGAGTCCATAGCAAACCAAACTAGCCCTGAGAGGGACTTCCTGTGCAGAGGGCGGGGTGAGGCAGGCAGACAACTGACCATATCGCCAAGCGAGCCTCCATCCAGTATGACTCCACAAAAGTGGTGTTTTGCTGCTAAGGAGACAGTGAGAAGCTGCCCCACAGCAGTGTGCTGCTAAGCTAAGAGATGTTCAGAGTGCTGACAGCGTTGCCTGCATGCTCACAGGTATCACTGTCTATACTGCTACCATGGACATCCCACTTCCAGCTTTCTGTTCCTGTCAGGAAGGTCACAAAACCGGGAAGGCGAAAATTCTCTTTTATCATTCAACTCCAAGAGATGACCTACAGGATCAGGCTTGTACTGCCAACCCACACACATGCATCAGTGCTCAGCTCTTCCCTTTTCTTCTTAATTGGCACTGTAGGGATCCTCAACCTTCACTCAATGCCATCTCCTGGTCTGAGGTCACTCCTTGAGGTTTTGTGTTCACAGGCCACCAGTATACTCGGTCTAAACCACAACTTCACTCCTTTCTTGAGAGCTACAATGTTCTCCCCTAGGCTCTCATCTGCAAAGCTCTACTTGGTGCATCAGAAGCAGTGTCAGCTGGTGTATGGCTTCACCTGACACCCCTGAGGAGCACATGCTCTTCCCTGCACTACAACCAGAACAGAGGAGTGCTTTGTGTAAGGGTGCAAAGTAAACTATGACATAATTCTGTACGTGACATGCTCACAGATTACGTAAAGGACCCCAGCAATGGATAAAGAAAAGCTGCTTCCATAAACAGATCATCAGGATTTGCACAACTCACTAAAATCCTTGACAAGCATCCAGCAGCTTTCTCTCAGGTTACACACTACTACCTGTAGTACTCACACCAAACAAAGCCCTCTTATATTGTGCTGCTTAAAAGCCATGGCAAAATCTTGCAGGAAGGCACTAAGCAGGAAAAGTTAGACCCAGATCTAATCCTGACTTGACTGTTACGTAAGTAAAACCAGACCAAATCTTAAGAGGCTTGGAGGACTCTGACATGCAGTAATCCCTCCATGCAACTGGCAGGTTCTGCACATGTCTAGAGCGTGGCCTATTACAAATCCTCTGAGAGCACAGAAGAGAATTTACAACACCAAATAACTATTTCAATAACAAGACTGAAAAAAAAGGTAAATATTATCACAAAAAGAAATTACCTTCTCCTCCACTCACTGGAAAAGCCTATTTATATACTCAAATATTTTCAAATGTGTTTTATTACCTCAGTAGGAGCTCAGAAAACGTCAGTGGAACCACTGACTAGGCAAACAGTGTGGCCATCATCTTCTCAGGAATGGACTCTACACAATCTTGCATGGAAATACCAAGATGCAATCATTACCTACTTCACACAGCTATCTCTGGTATTTCTGTGTCACCAGCTACTGCAAGATTCAGACATGAAAAAATGTTCTGTCATTACACAATGTCCCTTCAATCAAAAGACCTCATCAACGTGACCTTAAACAAACTGATGTTACATAAAGTTGCTCATTAAAACACTCATTTATTTAACCTTAACATAACCATGACACTGAAGTAAATACTACTTACTTAGAATAGAATAGAATCAACCAGGTTGGAAGAGAGCTCCAAGATCAGCCAGTCCAACCTAGCACCCAGCCCTAGCCAGTCATCTAGACCAAGGCACTAAGTGCCCCATCCAGTCTCCTCTTGAACACCTCCAGGGATGGTGACTCCACCACCTCCCTGGGCAACCCATTCCAATGCCAATCACTCTCTCTGCCAACAACTTCCTCCTAACATCCAGCCCAGACCTCCCCTGGCACAACTTGAGGCTGTGTCCCCTTGTTCTGTTGCTGGTTGCCTGGCAGAAGAGACCAACCCCCACCTGGCTACAGCCTCCCTTCAGGTAGTTGTAGACAGCAATGAGGTGTGCCCTGAGCCTCTTCTTCTCCAGGCTGCACACCCCCAGCTCCCTCAGCCTCTCCTCATAGGGTTTGTGTTCCAGACCCTTCACCAGCCTTGTCGCCCTTCTCTGGACACATTCCAGCACCTCAACATCTCTCTTGAATTGAGGAGCCCAGAACTGGACACAGTTCTTCCTGGAGTCAGGTTCTGACATCCTTATTTTCACTGGGGCATTTTCTGTCCAAGCAGAAAGGAATTTTCAGTAAGAAAGGAGATTTAAATTGTGCACATTTCAGCAGCATTTGTTTTTTAACTCATGGCATGATGGCCTTTAAAATCTCTCACAGCTTTACCTCTGCTTGGGAACAGAAGATGTGGGTAAAAACAAAGCATGGTGTTTGCAGCAGGGGAATTCTAGAGGGTATCCTATGAAATATTCCAACAGACAGATGAAATATCTACAGCATTTTTATTTAGATTATAATCTCTGCAGTATGAGTTTCTGACAACTGATCAGGGCACCAGATAACCTAAGGGTAAGATGAAGCAGGATCTGAAAAAAACCCCAATCTAAGCACAGAAGAAAGGGTAATATTCTTATCAGTAAAGAGGATCAGCAGATTTGGAGCAGAAGCAAATCCAGCTAGCAAGCTGGCAGATCAAGATGCTGGTAAAAGCTGCAAGAAAGTGATTTCTGAGAGGGTGAAGCAATTAAGAGAGTGCCTAAGTGCAACCGGAGGTGACTTGTGCAGGAAAGACTATTCATTAACAGATTAAGAGGGGAATGAGAATTGTGCTGATGAAAACAAAGGCATGACCCACACACAGAAGAGATGAAAGAATGTGCAAGTCTACTAGACAAGGATAGAGAGGTTGCTGAAGCTAAGAAGGTCAAGGGGGACATCAACAAGCAGGGCATAGGTATGAGTGAAGATGAAATCAGAGGAGGGGAAAGCGGTGGGGGAGTGGAAGTCATAGGGATAAAATGTTTGATGTAAAGGAAAAGGGATGGAGGGAAGGATGGAGAACAAAGTCTTGGTTCTGACAGCAAGAAAGCCTCAGTTCAAGTGATTCAATTCTTCAAGGACATTACTGTCCTAGACTAAGAGTGAGGCACATGGTGAGTTCCAGGCTGGGGGGGGGAAGGGAATAGGAAAAGGTGAAAATACTTCTGAAAAGGGAAAGGCTTTAAGGAGAACATTATACTGAGGTCAGCTGTGTGACACTCCCCACTTTGCTTGGCTGCAGCCAGAAAACCACAGGCAGACTGCTTGCAGAATTACAATAGTAAGTCTGCATTTGAGAGTTAACATCAAACCAGAGCTCAGCACTGCTCTCTCCTGTGTTGTCTTTCCCAAAGGACCAGACTGACAACCCTGGACCAAATGTATCACAGTCTCACAGTATCATCAGGGTTGGAAGAGACCTCACAGATCAAGTCCAGCCTGTTACCACAGAGCTCAAGGCTAGACCATGGCACCAAGTGCCACGTCCAATCCTGCCTTGAACAGCTCCAGGGACGGCGACTCCACCACCTCCCTGGGCAGCCCATTCCAGTGTCCAATGACTCTCTCAGGGAAGAACTTTCTCCTCACCTCGAGCCTAAACTTCCCCTGGCGTAGCTTGAGGCTGTGTCCTCTTGTTCTGGTGCTGGCTGTCTGAGAGAAGAGAGCAACCTCCTCCTGGCTACAACCACCCCTCAGGTAGCTGTAGACAGCAGTAAGGTCTGCCCTGAGCCTCCTCTTCTCCAGGCTAAACAATCCCAGCTCCCTCAGCCTCTCCTCGTAGGGCTGTGCTCGAGGCCTCTCACCAGCCTCGTCGCCCTTCTCTGGATGCGCTCAAGCTTCTCAATGTCCCTTCTAAACTGGGGGGCCCAGAACTGAACACAGTACTCAAGGTGTGGTCTAACCAGTGCAGAGTACAGGGGCAGAATGACCTCCCTGCTCCTGCTGGCCACACCATTCCTGATGCAGGCCAGGATGCCATTGGCTCTCTTGGCCACCTGGGCACACTGCTGGCTCATGTTCAGGCAGGTATCAATCAGCACCCCCAGATCCCTCTCTGTCTGGCTGCACTCCAGCCACTCTGACCCCAGCCTGTATCTCTGCATGGGGTTGCTGTGGCCAAAGTGCAGCCCCTGGCACTTGGAGCCATTGAATGCCATCCCCTTGGGCTCTGCCCATCTGTCCAGATGGTCAAGGTAATTCACAGAGGAGTTTCAGGGAGCCAGGAGAAGCACAAAGGGCATTTCTCTGATATTCTCTGTGCCCACAGAGCTGTCATGTGCCCTCTGCTGTCATGAGGGCTCTTCCCTCTTTATACATTTTATATCCAGAGAGCAATGGTCATGCAGCCTCCTAGAAAGCTGACCTGTGTTCCCTCTCAGACTGAGGACATTCAAACTAGAAGCCTCACAGCTCAGGTGTGCAGTTCTTACAGCTGCACTGTCCCTACAACTCCAGAACCAGGCAGCTGGTTGCTTCCAACACTTTTTGTCCGTTGGTTTTTGTTTGATTTTTTTTTTTACACTGCATCTAAAATATGCAGAATACAAAATCTGCAAAGCAGCCAGGGAACATCAGAATTCATATCTACACCCTCACTCATGGCTGCTTTACTCAACAGACAAGACTACAAATGTTTAAGTGATCACACAGTCATGGAACCACAGCATGTGGGAGCTGGAAGTGACCTCTGGAGATCATCTAGTCCAAGCCCCTTGCCAAAGCAGGGTCATCCCACAGCAGGTTTGAATCATAGAATCAACCAGGTTGGAAGAGACCTCCAAGATCACCCAGTCCAACCTAGCACCCAGCCCTAGCCAGTCAACCAGACCATGGCACTAAGTGCTTCATCCAGGCTTTGCTTGAACACCCTCAGGGACGGTGACTCCACCACCTCCCTGGGCAGCCCATTCCAATGCCAATCACTCTCTCTGCCAACAACTTCCTCCTAACATCCAGCCTAGACCTCCCCTGGCACAACTTGAGACTGTGTCCCCTTGTTCTGTTGCTGGTTGCCTGGGAAAAGAGCCCAACCCCCACCTGGCTGCAGGCTCCCTTCAGGTAGTTGTAGACAGCAATGAGGTCACTCCTGAGCCTCCTCTTCTCCAGGCTAAACAACCCCAGCTCCCTCAGCCTGTTGCCCAAGATCACTACGTCCAGGTGGGTTTGGAATCTCTCCAGAGAAGACTTCACAGCATCTCTCTGGGCAGCCTGTTCCAGGGCTCCAGCACCCTTACAGCAAAGAATCTTTTCTTTATGTTTAAGTTGAACCTCCTGGATTCCAATTTGTTCCCACTGCCCCTTCTCCTATCACTAGGCACCACTGGAAAGAGCCTAGTCCCATCCTCTTGCCCCCTGCCCTTTAGCACTGATTGGCAGTGATCAAGATCCCTTCTCCAGCTGCTCTTTTCCAAGCTAAGCAGCCCCAGCTCTCTCAGCCTCTCCTCCTAACAGAGACACTCCAGTTCCCTCAGCATTTTAGTGGCTCTCCACTGCCCTGTAGAAATGGGGAGCCCAGAACTGGACCCAATATTCCAGCTGTGCCCTGACCAGGGCAGAGAAGATAGGGAGAACAACCTCCCTTGACCTGCTGACCACACTTCTCTTCATACATTCCAGAAGACCACTGGCCTTCTTGTCCATGGGGACACATGGCTGGCTCATGGTGAACTTCTTGTCTACCAGCACTCTCAGGTTCTTCTCTGCAGAGCTGCTTTCTAGCAGGTCAGCCCTCACCTGTACTGGTGCAGAAGCTTATTTGGGGTTATTCCTCCCAGATGCAGGACTCTATCTACATGTATATATATATATCAATCTAACTCCTAGCAAGAGTGGCAAAGTTTAGGATGTTTGAAAGCAATTCAAAGCAGTACTTAGCAGAAATGCACACAAATGCAAATCAACCTTTGAAATACACCCAGAAGAGTTACGTAGCTCAGGAAAATATATCACATATAAATTCCAATTATAAGTATCTGAAAGACAAGACTAAAACTTTATTCCCAACCTGCAGACTTCAGTTACTGTTCATTTGAGTACAGAGGCATTACATTAACTACTGAAGTCTACCCCCAATCCCTAGGTGAAAAGCCAACATGTAGAGGGCTATGGTTAAAAAAAACATCTTTCTAACACTATTGAGGGCCAAAAGTATAAAGTGCACCTAAATTTTGTTTCCTACAAAGAGAAGATGTATTAGCATGTAGAATTCCCTAAAGACATGGCTTACTTTGCATTTATTCTTCTCCTAACTGGGAAAGAAGAATGTGGATGTACTCTGCACTGGTTAGACTGCACCTTGAGTACTGTGTCCAGTTCTGGGCCCCCCAGTTTAAGAGGGACATTGAGATGCTTGAACGTGTCCAGAGAAGGGCAACGAGGCTGGGGAGAGGCCTCGAGCACAGCCCTATGAGGAGAGGCTGAGGGAGCTGGGATCATTTAGCCTGGAGAAGAGGAGGCTCAGGGCAGACTTTATTGCTGTCTACAACTACCTGAGGGGTGGTTGTAGCCAGGAGGAGGTTGCTCTCTTCTCTCAGGCAGCCAGCACCACAACAAGAGGACACAGCCTCAAGCTACACCAGGGGAAATTTAGGCTTGAGGTGAGGAGAAAGTTCTTCCCTGAGAGAGTCATTGGCTACTGGAATGGGCTGCCCAGGGAGGTGGTGGAGTCGCCGTCCCTGGAGCTGTTCAAGGCAGGATTGGACGTGGCACTTGGTGCCATGGTCTAGCCTTGAGCTCTGTGGTAAAGGGTTGGACTTGATGATCTGTGAGGCCTCTTCCAACCTTGGTAATACTGTGATACTGTGGATGTAAACCTATAGTAAGGGCTTGCAGGACCACCAGACATTTTCATCTGTTTTAGATTTCTCATCCCTTAGATACTGAACTCTTTTCTGGGAAAAAAATGCTCAAAGCTCCTTCTCACAGATTTAAGAAACTCTTCTGAGTATCTCTTTGCTCCTTTACTCATCTTTAGTTTTTCTTACTGAGAACAACTGCATGAGATCAAGTATCTTTGTTCCTTAGGAGATCATCTGCTCCTGCTGCTTATTTACCATCTGAAATCATAATCATCTGTTGGTGACAATCGAATCATCTTCACAGTAACTAATTGTGATGTCACCAACAAATGATTATGATTTCAGGTGGTGAAAAAACAGCAGGAGCAGATGTATTCTGAAGAACAAAGACTGTAAAGTCATGCATGAATCCCTACTAATAAAATGTTAGGCCAGAAAAACAAAGAGCCTGTCCTTTACAAAGAGGTAGAACTGCTCTGAATCTTCTCTTTTTTTTTTATTACTTTGTTTTGGTACTTTGTGAGTGCCCAAATTGCTGGAAACAGACAAAGGAAAACTATGCTGCAGAAAATTGAGAGCAAGGAACATGTAAAAACAGTTAGGGTTATTCTTTGTCTTTACATAAAAACACTGCTGCTTTTTTCTTCTATGTATTTTGACTCTTCAGAGCTCATCTACAGCTTCTCCTACCACACATACTGTATGATGTTTGTGATGGTCCCAGCCAGAAATACAAACCCAAAATAAGATCCCAAGAAAATGCACTTGGCATTAGGATTGCAGATTTGTTTCATGTTTTGATTTTGCTTAAGTCAAATCCAGAGAGATAAACGAGCATTCTGCTGACAGTAAACATCTCCTCTAGGGGCTACAAATCACAGATTAGTTTGGGTTGGAAGGGGCCCTAGTTTCAACCCCCCTGCCATGGATGAGAACACCTCCTACCAGAAGAGGTTGCTTGAGGCCCAATCCAATCCAGCTTGGAACACATCCAGGTTTGGAGTCACCGCAATTTCTCCAGGCATGCCTGTTGTGTGCCCATAACATCTAAAAGTCTCTTCCAGAAGCATCAAGCAGAAAAACTCAAAGACCTTGCTGTTCCACATGTGAAGAGATTTTGAGGTGCTGGAAGGTGTCCAGAGAAGGGCAATGAAGCTGGTGAGGGGCCTGGAGCACAAACCCTATGAGGAGAGGCTGAGGGAGCTGGGGGTAGCAGCCTGGAGAAGAGGAGGCTCAGGGCAGACCTCATTGCTGTCAGCAAATACCTGAAGGGAGGCTGTAGCCAGGTGGGGGTTGGTCTCTTCTGCCAGGCAACCAGCAACAGAACAAGGGGACACAGTCTCAAGTTGTGTCAGGGGAGGTCTAGGCTGGATGTTAGGAGGAAGTTGTTGGCAGAGAGAGTGATTGGCATTGGAATGGGCTGCCCAGGGAGGTGGTGGAGTCAACCTCCCTGGAGGTGTTCAAGAAACGACTGAATGAGGCACTTAGTGCCATGGTCTGGTTGACTGCACAGGGCTGGGTTGGACTGGATGCTCTTGGAGGTCTCTTCCAACCCGGTTGATTCTATGATTCTATGAAAGAAAGAAACAAATAGCTGCTTGGTTCATCTTATGAAATAAAGGAAGTAAAGCCATGGGAAGAAGCTCTGCCAGTGAGTAAAGTGAAGTTTGCTGCAGAGGTAGCTGCAAAGGTAACTCGACAGAGAGGAAGGGAAGTTAATTTTCAAGGATATTTAATAGGGAATACTAAAAATTAATTGAGTCAGGATGTAGGAGGATACAGACTGTAAGGTACTTCTCAGCAAAACCAAACTACAGAATAAGGGTACAATAAAATCTGTAGTAATCCCTACCACTGTTAGGTATGGGAGGGTTTTGGTGCACCTTCCCTTTACTGCTGTAGTTTGATTTCACAACATTTCAAATGGGAACACAGTGCAGTATGCCCACAACCTGCCTGCACACAGGCACAGTACACACACATCTTAATTCAAGAGAGATGTTGAGATACTGGAACGTGTCCAGAGAAGGGCAACAAAGCTGGGGAGAGGTCTGGAGCACAGCCCTGTGAGGAGAGGCTGAGGGAGCTGGGGGTGTGCAGGCTGGAGAAGAGGAGGCTCAGGGCAGACCTCATTGCTGTCTACAACTACCTGAAGAAAGCTCAAGAAAAAGCCACTGGAGCAATCAACATGAATTTACCACAGATGAAAACCAGCCTCAACAACCTGTTTGCCTTTTATGATAAAATGACTGGATTTATGGATGAAGGGAGAGCAGAGGATGTCAGTTACCTTGGCTTTAGCAAGGCTTTTGACGTGTGTCCCTCAACATCCTTGCAGCCAAGCTGTGATCTACGCAGCTGAGCTACTCGATGATGGAAATCTACTAGGCTAACCAGGTTGAAAGGATAGTTGTATGCTCTGGGGGCCTAAGAACAGCCTTCCAATATCTGAGAGTATGTTGCCAGAAAGACTAAGTCAGGCACATTACTTAGGCATGTATCAAATGAACAGAAGATGACAATCATAAGCAGACAGAAGGTGTTCTGACTGGGATAAAAGGGGAAGAATCAAATGCGAGGATAATTAAAGCATTACAATAGACTGCCCAGAGAAACTATGGAATCTCTGTCCTTGGAGAATCACAGAAACACAGAACACTAGGGATTGGAAGGGACCTTGAAAGATCACCCAGTCCAACCCCCCCTGCCAGAGCAGAATCATCTAGAGTAGTCATACAGGAACACATCCAGGCGGGTTTTGAATGTCTACAGAAGAGGAGACTCCAACCTGTGTGAACTCTATACTGGCCCAGCTTTTAGCAGGCAGCTTAGATGGCCTCCTAAAGTCCCTCACAACCAGAAGGATTCAATAATTCAATGAGTAAATACAACTCTTGCTGTTTCTGCACCCATTCATACCTGTACTCACACCGAGGACACTCAAGAGTTAATTCAGCTAATTGCAACAGAACCCCTAAAATCTTTACAGAAGTTGTATAAATTGTCTGGAATAACCCAAATCTTACAGAGATGAAAAGGAGTAAGGAAAAATACCAAATCAGAAATCAATACTCACTGTTACTTGCTGGCTCAGGGTACCCAACATTCTGGCCATTCCAGCTCTTGTTTTCTCCAAGCTGAAACAGGTAGAAAAAGACAAGTAAGTAAAGAACAAACTAATCCTTTAAACCAACCAGTCCTGTTTATAGATTTAGATGAAAGATTCTAAAGAGGATGACTTAGGATTGCCACAACTGCTCACAAAACTTTGCTAGCACATCTAAATTTTTTGTCTCAAATAGGTTATTTGAGGAATGTACCCTTCATGAATAAACATTAACAGCTATTGCCTAACACTGAAATATAAATGTTTCTCCAAGGAGAAGGCTTAACTCAATGTGGTCCCAAATCAGGCAAGTATTTTAAGCAGCTCTCAGCTGAAAACATACACAGACAACAGAGAAATTACATTCTGAAAGAAGAACATCCTAGTATCTGCCTATCAAAGAATGCATAAATATTACATAGTAGTTTGGGTGTCATTTGAAAGTATTTACTGGCTAGGAATCCATTCAGTTACTGAAGGAGAAATGAAAATTGCCATTTTCTATTATTTAAATATATAGAATTTGGGGAATAAGTTGCCTTTAAATTAATTTCATTATTTTTAAAGCCAGGTACTATTCTGACACACAAAAGCAATTAACATAGAGGTTCAAAATTAGGCCAACCCTGAAGTCATTCCAATTCCAATTCATAGAATCAAACAGGTTGGAAGAGACCTCCAAGATCATCCAGTCCAACCTAGCACCCAGCCCTGTCCAGTCAACTAGACCACGGCACTAAGTGCCCCATCCAGGCTTTTAGACAGTAAGTAAGATGGCAGTGTTCTAGATTTGTGAGGAGAGGCTGAGAGACTTGGGACTTTTTAGTCTGGAAAAGAGAAGATTTAAGAGGGGATTTGATAAAACATAGAATCATCACAGAACCATAGAATCAACCAGGTTGGAAGAGACCTCTAAGATCATCCAGTCCAACCTAGCACCCAGCCCTAGCCAGTCAACCAGACCATGGCACTAAGTGCCTCATCCAGGCTTTGCTTCAACACCTCTAGGGACAGCAACTCCACCACCTCCCTGGGCAGCCCATTCCAATGCCAATCATTCTCTCTGCCAACAACTTCCTCCTAACATCCAGCCTAGACCTCCCCTAGCACAACTTGAGGCTGTGTCCCCTTGTTTTGTTGCTGGTTGCCTGGGAGAAGAGACCAACCCCCACCTGGCTACAGCCTCCCTTCAGGTAGTTGTAGACAGCAATGAGGTCACCCCTGAGCCTCCTCTTCTCCAGGCTAAACAACCCCAGCTCCCTCAGCCTTTCCTCATAGGGTTTGTGAAGGCTGGTCAGGAGGTGGGGACAGGCTCTGCTCATTTGCCCCCTGGGATAGGACAAGGAGCAATGGATGGATGCTGCAGCAGAAGAGGTTCCATCTCAACACAAGGGGGAACTTCTCTACTGTAAGGGTCACAGAGCACTGCCACAGGCTCCTCAGAGAGGTTGTGGAGTCTCCTTTTCTGGAGCCTTTCAAGGCCTGTCTGGATGTGTTCCTCTGTGATCTGTGTTAGATAGCATTGTCCTGCTCTGGCAGGGGGGTTGGACTTGATGATCTCCTTGGGTCCCTTGCAACCCTTAATATCCTGTGATCCTGTGATTTATGACTAAATGTGAATAAAGGAGACCAAGAATCTTCATAAATTAGGATCTCTCCACAACCAGCTTTAGGAACGTCAAAGAAGTGATCATTTTCCAGATTTCACAGGGATTTTGTATGCAAAGAGAAAACCTCACAGCAAAACAGTCTATGTGCCATGGCACAGCTGTAAACAGATGATAGAAGGAGAGGAAATGGCCTGAAATTGTGCCAGGGAAGGTTTAGGTTGGAGATTAGGAAAAATTTCTTTGCTGCAAGAGTGATCAGGCATTGGAAGAGGCTGCCCAGGGAGGTGGTGGGAGTCACCATCCCAGAAAGTGCTCAAGAAACGTGTGGACATGGCACTTTGGGATATTAATGGCCATGGTGGTCTTAAGTTGAAGGCTGGACTTGATGATCTTGGAGGTCTCTTCCAACTGGAACACTATGACAGGGAAATCAACATGAGCACACTGCTACAGAATGAGGACATTTCCAGCACCCCTCATTCCTCTCTTTTTACTGACTTGACCATCAAGGGGAATTTAACAAGAATTCACCTCTCACTAAATTATCCTTAGTGCTGCTGTCTCACCTGAATGCAATCTACTCCTCAGGTTTTTTTCTCCTTAAGAGAATAAATTGGGAAACAGGAACATAAAGATGGAATCATGAAAAAATGAAGATATTACAACTCTCTTCTCTCATCCACAAAGCTAAAATCCTGGTAGCTGCAAAGAGTCCCTCAGGGTACTTTCAAATTCCAACTTGCATCACAGACAGGTGATTGTTCTCCTGTACTGCACACTGAACAGGCTGCATATCCAATACTGGGTTCAGTTTTGGGCCCTTCACTCCAAGAAGGACATCCAGGTGCCAGAGGATGTCCAGAGAAGGGCAACAAAGCTGGTGAAGGGTTTGGAGAACAGAGCTGATGAGGAGTGCCTGAGGGAGCTGTGGTTCTTTAGCCTGAAGCAAAGGAGGCTGAGGAGAGACCTTCTCAATCTGTATAACTCCCTGGTGAGGTGGGGGTTGCTCTATTTTTCCAAGCAGTAAGTGGCAGGATGAGAAGAAATGGCCCCAGGTAGCATCAGGGGAGGTATAGGTTGGATATTAGGAACAATTTCTTCCCCTACAAGATTCTCAGTCACTGGAAGAGGCTGCTCAGGAAAGTGGTTGAGGCATTTACTACGGTCAGACTTATCATGAGGTCCCAGGTGGTGTAGGAACATCATTTAGCAGCTGACTTGACAGCAGTTGGGTTAATGGTTGGGCTTGATGATCTTAAAGGTCTTTTCCAGCCCAAATGACTCTATGATTCCACAGAGTTCTGCACAACCATTCCTAATTTCTTCCAGGAATGACATTACTGCAGAAAAAACACAGAGCCTTTACTTTCTGACATTACCTGGATTACCTGTTTGCTTGTGAACATAGAATAGAATAGAATCAACCAGGTTGGAAGAGACCTCCAAGATCATCCAGTCCAACCTAGCACTCTCTCTGCCAACAACTTCCTCATAACATCCAGCCTGTACTTCCCCTGGCACAACTTGAGGCTGTGTCCCCTTGTTCTGTTGCTGGTTGCCTGGCAGAAGAGACCAACTCCGACCTGGCTACAGCCTCCCTTCAGGTAGTTGTAGGTTTGGTTGGAAGTGCCTGCTGCCATCAGTACCATTTACAGCTCTTGCAACACCCTTGGATCTTCATTAAAACAGTGAATACAGTCACATTCACTTGTTTTTTTTTAAAGCACCAGAGACACCACAGGTGAAAACTGTCCATTCAGATGCCAACCTGACCCCCCAACAAATCTAGGCTGGCTCCCATTCCGGATTCAAAGAGGGAAACAAGTATTCTTCTAATGGTACATTTCTATTATGCCATTTATGTGGAAGCAATTTTGGAATGCTCACATTGGAAGAGATCTGAGAGGCTATTTTCCCTCTTCTCCAGCACAGTTTAGTTTGAGAAATTCAATGCTTTCATCCACACGAACTTGAGTATCTGCAAATATGTCTGGTCTGTTATATACAAAAGATAAAGCCAAATGTTGCAGATATTTCATGTCCTTAGCTCCAACAAAGCTATAAAAATTCATTCTGTGATCTTGCATGCTGCCACTAGTGACCATATTGATTTTGATCCACTCCATGAATCATAGAATCATAGAATCAACCAGGTTGGAAGAGACCTCCAAGAGCATCCACTCCAACCTAGCAACCAGACCTATCCAGTCAACCAGACCATGGCACTAAGTGCCTCAGCCAGGCTTTTCTTGAACACCTCCAGGGACAGTGACTCCACCACCTCCCTGGGCAGCCCATTCCAATGCCAATCACTCTCTCTGCCAACAACCTCCTCCTAACATCCAGCCTAGACCTCCCCTGGCACAACTTCAGTCTGTGTCCCCTTGTTCTGTTGCTGGTTGCCTGGGAGAAGAGCCCAACCCCACCTAGCTACAGCCTCCCTTCAGGGAGCTGCAGACAGCAATGAGCTCTGCCCTGAGCCTCCTCTTCTGCAGGCTGCACATCCCCAGCTCCCTCAGCCTCTCCTCACAGGGCTGTGTTCCAGGCCCCTCACCAGCTTCTTTGCCCTTCTCTGGACACCTTCCAGCACCTCAACATCTCCCTTGAATTGAGGAGCCCAGAACTGGACACAGCACTCTGAAATCAGAGCAGTTCACATTTTTGGGATCTAATAGCATGTTTGCTTGTTGTGTTCAGAAGATTCAGCCATTGTAAAGTGTTTTATCAACTCTAAGATACTTACAGCTGCAGGTATGTAAATAAACCTGGGTTTGCAAGGACCAGGCACTTGTAAGCAATAACTGAATAAATGCAGGGAAACAAAGCAGCAGTGCCCCTTGTAGCTGCTCATTTTTCTGTAAGGATTTGAGTGTAACCACAAGTTTCCGCTGTGCAGAGCTCTCCAAAGCAACTATGGTGTGGGCTGAATTTGTTCAGGCTTTATCTTGGAAAATTACTGAGTAAAAATAGTTCAGGCAGTTTTGAAATCCAAGAATGAAAATCTTATTAGAATGAAAAACATCCAACCAAACAAAAAAAAATAAGAAATAAAAGCTGACTTCCCTCTTCTGCTTCGTTTGTCAAAGTATCCCTTTGGGCCAAACTGGCAGCGAAGAAGAAGTTGAAACTGGTAGAAAGCACTTTGTGCAGCAGCAAAGTCTCAGCACTCTGGTGGAAGTGAATGACCATCTGACATCAGCCTTTTTTGAAATGGCTATGACTGCACTCTGTGTTTTCACCAGAACACCATCTAGCTGCCAAGCTCTCTGTTTAAGACTACCCCACAGCTGTATATGACCGAGATATATAGCGAAGAATATAGTGAAGGTGAGTGTGAGAGGGGTTGGAGCTAGATGATCTTTAAGGTCCATTCCAACTTCAACCATNATCCCAGCTCCCTCAGCCTCTCCTCATAGGGCTGTGTTCCAGGCCTCTCACCAGCTTTGTCACCCTACACAGAGTGGCTACTCTCAAAAGAGAAATAACCAGAAGGAGGTGGAGACAAGTAATCAGTATGCATTTATCTTTTCCTCGCCCTGAGCACAGAACATAGAGAACAGAGTATCTTCCTTTCTCTCTCTCTCTGTATGTATATATATATTTATTTACTTACTTACTTTCAAAGAAAATAAAAAGGTGTTTCAGAAGATAATATAATAAGAGTAACATGGAATGGTTTGGATTGGAAGAGATCTTAAAGATCATCTAGTTCCAACACCCCTGCCATGGGTAGAGACACATCCTACTTGACCAGGTTGCTTAAGGTCCCATCCAACCCGACTGTGAAATCTTCCAGGATTGAAGCCTCCACAACTTCTCTGGGCAACCTGTTCCAATGCCTCACCACCCTCATGGGGAAGAATTTCTTCCTAATGTCACATCTAAATCAATCCAAAAAAAGCTTACCAAATTATCTCTTCAGGATACAGAAGGCTAAACCTTAGCACTCAGTTTTGGCTAGAAACCCTCCTGTCGATAAACTCAAGATAGGAGTGCTAAGTTGCACATCACTAACATAGAAATACATACCTGCAACACAGAGGAGTTTAGAATATCATTCCTTCTCCACAACAGAAATATAGAGACACATTTTCTCTCTCTGAAAAGGTCATTACTTTTCTGGAATGCTTTTAGTGCACGTGCAGTAGGAAGACAAACACTGACTACTGTGGCTACTTCATGTATGAAAATTGCTAACACCATTCCTCCCACTGCTCTCACAGAGGACTGAAGTGGAATAAAAGCAAGTTGCACTTCCATCCCCATCTGTACACACAAATAGACTCACACATGTGTGAGTTTTGCACTTTTGCACACACACAGTCCTATGGATATCCATTTCTGGCCTTCACTGCTTTTACAGGAGTAGAGGATGGATTTACTACTAAGTGCAGCTATAGAGCTGTAGCTAAACAAGGGATGATCTATGATAAGCAACTCCCTAAAACAAGGAGTGCACAAGTTTCAGCTTCCCTTCTAAGCCATCAGCTGATACAGCAAAAAACCTTGACAATGGTAAAATGTGGACATCATAAGAATTGGTTCTCACCTTTTCTGGCTGGTCTTGAAGAGGAGTAGAGGCTTTGTAACCCAGCTGTAGCAACATTGCTTCTGCTGCATTTCTTTTAGCTATTTTCTTGTTGGGGCCTGTTCCAGTAGTAATCTCATTGCCTACTTTCACCTTAAAAAGAAAACATTGATCTTGATCACAATAAATGCCAGACTCCTTAATACTGCTATGCAATAATCTCGCTGACCTGTCAGCTCTTTGGATGAAGATGTAATCAAGTAAGAGCAGTGCAAAAGGGGTCTAAAGAACTTTACACAGAGGAGCTTCTTTAGGCTTTCTGAAAGGTCCCCAAACTCATACCATCACTACATTTTTCTGCATCTCAGTAGATACTTGTCTCTCTCTTCCACTAGCCTATGTCAAGCACATTCTCCTTCTGAATATCTCTCCCACACTTTCGTAATAGGAGCAGTGCTACAGGACCTGCACTGCATCTTGCTGCCTGCAGCAGCTCCCCAGCAGCACTGGGACAGCGTCCAGAACAAGCCAAGAGACAGTAACCTGGAGATAAAAGTGGTTTCTGAAGAAAGGTGAAACCTGTGATTGCAGTCCTCCCACTTTGTTGGCACAGGGGTTGGGGATTGCTTTTTTACTTCCGCATTTGCATCTCACAGGAGTTTTGCAAAACAGTCTAAGGAAAGAAGGCTCCTGGTTGGACCTGTGGTCTGCACTGCACAAACCTTTCACAGAACTAGGGGAAATGAGAATCTCAAAGTAAAGACAATTACAGACAATGGATATCAAGGAAGAGCAGGGATATAATTTACTCCTCAGCTTTGGTATTAAGCTGTATGTGTCTAACTTGTGATGTCAGCATTGTCATTCCTCTCCACTTCCACCATCCTCACAGCTCTTGGATAAGTATAATTCAGTCTGCCCATTAAGCCATTTTATTTGTCAAATTCTCTCTCAAAAGACAATATAATTTCAGAAGTGCTTTAAAAATAAATAGAATCATAGAATCAACCGGGTTGGAAGAGACCTCCAAGAGCATCCACTCCAACCCAGCCCTGTGCAGTCAACTAGACCATGGCACTAAGTGCCTCATTCAGTTGTTTCTTGAACACCTCCAGGGATGGTGACTCCACCACCTCCCTGGGCAGCCCATTCCAATGCCAATCACTCTCTCTGGCAACAACTTCCTCCTAACATCCAGCCTAGACCTCCCCTGACATAACTTGAGGCTGTATCCTCTTGTTCTTTTGCTGGTTGCCTGGGAGAAGAGACCAACCCCCACCTGGCTACAGCCTCCCTTCAGGTAGTTGCTGGCAGCAATGAGGTCACCCCTGAGCCTCCTCTTCTCTAGGCTAAATAAATAAATAAATGAAGCCAAGGGCACAGGAATAAAAGAAACCTTAATGGTCAAAGTCTTAAGACAGCCTGGAAGGAGCTGTAAAAGAACAACTGTAACATCAGGAATTGTTAAATAAATAATGGTATGCAGTAAATTATTTTATGTAGTAATCAATTCAATAATTATTCACTTCCCTCCATTTATCATGTATGCATTTCCCTCAAAATGTTTGTTTTTCCTTATTCAAACATCTATTAATTCTAAATAGAGAGATGAGGATGTAGATAACCAATGACCATGAATATCCCTTTGTGATGGTTTGGGTGTTACCTGCCCTCCCACACTTAAGTAAAATCACCCAGACTAGACTTAGCTGAGCTGGAAATTAGAATGGAGCTTTCTATTTACAGCTTAGCACAAGATATAAGCAGGTATTTGCAAAAGATACAGCTATAGACTGGAATAGACAAGTTAAAAAGTGATACAGAAACACAACAGCCCTCCCAGAAACCAGAGTCCCCAGGAGGGGCTCTCAACCACCCTTCCACCTTCTTCTCACCCCTCTACCTTACCCCAGACTTTACCTTACATTCAAGGTGAGTTTGGAGGGTCAGCCAGGGGGGTTAGGAAGCAGAAGGATTAGTCAGGCAGGTTAGAGAAGTGCATGCAGCCCAAAAGCCAGAGAGCAACTCTCATATCACTATTTATGTTCTTCTTATACATCTCAGCAAGGCTACGAGTGAGGCAGACATCACCACTGTTTCCTTTTCATGGCCTATAATCTAATTCTTCTCACCAAAACATCTCAGCCAGGCTCAAACTAGCACACCCTTCAAAGTATACATATAAATTAAGCAAGATTTTGCTTCATAAACCAGAAATATTAATCATTTCAAATACAAGCCTTTTTCTATGGAGTTCTGCAACCACCATGAGAAAACAGTCAATCTGCTACAAGCTTAGAAACAAGTTCATTGTTTAAGAGTAAGTACTTTATTTAGGAACAAGTTCTTTACCATGAGAGTGGTGGAATAATTGAAAGGGTTGCCCAGGGAGGTGCTGGAGGCCCCATCCTGAAAGGAGGTTGTAGCCAGGTGGGGTTGGTCTCCTCTGCCAGGCAACCAGCAATAGAACAAGGAGACACAGTCACAAGTTGTGCCCAGGGAGGTCTAGTCTGGAAGTCAGGAGGAAGTCCTTGCCAGGGAGAGTGATTGGCATTGGAATGGGCTGCCCAGGGAGGTGGTGGAGTCTCCATCCCTGGAGTTGTTGAAAAAAAGCCTGGCTGAGGCACTTAGTGCCATGGTCTAGTGACTGGATAGGGCTGGGTGCTAGGTTGGACTGGATGATCTTGGAAGTCTTCCAACCTGGTTGATTCTGTGATTCTATGATATTTAAGGTGAGGCTCAACAGGGCTCTGGGCAACCTCATCTAGTTAAAGATGTCCCTGTTTAATGCAGAGGAGGCTGGACTAGATGACCTTCGGAGGTCTCTTCCAACCCAGACCATTCTATGATTCTAAGTTCAGATGCAATAAAACTGAGACTTCAATGGGACAAAATGATTCGAATTTCTAACAACAAATCAATGTGCTGCTATTTCTCAGACCTGTGAAACTGGTTTAGCTGTTATTATAACCTCCATGAAGGATTAAAGTTTTAACTACAATGAGAAAGAGCTTCCTGGAATCAGCCTTGGGAACAGAACACCAACTGATGTCATCAGAGGTTTTCTTCTGTTTCTCTTGTAATCAGGACAAGTCACTGGATCCATTTCATCACAGCTAAACTTGCTTGGTGTGCAAAAGATAAAAATGAATGTATTATCTCTGGATATTCCACTTCCAAACTCAATTACATTAAAGCATTGTTTAAGTGGTTTGTACAAAGGCTTTTTATTGTGGTAAGGTGGGGTTTGTGTGTGTCCTAATGAAATCAAGGAGACTTCCTGAAGGCAGGAGAAACAGCAGTAGGAGTTCAGTGTGAAAAATACTACAAAAGAGGTAAAATGGGGCTACAGTGTTTAAAAGTACTCATCATGAAGCAAGTGTTTTAGGGAATTTCCTTCACAAAACTGCTTAGAGAAGGGAAATCTCCTCCATATTCACAGCTTTTAAGGTTTTCTTTTGAATGCTGATCAAAGATTTTGCCAGTCTCACAGTATCACCAAGGTTGGAAGAGACCTCATAGATCATCAAGTCCAAGCTGTTACCACAGAGCTCAAGGCTAGACCATGGCACCAAGTGCCACGTCCAATCCTGCCTTGAACAGCTCCAGGGACGGCGACTCCACCACCTCCCTGGGCAGCCCATTCCAGTAGCCAATGACTCTCTCAGGGAAGAACTTTCTCCTCACCTCAAGCCTAAATTTCCCCTGGTGTAGCTTGAGGCTGTGTCCTCTTGTTCCGGTGCTGGCTGCCTGAGAGAAGAGAGCTACCTCCTCCTGGCTACAACCACCCCTCAGGTAGTTGTAGACAGCAATAAGGTCACCCCTGAGCCTCCTCTNCTTTCCTCCTGGCTGCTCTCCAGTCACTCTGTTCCCATCCTGTAGCTCTGCTTGGGGTTGTTGTGGCCAAAGTGCAGAACCCTGCACTTGGCTTTGTTAAATCTCATCCCTTTGTCCTCTGCCCACCCATCCAGCCAGTCCAGGTCCCTCTGCAGGGCTCTCCTACCTTCCAACAGATCAACACCTGCTCCTAGCTTGGTGTCATCTGCAAACTTAATGATGCTGGACTCAATCCCCTCACCTAGAGGGACACAGTCAGTACTGGGAAGATGGGCTCAGAATTTGGGTTTTCTGTTGGAGGAGTCTCCATAATGGAGACCTGGTTGTTGTGGGGCCACAACAACCCCATGCAGAGCTAAAGGCTGGGGTTGGAGTGGCTGGAGAGCAGCCAAACAGAAAGGGATCTGGGGGTGCTGATCGATACCCGCCTGAACATGTAGGATGAGGGAGGTTATTCTTCCCCTGTACTCAACACTGGTCAGGCCACACCTTGAGTACTGTGTCCAGTTCTGGGCTCCTCAACTCAAGAGAGATGTTGAGGTGCTGGAAGGTGTCCAGAGAAGGGCAACAAGGCTGGTGAGGGGCCTGGAACACAAACCCTATGAGGGGAGGCTGAGGGAGCTGAGGGTGTGCAGCCCGGAGAAGAGGAGGCTCAGGAGTGACCTCATTGCTGTCTACAACTACCTGAGGTACAAGGAAATGAAGCCTGTTGGCCTATCTTGATAGACATGCAAGGAGGAACTTCAGGATTTAAGGGAAAATATAACCACTTTTGGTGAATGAGGTGCTGGAACCTCATAAGCTCTGCTTGTGATCAGAAGTGATATTCTGGTACGTTTGTATCACAGTATCACCAAGGTTGGAAGAGACCTCACAGATCATCAAGTCCAACCCTTTGACAGTAAGTCAAAACATGCTGAGGAATGTTGTTTCAGCACAGTATTACCCCAAGTGGCACACAACAATTCTTTCCTGTTCCTAATCTTTCTCATCCTGCTGTTATGTTATCTAATAAAGTATCACAGCCTTATCAAATCTTGGTAAATGTGCTAGTTTGAAGCTAGCTGGTATATTTTGGTGAGAAGAATTAGATGATAGGCTGTGAAAAGGAAACAGTGGTATGTCTGCTGCACTCATAGGCTTGCTGAGATGTATGAAAACAAGAACATAATTAGAGATAACACAGTTGCTTTCTGGCTGCATGCATTTCTCTCCCTAACCTGCTGTCTGTGTAACTAATCTTTCTGCTTCCTAACTCCCCATGCCGACCTTGAACATAAGGCAAAGTCTGGGATAGGGTAGAGGGGTGGAATGGAGGTGGAAGGGCAGTTAGGAGTCCCTCCTGGGGACTCTGGTTTCTGGGAGGGCTGTTGTGTTTCTGTATTGCTTTTTAACTTCTCTATGTCTGTCTATAGCTGTATCTACTGTAAATACCTGCTTGTATATTGTGCTAAGCTGTAAATAGAAAGCTCCAGTCTAATTTCTAGCTTGGCTGCATCTAGTCTGGATGATTTTGTAAGCATGAGAAGGTAGGTAACACCCAAACCATCACAGTAAATGCTCTTAATCTAAAAATTAAAGCAGCATTAATTATCTGCTGTTTCTGTATTAGCTCAAGAGCCTTTAAATGGACAGGCTAAAACACACAATGGAAGGCTTCTCTTTTTTGGTAGTGTTGCAGATATAAAGCAAGCCAGAAAGAAAAAGAAAATCTGGTAAGATTTTACACTGCTATTTTTTTAAACAGGAACTATTTGGCAATGTGGAGATATTAATATCTGTAGTTCACCATACTGGTTTTGTTTGCAATCCTCTCAGCAACAGGAGCAAAAGTAGGTTTTTTTCCAAAACAGAAGTAAAGGTAAATCAATTATGAAAAGTAAACCAATTAGGGAGATAAAGACAGGAACCATGAAGTGAAACAAAGGTAAGAAGAGTATAAAAAGCATAAGGCCACTACAAGAAAAGGATCTAGAAGGCACAGAATCTTTTTTCAGCAAGAGAAGGAAAGTTTCAACAGACTCTGTGCTACCATGTATAACATTCCTCCTTGTGCGAGTTTGAGCCTAGCTAGAATGTTTTGGTGAGAAGAACTAGATCATAGGCTGAGAAATGAAAACAATGGTGAGGTCTACTTCCCTCACAGCCTTGCTGAGATGTGTAGAAAGGAAAAGCAAAACATGAGATAAAGTCACTTTGCTTGGGCACTTCGCTCTGGGCTGTGCTCTCAGCTCTTTGCCTGCTGGGGAGCTGAGGCTGCTGGCTGAACTCCATCTTGCTTTCTAACCTCACCCTCCATTTGCTTTGCTGATTCACCTTTGCTTCTTAATCCTCTTGGCCGAGCCTCCATTCTTCCTTGGGATTGGGGTAAGGTTGAGAGGGGTAGGGGGAAGGTGAAGGGGTGGTTGAGAGCCCCTCCTGGGGACTCAGGTTTCTGGGAGGGGAGTTGTGTCTGTATTACCTTTTACCTTGTCTATTTCTGTCTATAACTGTATATACTGTAAATATCTGCTTGTAAATTGTGCCAGCTGTAAATATAAGCTTCATTCATATTTCCAGAGCCGACTGAGTCTAGTCTGGGTGATTTCTAAAGTGTGGGGGGCAGGGGAACACCCAAACCATCACACTCTTTAACTGACCATAAAGCAAAGAGCGAAGCAGAGAAGGATCCGCTTCATCAAGGCACCATGCAGCTTGGTTTGAAGATGACACAGCATGGACAGTGTCTCTAAGATGACAGCAGATGGTACCTGCATGACAAACTCCCGACGGCGAGGCATTCCTCTCTCGGAAAGGAGAACATACTCTGGCTCCTTCTCCTTTTTGGCCTGTTGGATCTGAGCCAGTCGACTGATGGGATTCATTCCTTGACCATATTCTGGTCCAGTCTACAAGAGATTTAAAAGAAAGAACCATTATTTCAGCATAACTCACAGAATCACAGGATTGGGCCAGTTGGAAGAGATTTCTAAGATGCAGTCCAACCTTCAACCTACGATCACCATGGCCATTAAACCATGTCCCAGAGTGCAATGTCCACCGCCAGGGATGGTGACTCCATAGAACTTTATCACTGCTTCAATAAATCATCTTTCAATTAGTACCTTTGAGAGAACAATAAGTAAATTTCTTCCTATCTTCTGATCATAGAATCATAGAATCAACCAGGTTGGAAGAGACCTCCAAGATCATTCAGTCCAACCTAGAACCCAGCCCTAGCCAATCAACCAGACCATGGCACTAAGTGCCGCAGCCAGGCTTTGCTTGAACACCTCCAGGGATGGTGACTCCACCACCTCCCTGGGCAGCCCATTCCAATGCCAATCACTCTCTCCGGCAAGAACTTCCTCCTAACATCCAGCCTAGACCTCCCCTGGCACAACTTGAGACTGTGTCCCCTTGTTCTGTTGCTGGTTGTCTGGGAGAAGAGACCAACCCCACCTAGCTACAGCCTTCCTTCAGGTAGTTGTAGACAGCAATAAGGTCACCCCTGAGCCTCCTCTTCTCAAGACACAGAAGAAAGGAATCCTCAAGCTCAAAATTGTGGCAAAAAAACAGACCTATCATCTGCCACTGTTGCAGGTAGTGTGCCTACCTAGCTCCTGCAAGGTACTAATAGCCCCATATAGAAATCATATGGGGATGAAAATCAGCAGATTCATCAGTCTCATCACCCTATTTGTATGACCCTTAAAATAGGTTGTTCCAATGCCTGAACATGCAGCATGCTAAGAAAAGGTAAAATTTACATGGGGACAAAAAATAGATTTGCCATATGGAGCTGCCTCTTGGCCTTCTGGCTTCCTTCTCAGAATCCCTGTCACCCATTCTACAATGCAACTAAAGGTGTGGAAGGTTTACTCAGTTTGCACATCATAGGAATTCACCCTCAAAATACTTTTATGTAGTGAAGCTAGAGAGAAGCCTCTCCAGTAGCAAGATCTGTTGCATGTTGTGAGCCACCCACAAAGTGTTTGAAATAATTCCCACAATATCATGTCAAAATGGATGGTTGGAGGGGGAATTGCACTGACTGGGGTGGGGGGAGGCAAAGAAAAGTACTGAGAAACTAAACTGTCCAAGATGGCACAGACAGCTGATCAGTTACTACAGTCTCTACAAACTATCTACAGCTGAAATCCTTCTCATGTCATTACTCATGCCAAATGCTCCCTCAGAGCAAACAGCTATGAAAATATTTGTTTGTAGATCTTAAGAAGAAATTAAGACCCCCCCCCAAATTTATTTGAAGTTGTATTTAATTGCTTTCCATACCAACACAGAGAAAGAATTGGCTCACGTAAATACCATCTGGATGTAAAATTGGTTTTATGTTATTGAGCTACTTCCTCTTCATGAAGCCATGTGCAGGCTAAGAGAAGACTGGCACAGATGCTTGTTTGAGCTCCTCAAATAAGAACAAACAAGTGGGCTCGAACCTAAAGAGACAACCAGCAATGGAAGGCAAAGGCTAGAGAGGGATATTGTATTAACGAAGCTGTCCACAAATCCTACGTAGTCTACCTGCTGAAGATGTTAGGTTCATGAGAGTGGTGAGAGTCTGGAATGGGTTGCCCAGGGAGGTGGTTGATGCCCCCATCCCTGGAGGTGTTTAGGGACAGGCTGGATGGGGCTCTGGCCAGCCTGCTCTAGGGTAGGGTGTCCCTGCCCATTGCAGGGAGGTTGGAACCAGATGATTCTCGTGGTCTCTTCCAACCCTGACTGATTCTATGATTCTAAGATGTAGGTGAAAGAATCAAGACAATGTCCTGCACAAGGGCAGCTATGTGGACAAGAAAGTAGGCAGAGACAAGATACAGAGCAGGCCAAGTGCAGGCTGTAAGACAGAGCCTCATAAATATACAGAGGGACAAAAAAGAAGTTAGTGTTGTCATACTGATACTCAAAGCACATGCAGCCTGTATTAGAAGAAAAAGGCAGTTCTGAAGTTTTTGTGTTCAGAAAATAAAACTTTCTACATATCTGAGTTATTTCACAGATTCAGAGAATGGTTTGGGTTGAAAGGGACCTTAAAGATCAACCAGTTTCAACAGCCCCTGGCCTGGGCAGTTGAGACCTTCCACTAGACCAGGTTGCTCGAGGTCTCATTCAACCTGGCCTTAAATGCCTTCAGGGAAGGGACATCCACAAATTTCCTGGGCAACCTCTTCCAATGTCTTACCACTAGATTATGGTCCTGTTCTGGCAGGGGCTTGGACTCGATGACCTCTGGAGGTCCCTCCCAACCCCTAACATCCTGTGATCCTGTACTGTAAGAATCACGGAGTACTGGAAAAGGCTCCCCTGAGAGGTTGTGGAGTTTCCTTCTCTGGTGACTTTCAAGACCCATCTGGATGCATTCCTGTGTGACCACCCTCACTGTAAGGAATTTCTTCCGAACATCCAGTCTGAATCTCTCTGTTTCTCCTCAAAGCCATTGCCCCTTGTCCCATCACTACAAGCTCTTGTAAAACATCCCTCCCCTCCTGTAGCCCCCTTCAGGTACCAGAAGTCTGCTCTAAGGTCTCCCCCTGAACCTTCTTTTCTCCAAGCTGAAAAGCTCCAACTCTGGCAGCCTGTCCAGAGAAGGGCGACGAGGCTGGTGAGAGGCCTCGAGCACAGCCCTACGAGGAGAGGCTGAGGGAGCTGGGATTGTTTAGCCTGGAGAAGAGGAGGCTCAGGGCAGACCTTATTGCTGTCTACAACTACCTGAGGGGTGGTTGTAGCCAGGAGGAGGTTGCTCTCTTCTCTCAGGCAGCCAGCACCAGAACAAGAGGACACAGCCTCAAGCTACACCAGGGGAAATTTAGGCTTGAGGTGAGGAGAAAGTTCTTCACTGAGAGAGTCATTGGACACTGGAATGGGCTGCCCAGGGAGGTGGTGGAGTCGCCGTCCCTGGAGCTGTTCAAGGCAGGATTGGACGTGGCACTTGGTGCCATGGTCTAGCCTTGAGCTCTGTGGTAACGGCTTGGACTTGATGATCTATGAGGTCTCTTCCAACTTTGGTGATACTGTGAGACTGTGTTCCCATAGGTGAGGTGCTCCAGCCCTCTCCTATGAGGACAGGCTACCAGAGCTGGATCTGTTTTGTTCATGTCTTTCCAACATGGCCAACTTTGGAAAACTCAGTTTAAGACTGCAGTGGCCAATGGTACAAGGTAATACAAGAGATCTGTACTTGACTGTACCTTCAGCATCTTCCTTGAGAACACTTTTCCCAAGTGAGGCAGTCAGAGCCAGCAGCCTTTCCAGATCTTGCAGATTTAAGACTGTGTTAGTGCTAAAGGTTTTCCAGTAAAGCATTATTTTCCTCCATTCTCCCTAGAAATTTTTCAGAGTTAAATCCCCAGAATTTCATTAGGAGATGAGTATCTAATTATACTGGAGGGGGGGGAGGGGTTGAACAATAATTCATTCTCTTTTGAAGGCAAATGGAAAGAGGAAGGTGATGAAGTCAGTCCTTTGTACATTTTCCAAACCCAGTTTTGCACTCTCCAAAGCACTGGCACTTGACTCTAGGCTGAGACAACAACCCATTCTTGGCCTTCTTTCAAACCTTTCAAAAAATCAGATTGAAGCTGAAGCCACAAAACTCCCAGATCTAGCTCCAGGAGGGGAGGAACTGGACTCTGCAGCATTTTGCCACGTATCTACTGTTCTGTATATCTCTCACCCTCTTGAAACTGGGGAGAGTGGAAAGACCAGTGAAAGAAACACCACGGATTCTTAGCAGGGCTGCTCAGGAGAGGTGATGCTAAATATTCAGATGGCTGTAGAGAGCTGCTTGGAGGCACTGATACTCTATTAAACTTGAACTAGACCTCTGAAGAATTCAGGGACATGAGCTCATTTCTTAAGCTGAACACCTTCTAAGCCATCCTGTTTGAGAATTTCACAGGATCACAGGATGTTAGGGGTTGGAAGGGACCCAGAGAGATCATCAAGTTCAACGCCCCTGCCAGAGCAGGACAATCCTATCTAACACAGATCACAGAGGAACACGTCCAGAGAGGCTCTGAAAGTCTCCAGAGAAGGAGACTCCACAACCTCCTTGGGGAACCTGTTCCAGTGCTCTGTGACCCTTACAGTAAAGAAGTTTCCCCTTGTGTTGAGGTAGAACCTCTTGTGCTGCAACTCACACCCATTGCTCCTTGTCCTATCTCAAGAAGCAAGGGAGCAGAGCCTGTCCCCCCACTCCTGACAAGCCTCATATATTTATAAACATTTATCAAATCCCCTCTCAGTCTTCTCTCTTCCAGGCTAAATAGCCCCAGGTCCCTCAGCCTCTCCTCATCAGCCATGCTCTCCAGTCCCCTAATCATCCTCATAGCCCTCCGCTGGACCCTCTCCAGCAGATCCCTGTCCCTCTTAAACTGGGGAGCCCAAAACTGAACACAGTATTCAAGATGAGGTCTCAGCAGGGCAGAGTTGAGGGGGAGGAGAACCTCCCTTGATCTGCTGGACACACTCTTCCTAATACAGCCCAGGATCCCATTGGCCTTCCTGGCCACAAGGGCACATTGCTGTGCCATGGTTAACTTGTTATCCACCAGGACCCAGGTCCCTCTCCACAGGACTGCTCTCCAGCAGATCACCTCCCATGCCACCTCACAGCATTCTCAGAATTTAAAACAGAGGAGGCAGATCAGCACAAGCAAACGAGCTGGTAGCATGACAGAAAATGTCAGGCAAGTCTTTCCTGACTTTCAGTCTGAGAAATTCTGTTATCTTCTGAGCAAACATTCTGAATTCTGTCAAATGTGGACACCTACCTTCAATATTGTTTTTGGACGTTTTTTAAAGTAAGGTTTTGGCTTTTCAATCACAGGAAGAGGAGGAAGTTTCTTAAGTTCTTGTAGGACAGCCATTGCAGCACGCTTCTTAGAGAGCTTCTTACTGTTGCCTTCTCCTTCTGCAGTGAATTCTCCTACTGTGACTCGTGTAACAAAACTCTTCATGTGAGGGGGTCCACTTTCTTTAATCACCTTTCAAGCAAAAGTAAGATAGAGTCAAATCACCTANTGCTGCAGCCCTCTGATCATCTTCGTGGCTCTCTCTCTGCAAAGTACTTAGTATCCTGTGCTGTTTCCAGTTACTGAAGACATTAGATGGGTTTTCATGAAATCTGGACAAATATTAGTGACTGCACCACGTTTGAGGACAGAAAAAGAAGGTTTATTAGGTAAGGCAAATCTAACCATCATGTTCAGTGCTTCACAGCAAACACAGCAGAGCTGTATTGTCAAAAAATGTCCATACACAACAGCAATGCACATTTAAACCAAGGCCAGTCATAGAATCATGGAAGCAACCAGGTTGGAAGAGACCTCCAAGACCATCCAGTCCAACCTATCATCCAGTCCTATCCAATCAACCTAACCATGGCACTAAATGCCCTATCCAGTCTCCTACTGAACACCTCCAGGGATGGCGACTCCACCACCTCCCTGGGCAGCTCATTCCAATGGCAAATTACTCCTCTCTGTGAACTTCTCCTCCTGTGAGCACCTGGCAGGTCTCTCTTTCCGCTATCTTCACAACCAATGCAAACAGCTGTTTTTCTTCAGTAGGTTCAGTGACACCAAACCATTTGTGGAAGGAGTGCAATGCCTGAGTGTGAGGGAACTCAGGTGAAGGTGCTCAGGCCTTCTTGGTGTAATACTGGGATTTTCAACAGGCTGAAACCCTCAACTTTAGTATTATTATAACATGTTTTCTATTACAGCTCTTTTTATCAAGGTCATGTCCCTTGCATTATTTAGTTTTGCTGTTAGACTGTAATGAGGTCTCCTTAGGCTTATATTTCTTGTTCAAGCTCTCCTTCATGGCAACTTTGCCCAGCAAATACAATTATCACAGCATACATCAATAAAAAGACACAAACTGAAAACTAACAGACAAACTTGTCCACATTTTCCAGAAGAAGGAGGACATCTGTGCCAGCACAACCTTTTTCTGTTGGAGCCCAGGAATGTCTGCATGCTGAGATTCCAGGTAATCATTTCAGAACTATTTTCCTGGCTGCCTCCCTTGAGAGCTGGGCAGTTGTGCTTCACCAGAGAAGAAGAGAGTGGTGCTTTGGTGACACTGAGTCACACTGAGCCACCAGAAGCTGCAGTGCCTGCACCAGAGCTGGGATGGGCCCGGTAGCAGGCTTCATGTCAGTGCTGAACAACTTGGAATCAGAGAATCATTAAGGTTGGAAAAGACCTCCATGATCATCAGGTCCAACACCTCTATGACCACTACACCATGTCCCACACTGTCACATCTACTTGTTTCTTGAACACCTCCAGGGATGGTGGCTCCACCACCTCCTTGGGCAGCCTGTTTCAGAGCCTGACCACTCTTGCAGCAAAGAAAATCTTCCTCATGTCCAACCTAAGCCTCCTCTGGCACAGTTTGAAGCCATCACCTCTTGTGCTGTCATTAGTTACCAGGGAGGAGAGGCTAGCACCAGCCTCACTCCAACCTCCTTTCAGGTAGCTGTAGAGAGCAATGAGGTCTCCCCTCAGCCTCTTCTTCTTCTTGGTAAATAATCCCAGCTCCCTGAGCCTCTCCTCACCAGACTTGCTCTCCAAACCTGTCGGCAGCTTCACTGCCTTTCACTGTCTTTCTTACTGTCTTTCTAACACTGTGGTGGCCAGCACTGAACATCATACTTAAGACACAGCCTCCTCAGTCTTGACTACAGGGGGGCATGATCACTTCCCTGGCCACTTCCTGGCTCCACAGTGCTTCCCACTCCTTTGTGAAGGTGCTTCTTAATCCATCCCTGCCCGTTGCTATGCAAGTTAGCTGTAAAATATGACTACATTAACCTTGTTATGGGTCTTAATCTTTTTGTGGTGTTATTAATACCATTATAGAGCTGTTTCTAATTATATGCAATGTAAAGTATTAATACAACCTACAGGAATGTCTATACTGACCAGATGAAAAGGGACAACATAATTTCCTTAAGAAATGTAATCCTGAGTTCTTACAATACTAGTTTTATGGGGTTCTTTTCCATATAGATATATATAAGTGCACACACATAGAATCATAGAATGGTTTAGGTTGGAAGGGACCTCAAAGATCATCCAGTGCCAACCCCCTGCCATAGGCAGGGACACCTCTCACTAAACGGCTTGCTCAACCTGGCCTTGAACACCTCCAGGGAGGGAGCAGCCACAACCTCCCTGGGCAACCTGTGCCAGTGTCTCACCACCCTCACTGCAAAGAACCCTTTCCTAACATCTAATTTGAATCTTTCCTCTGCCAGTTTAAACCCATTACTCCTCATCCTGTTGTTACAAGACCTTGTCAATAGTCCCTCCCCAGCCTTCCTGCAGGTCCCCTTCAGATACTGAAATGCTACTACAAGGTCTCCTCAAAGCTTTATCTTCTCCAGGCTTAAAAGCCTCAACTCTTGTAGCCTGTCCTCATAGCAGAGCTGCTGCAACCCTCTGATCATCTTAGTAGCCTCCCCTGGACTGGCTCCAACAGTTCCATGTCCTTCTTGTGTTGGGGGCTCCAGAACTGCACACAGTGCCCCATATGTGGAACAGAATGCTAATACAAAACCAGATTACATTTTCAAGTACATGAAAAAATATGTCTTAACATAAAAGTAACCTGTTCTGACATGGTTCTCATCTTTTAAGTATGCAAGAATGTGACACAAGGTAAGTAATTGCCTGGAAAACAACGAAAACTGTTTTTTGCTGGTGTGCAAATGGAAAAAAATACTTTGTGCTGTCAGTGGAGTAAGATTCAGATGGGATCTGGATCAAGCTAAACATACAAATTTGGGAATCTAGCAAAAAAAATTAGAATCGTGGAATCATTTTGGTTGGAAAATGTAATATATTTATATATACTGTAACTATCTGCTTGTATATTGAGCTAAGCTGTAAATATAAGCTTCATTCAAATTTCCAGAGCCAGCTGAGTCTAGTCTGGGTGATTTCCAAAGTGGGAGGGGGGCAGGGAGGTGGGTAACACCCAAACCACCACAGAAAAGATCTTTAAGATCGCCAAGTCAAATCAGCTCTGCAGCCCTCAACACAGGAAGGACACAGACATGATGGAGTGAGTCCAGAGGAGGGCCATGAAGATGAAGAGAGGGCTGGACCACTTTTGCTAGGACAGGCTGAGGGAGCTGGGGTCTTCAACCTGGAGAAGAGAAGGCTTCAGGGAGACCTAATAGTAGCCTTCCAGTACCTGAAGGAGGCCAACAAGGCAGCTGCAGAGGGACTGTTTCTAAAAGTCTGGAGCGATAGGACAAGGGGCAATGGTTTGAAATTAGAAAAGATAAGCTTTAGATTGGATGTTAGGAGGAAGTTCTTTACCATGAAGGTGGTAGAACACTGAAAGAGTTTGTCTAGGGAGGTATTTGAGCCCCCAAGACCTGGAGGTATTCAAGGTCAGACTTGACAAGGCTGTGAGCAATCTGATCTAGTGAAGGATGTCCCTGCTGACTGCAGGGGGGTTGGACTAGATGAGCTTTGAAGGTTCCTTCCACCCCAAACCATTCTATCATTCTCTAACCAAACAAAACTATTGCTACCCACATAGCAAGATTTTTTATTAACCCCAGAGTTTAGATCTTTTACTCCATGTGATTTCAAGCAGTTGTGCTATAAGCTGTGGGACAGAAAACACTTAAGAAATTCAGCCTCTGCTATCCAAGAACAATATCTGCATCAGCACACCAAACTACTTCCTCAGTTGAAAGACACAACCCATGGACCAAATCATGGCTAATTTAAAGCTGAGAATTCAATTAAGGGTGACAGTTCAATCCCCTTCATTTTTTTCCTGTTTTACTGATTCAAAGAATAACTCCAGCAAGAGAAAACACACAGGATCAAAACATATTAGGGTCGAGTTACAGCAAGAGAGAATTCAACTTAATGAATCACGCTGACAAATGAAACCCAGCAGTACTATGCCAATGAAAAAGCAACTCTGCTCTTATGAGTAAAGAGGCTCCAGGTAGGAAATTCAAAAGATTCTTACAAGTTAAATGCATATCCAAAAAGAAACAAAACAAACCAAAGAGATAAAAAAAAAAGAGGTCAACAAAACCACATCAGCTACACCCATGATTATTTATAAGTCAATATCATTCCATGTGCTCCTCTGGGGTTGTTTAAAGGATAAAAGAGTCTGGAGGGTTTTATTAATCCTGGACTGAGGAAGGGTGACCATCATGCAAAAAACACATGAGAAACAAAATGTTTCAGTCAGCCAACCTGAAAGCCTTAATCTCCAGGACTGTAGGAGTCAGAAGGGCGTTAGACTTCCTGCTGAGAACTTGCCCTGTCTCCTAGAGCGAGCAATTTAGGCTGTTCCTGGTTCTAAACATAGAATTTCTGCCTCACTCTGGGACACAAGGAACTGGACCTCTTTCTCCCAGCAGGACACAGAAAGGGGATGGAGAGGCAGAAATTCTGCCTGTTCAGGCACACTGTGCCTTCACTTCAAATAACCATAATGAAAAATATTTGCTAGTCTGAAAAAAGAACACTCTCATCCAAACAAAAAACACTGAAGTGACAACCAGAAACACTCCAACACAGAATCATAAAATCATAGAATCAATCAGGTTGGAAGAGAACTCCAAGCTCATCCAGTCCAACCTATCTTCCAGACCTATCCAATACAACCAGACCATGGCACTAAGGGCCTCATCCAGGCTTTGCCTGAACACCTCCAGGGACGGTGACTCCACCACCTCCCTGGGCAGCCCATTCCAATGCCAATCTCTCTCTGGCAAGAACTAAGGATGCAGCAGTAACAAGCATGGAGCAAAGCCTGTTCTCTGTCTGAATGGAATGATGGAATGCTTTTATTGTTGTTACTACTGAACAGAGACAAATTCCTAAACCTCACCCTAAGGTTCCTGGGCAATTAAAACCAGCAATATTACACCAGCCAGGACAGAGAAGAAAGCCATGTGGCTCTACATGCTCTTCCTGTTTCCCACATCTTCTCCAATTCCAAGGACACATTTACACAGAACTAAACAGCTCAGATCTCTCAGTCTTTTCTCCTAAGACAGATGTTCCAATCCCTTCATCGTTCTGTTAGGCCTATCTTGGGCTCTCTCCCATAGTTCCCTGTCCCTCTTGAACTGGGGAGCCCAGGACTGGATACAGCACTCCAGATATGGTGTCACTAGGACAGAGAAGAGGGTGGGGAGAATCTCCCTCAATTGACACACTCTTCTTCATGGACCCCAGGAGACCACTGGCCTTCTTGGTAACAAAGGCACATTGCTGGCTCTTGAGGAGTTTGTTGTCCACCAACAGGTCCTTCTCCACAGAGCTGCTGCTTTCCAGCAGGTCAATCCCTAGTCTGTACTGATGTAGGGGTTTATTCCTCCCTACTCTGTACTAATGCAGGGCATTATTCCTCCCAAGGTACAGGACCCGACACTTATCCTTCTCAAACTTCAAGAGGTTCCCCTGTCCCATCTCTCCAGCCTGCCCAGGTCATGCTGAAAGGCAGTACAGCCCCATGCAGTCACCTGTCCCAGTTTTTTATCATCACCTAACTTGCTGAGGGTCCACCTTGTTCCCTCATCCAAGTTGATGAGATGTTGAGCAAGACTGGACCCAGTCCTGACCTCTGGGGAACACCACTAGCTACAGGTCTCTAACTGGACTCTGTGTCCTCTGAGCTCTCATTTAGCCAGTTCTCAACCCATCCCACTGCCCCCTCTGCTAACCCACACTTCCTGAGCTCGCCTATGAGAATGTCATGGGAGACAGCATCAAAAGCCTTACTAAAGTCAAGGCAGACAACATCCACTGCTCTCCTTGCATCTACCCATTCAGTCACATCAACGTTTAGGTTGGACATTAGGAAGAAGCTCTTTACTATGAGAATGGGGAAATACCGGAACAGGTTGCCCAGGGATGTGTTTGAGGCTCTGTCTCTCGAGACACTGAAGATCAGACTCGATGTGGCCCTGGGCAGCCTGATCTAGCTGGAGGTGTCCCTGCTGTCGTGGTAGGCCTGACAGGCTAAAAATGGGCTTATCCATGTCCTGGCTTGCCGAGGCATGCTTCTCTGCTCTCCACCCTTCTGCTGTGGGGAGAAGCAACAGCAGGAAAGGACAAAGAACCTGGAGCCACTGAGTCTAAGGACTCTGGCCTGCCTGGACATGTTTCCCTGCTTCCCCTTCTTCTGTTCTGAGAAAAGCAAACATGGGAAAGGAAAAGGAAAGCCCTGGCCTCACCTAATATGGTCCAGCTTGGAAAAGTGCCATTCTGATTGGCTAATCTATCTCCAAAGGCCCATTATTCTTGGGCTGTATTGATAAAAAAGGATGAGCAGGTAGCACAATGTGCTGCTGCTGCCTCATTGCATCCTGAACTGCTTGGAAACTCTACTGCCTCGAGTTTACCAGGAACAGGCTCTAAATGCCTGCACGCAATTGGCCTGCACAGCCAGCCTGACATTGTGTCAAGACTGCAGATCACATTGCATCCTGCCTGCCCCTCTGCAAGGCTTCTGCTGAACCACAAATCAAGAGGAACCAGGTCAGAGACTATGCTACAGACTCCCAGCTTCCTGAGAAAAGAGCCTGGGAAAACTTCAAAGCCTCTAATAACTTTGAGACCACCGAAGCAAGCCTTCCACATGCTTTGGGTACTGTCTGATACTATTTCGTGAGTAAATACTTAAAGCCTCTTGTAATTCACTAATTGCCTTCCATCATAAGCAGAAAGGAGCTAGTGGATAAGCAGTACAATTAACTGCCAGACTCTTCCAGTATAATGTTGGCATTTGCCATGTTAAGAAATAAGTGCTCTAGTTTTGCCTGTCCCCTGTGTGTATTGACTTCCAAATCATGAGGTTTGAAACTTGTGAGTAAATTTCCTGGAGAGTTTTAATGTTAATAAACCATGTTCATAGCTATTAACAATCTTTGCCTGGCTATTAAAATTAATGCAGATTATTAATTTTGCATAATTCATCACACCTGCTGAATGCAGAGGAGCAACATGACCTTTGATGGTCTCTTCCAACCCAGTGCAAGCTGTGAATCTGTGAAGGCTATCAGCTTAGTCAAGCATGTTTTCCCCTTGGACTCGATGATGTTAAAGGTCTTTTCTGACCAAAGTGATCCTGTGATTCTCTGACAATTGTTTTTCAGACATGTAAAAATGTCCCTCTACATCAAAAAAGCACTGGAGAAAACAACCATCACCAGTATAGGCACTCCTCGTGTCCTTCAGATATACTCAAGCTTAAGTGTAAAGCAAAAAGCAGGAAAATAAATTTTTCAGGCATTTAGCAATTACTGCATTAAAAAAAAAATAAAACCACACTACAATAAAAAAGAAGAAATAATTCATCCTGTTGGGTTCCTACCACAACAACATTAGATTGTTACAAACAGTTTGTGCAAAAACTTTCTCATCGGAAAAAAATCTTCCTGTTACTATCACTCCTTCTCCTGAGGTTAGTTCACTGATAGCTCTGGAGCTATTCCAAACGTTCAGTACTAGTGAAGGTAAACAAAGGTGTCAGAAGTAGGTTCCTAGATAAAACCCTATGAAATGAGCAAGAAAAACAAACAACCATGAAAGCCTTAGCAGAGACAGATAAGGAGTCAAACTGTGGAAGATAAAAAGACACTCAGCACACTGGATGCAAAACGTCCCAGTGGGAACTTTTTTGTAGTGGATGAACGCCTACAGTTAAAGCAAAGCCTCTGGCTGACTTTTGAAGATTATTTCAAATTATATTGACTGGGGCTACTGATCCTAATCTCACAGCACTACACAGAAGGTGCTTGAACTGTCTCTCCACCATCCACTTGTTTCCAACCAAATATTAGATGTCTTCTATTGATCCATCTGAAAAAACATCTAATTTCACAGTCAAAGCAGCGTCTTAGGCTCTGACACACCACCCAACTTTTTTATTTGCAGCTTGCCTGAATTGAAATGTCATCTTTGCAACTGCATTATTGACTGTGATGAGTTGCAGTGGGACTTTACTACTTTCTTAGCAAACAGGTAGCAGGTAGAACATACCTCAAAGGTGACGGGGATATTGCGCTTCAGAGCAATTTCGAACACTACGCTGATCTCGGACTTGTTTGCATCTTTATCTTCTTCTGATTCTTTTCCTGTTTCTCCATTCTGAAAATGAAGAGCACATAATTATAGTACAGTTTTCAGTAGGCAAAAAATATGCTTCTCCTCTGATTTCTCAGAGACTTTGGAG
Source organism: Tricholaema leucomelas (assembly GCA_013400475.1). Lineage (NCBI taxonomy): Eukaryota > Metazoa > Chordata > Aves > Piciformes > Lybiidae > Tricholaema lacrymosa > Tricholaema leucomelas. Next base: position 213,039 of record WAAF01014289.1, on the reverse strand, counting down.
TTGGATCGTGCTGTAAAACAGCATCTGTACACCCACCTCAGTACCCTGGGATCACACAGCCACTAACCATGAAGCCATTTATACTGCACTTAGGCTTCCTCATAAAGGAGGAGCCACTGTAGCAGTTTAAGAGCTGACATTCCATTTTGATTCCAAATTATAAAGGAGAGGAACTTTCTGGACATTCTTTGGAATAGAGAGCAAATGAGCAGGGCATTGGTGGCAAGAGAATAACAATGATAAAGTCTGTATCATTCAGTGCTTTGCTAATTGGTATAAAAAGAATTTTGCTCTCTTGGCTTTCAAGCTCTGTTCCGTTGCATCTCTGACTCCTCCACACCACGTACTAACCTTTTCCTTATAACACATGAGATCATGCTGATTTTCTGTCTGGGGGGAGAGAAGAAGGTGGCATTGGCCCCTCCTGGGCTTTCTTTGTCCAGAGGGGGAGGACTAGACATCTGTATTATTTCTAACCCCTATGTAATTGTAAATAGGTATAAATATAGTTTGTAGATATGCTTTTAAATGTAGCTTTGCTGTAAAATAGAGCTTTATCTTCAAAGCCATCTCAGCTGGTCAGATAGATTTTATCTGGGAGGGTAATTTCTCAAAACCCACCACAGACACACATAGAATCATAGAATCAACCAGGGTGGAAGAGACCTCCAAGATCAGCCAGTCCAGCCTAGCACCCAGCCCTGGCCAATCAACCAGACCATGGCACCAAGTGCCTCATCCAGGCTTTGCTTGAACACCTCCAGGGATGGTGACTCCATCACCTCCCTGGGCAGCCCATTCCAATGCCAATCACTTCCTCCTAACATGCACCCTATACTTCCCCTGGCACAACTTGAGACTCTGTTCCCTTGTTCTATTGCTGGTTGCCTGGCAGAACAGACCAACCCCATCTGGCTACAACCTCCCTTCAGGTAGTTGTAGACAGCAATGAGGTCTGCCCTGAGCCTCCTCTTCTCCAGGCTAAACAACCTCAGCTCCCTCAGCCTCTCCTCATAGGGTTTGTGTTCCAGGCCCCTCACCAGCTTTGTCACCCTTCTCTGGACACCTTCCAGCACCTCAACATCTCTCTTGAATTGAGGAGCCCAGAACTGGACACAGCACTCAAGGTGTGGCCTGACCAGTGCTGAGTAGAGGGGCAGAATAACCTTCCTCGTCCTACTGGCCACACCGTTCCTGATGCAGGCCAGGATGCCATTGGCTCTTTTGGCCACCTGGGCACACTGCTGGCTCATATTCAGCTACTATCTACCAGCACCCCCAGGTCCTTTTCTTGCTGGCTGCTCTCAGCCACTCTGTCCCCAGCCTGTAGCTCTGCTTGGAGTTGTTGTGGCCAAAGTGCAGAACCTTGTGCTTGGGCTTGTTAAATCTCATCCCATTGGCCTCTGCCCACCCATCCAGCCAGTCCATGTCCCTCTGCAGGGCTCTCCTACCTTCCAACAGATCAACACCTGCTCCTAGCTTGGTGTCATCTGCAACTTACTAATGCTAGACTCAATCCTCTCATCCAGATCATCAACAAAGATGTTGAACAGGACTGGGCCCAGCACTGATCCTTGGAGCACATCACTAGTAACAGCTGCCAACTGGATGTGGCACTATTCACCACCAGTCTCTAGGCCTGGCCTTCCAGCCAGTTCTTGATCCATATCAGAGTGAATCTGTCCGAGCCATGAGCTGCCAGCTTGGCCAGGAGCTTGTGGCAGACGGTGTCAAAGGCTTTGCTGAAGCCCAGGTAGACTACATCCACAGCCTGCCCCACATTCACCAGGCAGGTAACCTGATCATAAAAGGACATTAGGTTGGTGAGACAGGACCTGCCCTTCCTAAATCCATGCTGGCTGGGCTTGATCCCTTGGCCATCCTGTAGGTGCTTTGTGATGGCACTCAAGACGACCTGTTCCATGAATTAATCAATTAATAGACTAATGATAGATGGCAAAATAACTTGTATGGATCTTAGTCTTATTAATGGCATGCATAATGATAATCAGAATACAGACTTCCTTTGTCAAATGAGGCTCAAGCAGATCCTTTGAGGTCTCTTTGAGGGTAACTCCTTTCAAGCAAGGAAGAAGTCTGCTGTTCTTCTTGGAACACACAGAAGACTGTTACTTCCCTCAGAAGAAATTCAGTTTACCACTCCCAAGCTTTGCCTGGGTCACCAGGTTCTGGGTATCCTCAGCAGGTCCTACTGGCAAATGGCCTTTCTCATTGGCCTGCCTCTGGAAGTTACCATCAGTGTGCAAAGGCAGTGGCAGAGAGCAGCTTGCTCAACACAGAACATTATTTATCCACAGGAACACGACAACCAAAGAGGCTAAGAAAGAAAACAGCACAGGGCACACGCAAACATCATCCTGCCTAAAACTCAGCTTTGCTTTACATTTTTGGTCAAGCCTTCCTTTTCTCTCAGACAACCATGAGCACAGGGATCAGTCAGAGAGTTATCAGCATCTGCAACCACTACCTTTTGGTGTTTGTCTCCCAGGTCACATCTTCCTTAGTTCTCAGTGGTTTGACTTTCAGCTGCTTTCAAACAGCAAAGCTCTGAAAGTTTCAAACTGGGATCTGTCAACAACCCTGGGACCTTCGCCAGGCTCCTAATTTTTTATTAGTGGAGGTAAACATCAAAGAAACTTGGGCTGAATTAGGTGGATTCCTGCAGAGTTCCCATCTTACATAACAAAGTCTGACCTAAAACTTCAGCCACCAGCACAGCCACAAACTGCAAATACCCAAGTTATAAAATTACATTAAAAAAGCATTAGGTTCTTCAAGTTAACTGTGAAACTTATCCATCTTTTAGGCTACTGCTTGTTAGCTCTTAATAATCTAAAAACATTAACAACCAAAACTCCAGCAGTCAGCTACAGCATGCAGACTGGGAGCACTTTTTGTCTCATTAAATGACTGCAAGATTTTGAGTATGAAAAAAACAATTTAGATCCTTGACACTGATCCAGAGCTAAAGATAAAACTAAAATCTGTAAAGGTTACAGAATCTGCTGGGGAAAAAAAAGGGTGCAGTGCAAAGCAGTAACCAGGGCAGGTAGAAGGAAAATCTGTAGATTGAGGTGCTGGAAGGTGTCCAGAGAAAGGCAACAAAGCTGGTGAAATGCCTGGAACACAGACCCTATGAGGAGAGGCTGAGGGAGCTGGGGTTGTTTAGTCTGGAGAAGAGGAGGCTCAGGGCAGACCTCATTGCTGTCTGCAGCTACCTGAAGGGAGGTTGTAGCCAGGTGGGGTTGGTCTCTTCTGCCAGGCAACCAGCAATAGAGCAAGGGGACACAGTCTCAAGTTG
>WAAF01014289.1:182570-209398 GCA_013400475.1 Tricholaema leucomelas | reverse complement strand
TTGGACGTGGCACTTGGTGCCATGGTCTAGCCTTGAGCTCTGTGGTAAAGGGTTGGACTTGATGATCTGTGAGGTCTCTTCCAACCTTGGTGATACTGTGAGACTGTGATACTGTGGTACTGTGATCTTGGAGGTCTCTTCCAAGCTGGTTGATTCTAGGATTCTACGATTTCATGTAATGATAATGAAAGTAATCTTGAATCATTCAGAAATACTCATAAAACTGGTAAAGAATTTGAACATTCTCACTGAAAAAGATCAACTGAGCAGCATTTAAAGGACACGGTTTAAAAGTAAAAGATACAAACAGAGTCAAACAAAGAGATATTACTACTCTATAAAAAAAACTGTGAGAATCTTACTCAGAGTTGTGTTGGGCTACATTTGTGTTTTATAAAGGATGCTGACAATCAGCCCGGAGTAGGCTCCAGGGAGACCTTGGAGCAGCCTTCCAGTACCTGAAGTGGGCTACAAGAAAGCTGGGAAGGGACTCTTTACAAGGGATTATAGTGATAGGATGAGAGGAAATGTCTTTAAGCTGGAAGAGGGCAGATTTAGACTGATATTCAGGAAGAAATTCTTTACAGTGAGGGTGGTAAGACACTGGAACAGGTTGTCCAGGGAAGTCCCTGGAGGTGTTCACACAGCATTACAAAGGTTGGAAGAGACCTCATAGATCATCAAGTCCAACCCATTACCACAGAGCTCAAGGCTAGACCATGGCACCAAGTGCCACATCCAGTCCTGCCTTGAACAGCTCCAGGGACGGCGACTCCACCACCTCCCTGGGCAGCCCATTCCAGTAGCCAATGACTCTCTCAGGGAAGAACTTTCTCCTCACCTCAAGCCTAAATTTCCCCTGGCGTAGCTTGAGGCTGTGTCCTCTTGTTCCGATTAGTTAAAACAGTTTGACACTGAGACACTACAGATGAATTCAGTTCTGTAAAAAGTCAAAACTGCTTAAACCTGTAGATCTTTAAACCAGCACAGGGGAGATGTTTTTTTTTATATCTGTTTGTTGTATTTAGCAAGGACAATACTAATAAGGCAGAAAATGAAGCTCAGTGAATTTAGAAGAAATACCTTGCAAATTATCTTTGATTTGGGGAATAATCACAGAATCAACCAGGTTGGAAAAGACCTCTAGGATCATTGAGTCCAACCTATCACCTAACCTTTCCAATTAACTAAACCATGGCACTAAGTGCCTCATCCAGCCTCCTTTTAAACCTCTCCAGGGATGGTGACTCCACCACCTCCCCAGGCAGCCCATTCCAATGGGCAATCAGTGGCACAATTTTCATGAAACACTACAAAGTCCACTGGGCTGTCACCAAACCTCTTAGGCAAAAACATTCACATTTTCCAGCTATTTCCTAGTTTAACCAGATATGAATTCTCATGTAGAAATGTTTATCATTTCTTAATTAATACAAAACCATCAGTCCAGAAAATTCCCAACTGCCTTTACAGTTTAACTCCCTGCATTTTTTTCCACCAAACACAGTTGAGAGCCTAACCATGAGTGGAGGATATGGACAGTCATAGATTTGATGGCTCAGACCTCAGTACTCAGCAATAAAGCTTCATGCCTTAGCCATACAAGTTCCCTAAGGAAGATACAATATGTTCAGGAGTGTCTCATGTACTTTGGATCTAAATTTGATCCTCATTCCACAACTGACACCGTAACTGTAAGGCCTTTCTGAGCCTCATGTCTATGAGGCAGCAGAGGTGCTTTGGCAGGCACACAATAGCTCTTTGATGAAGGCAGGTTCACATTCCTCTGTAACCCTGCCCTGTTTGCTGATCGCTTCTTGTTTCTTGTTTCACCTTATGCTCTTCTGCCTGCACAATGAAGGAGATGTCAGTGCTCCTCTTCAGTAGTTTAATGTGATTTCAAGATTTTTATCCTTAACTAAGGTTTGGGAAATTAGGGTATCTTTAAATTAAAGAAGAATATATTAGAAGGTTGCATTAAGGAAACACAGTTATGAAGACACCAAAAGGTAAAGCTCTGTATTTACCTAAGTCCCACCGCAGTGGAATTCACTGAGTTACCACTGGGACACAGGGCTAGATCAGTACATGCAGGGACATCCTTGCTCTCCTCTCTGCTTTCCTTGGAAGCACAGTGGCAGTGATGGGGGATGAAAGAAACTCAATCTAGTCATGCATTTGAGGTCAGCAAGACTCCAATGTGTATTGGCTCTGATCCACAAGAATGGTACAGCAATGGTTCACAGCTGACCCAGGCAGGTCAGTTCTGCAGGCAGCACAGTTTTACTGAGTGGGACCAAGTCCCATGGTGGTGAGGGCACATCTCATAACTGCATAGCAGGCCTGTGTGCATTTCAGATGACCAGCAGCATGGAGGAGATTGATCCTTGCCATCACAAAGCCTTTAAATTCTACTGCAGCCAACCTCCAGTTCTCTGGGAAACCATACTGGCTCTACATCATGCAGCTCCAGCACAACCTCAGTATAGTGTTACTTTTCCAGTCATCTACAACTCTAGCCCATGAAGTGACAGAGACATTTCCTCATGAACAGTCCACAAACATCTCCCCTTACCCACAGCATAACCAAGTGACAGAGTTTTTCCTGTCTGGTGACTTTATTTGATCTCCTACCCATAGTCACCTGCTATGGAGACTCCACAAGATCCTGAGTTGAGCTCAGCTGCTGCACCAGAACCTGTGTCCCCATCAGACCTGCAAGTACTACGAGAGTGTCTCCCCTCAGATTTATGGTATTGCCTCCTGACAAGTCTAGCCTATTCCTCTCATGGCTAACTGTGAATTCAATTCTACTTACATCTATAACTTATGGTGGAGAAGAATGAAGTTGCTTCATTAAGACATGAGAAAGGCAACACTAAAGCATGCTGCAAAAATTTGGGAAGCTTAGTTTGTCATGAGAGCATCCTAACAGGCACTGGTATAAAGAGACACTGAATAGACTCATACATTCAGAGAATTATATGGGTTGGAAGGGGTCTTAAAGGTCAAATAGTTTCAAACCTTGTGCCATGGGCAGGGACATCTTCCATCAGCCCAGGTTGCTCAAGGGCTCATCCAACCTGGCCTTGAACACTTCCAGGCAGGGTACACCTGCAACCTCCCTAGGCAACCTGTGCCAGTGTCTCACCACCCTCACTGCAAAGAATTTCTTCTTAATCTCCAGCCTAAAGCTATACTTATCACAGCTTCAATACATTCCCCTTTGTCCTATCACTACAAGCTCTCCCCAGCTCTCCTGTAGCCCCTCTTCAGGTACTGGAAGACTACTGTAAGGTCTCCCCAGAACCTCTCCAGGCTGAAGAGCCTCAAGTCTCTCTTCCCACAGAGGAGGTGATCCAGCCATCTGATGGCCTCATCTGGACCTGTTCCAGCAGTTCCATGTCCCTCTTACACTGGGAGCACCAGAACTGAATTAGGCAAGGATGTTAATTAAAGATTTTAATCACTTGTGCTAGGTAAATTCCATATGTACACTATGAAAACTCAGTACATAAACCAGGTACATACCCATGGAACTTATATATATATATATATATATATTAATTACTTCTGACTGCTACTTGCTATGCTATGTAGAATAGAATAGAATCAATCAGGTTGGAAGAGACCTCCAAGATCCTCCAACCTAGCACCCAGCCCTAGCCAGTCAACCAAACCATGGCACTAAGTGCCTCAGCCAGGCTTTGCTTCAACACCTCCAGGGATGGTGACTCCACCACCTCACTGGGCAGCCCATTCCAATGCCAATCACTCTCTCTGCCAACAACTTCCTCCTAACACCCAGCCTAGACCTCCCCCAGCACAACTTGAAACTGTGTCCCCTTGTTCTGTTGCTGGTTGCCTGGGAGAAGAGACCAACCCCCACCTGGCTACAACTTCCCTTCAGGTAGTTGTAGACAGCAATGAGGTCACCCCTGAGACTCCTCTTCTGCAGGCTAAACAACCCATGTAGGTATTGGTTTAACTTTCATTCTGATGATTACCTTGGATTCAAGGATTCTTTGGATACAATACAATAATGAACAGACTTTTCCAAAAATGCTGAGCTAAAATTCTCTTTCAATAACAGAAGATTCCCTCTCAGGTTTGTGCTAAGGATTCACTACCAACCAATATATTTGACTGAAAACCAAATGAGAAAAGAAGGGAATTAGTGAGAGAAGAAACAGGGATTTCTCCTTAGACTTCACACCTTCTTTTCATAGAATCAACCAGGTTGGAAGAGACCTCCAAGATCAGCCAGGCCAACCTAGCACCCAGCCCTGGCCAATCAACCAGACCATGGCACTAAGTGCCTCATCCAGGCTTTTCTTGAACACCTCCAGGGACGGTGACTCCATCACCTCCCTGGGCAGCCCATTCCAATGCCAATCACTCTCTCTGCCAACAACTTCCTCCTAACATCCAGCCTAGACCTCCCCTGGCACAACTTGAGGCTGTGTCCCCTTGTTCTGTTGCTGGTTGTCTGGGAGAAGAGACCAACCCCCACCTGGCTACAGCCTCCCTTTAGGTAGTTGTAGACAGCAATGAGGTCTGCCCTGAGCCTCCTCTTCTGCAGGCTGCACACCCCCAGCTCCCTCAGCCTCTCCTCACAGGGTTTGTGTTCCAGGCCCCTCATCAGCTTTGTTGCCCTTCTCTGTTCACGTTCCAGCACCTCAACATCTCTCTTGAATTGAGGAGACCAGAACTGGACACAGCATCCAAGGTGTGGCCTGACCAGTGCTGAGTATAGTCATTTAATTACTTAGTAAGTGGTTTCAAAGATAATTTCATGACCCAGACAAATAATATAACAAACCAAAAGGATGATGAGTCCAACTGTCTTTGCATCAAAAGGAGGATGCAGATGCAGGGTAAAGCAGGAATAACAAAGATTTTAATACAGAAAATCATCTACATTCTTCAACACCAGATCAAAACTACCACACAAGACACTAAAGGTACTGATAATGATGTTTTGTGCACACAAGAGTTCAAGAGGTGTCACAGAATCATAGAATCAGTCAGGGTTGGAAGGGACCACAAGGATCATCTAGTTCCATCCCTCCCACTATAAGCAGGTACACCTCACACTGTACCAGGCTGTCTAGAGCCTCATCCAGCCTAGCCTTAAGCACCTCCAGGATGAGGCTTCCACCACCTCCCTGGGTATCCTGTATCAGGGTCTGACCACCCTCATGCTGAAGAACTTCTTCCTAACATCCAGTCTGAATCTACCCATTTCTAGCTTTGCTCCATTCCCCCTAGTCCTATCACTGCCTGACATGCTAAAAATTCCCTCCCCAGCTTTCTTGTAGGCCCCCTTAAGGTACTCAGAAAACAAAAAGATTGTCTCCTTGTGCATCTATCTTGGCTTATTTGACTGGGAAAATTCACTGTATTTGTCCCTTTGCCTTGCAAAGGCTATTCTGAGAATAATTTTTCTGTTAAATATTTTTTAAACCATGACACAACGTTTAGAAGTAGCAATATACACCACCTGCAAACACAGCAGGGAGAAAGTCAGCCATTGCAAAAGGTACTAAAAGCCTAAAACTACCAGATGTGATGAGGAGGTGTCAGTGAGCTCCACCAGGTTTTCAGGTACATTGAGGATAATTAATTTCAACTATAAAGATCACATTCAAGCCACAACACATGGTTAAGATTAATAATTAATGTCCATGAAACTACTGATTAAACAAAAACTTTCTCCACTTTTGGTATAATCTCAATTATTTTATTTTCCATTTTTATTTTTCACTTAATCACCTCATTTTTAAAATGCCTACTTGCTTTTATTACTTAAGCCCCATTTCATGTTAGGGGTCAGCACAATCCCAAGGTTGGGTGGGGAATGGCTGAGAACAGCCCTGAGGAAAAGGACCTGGGGGGTCTGGGGTGATGAAAAGCTCAACATGAGCTGGCAGTGTGAGTGCAGCCCAGACAGCAACCCTGTGCTGGGCTGCAGCAAGAGCAGTGTGGCCAACAGGGCAAGGGAGGGGATTCTCCCCCTTTGCTCTCGTCAGACCTCACCTGGAGCACTGTATGCAGTTCTGGAGCCCCCAACACAAGAAGGACAGGGAACTGCTGGAGCCAGTCCAGAGGAGAGCCACGAAGATGCTCAGAGGGCTGCAGCAGCTCTGCTATGAGGACAGGCTGAGAGAGTTGGGGCTTTGCAGCCTGGAGAAGAGAAGGCTTCGAGGAGACCTTACAGTGGCTTTCCAGTATCTGAAGTAGGGGCTACAGGAAGGCTGGGGAGGGACTATTGACAAGGTCTTGTAATGACAGGACGAGGGGGAATGGGTTTAAACTGGCAGAGGGGAGATTCAAACTAGATGTTAGGAAAGGGTTCTTTGCAGTGAGGGTGGTGAGACACTGGCACAGGTTGTCCAGGGAGGTTGTGGCTGCTCCCTCCCTGGAGGTGTTCAAGTCCAGGTTGGATGAGGCCTTGAGCAACCTGCTCTAGTGAGAGGTGTCCCTGCCTATGGCAGGGGGTTGGGACTAGATGATCTTTGAGGTCTCTTCCAACCTAAACCATTCTATGATTACAAAGAAATAACCCTAAAGATTTGTTGATATTACTTCGCTACTTACTGAAGCGAAAATAAAGGCTGAAAGATGGAAAAAGTGGAGATTAAATTGTTCAGTGTGGTATCTTAACCTGAAGGTTAGGAACAGTTTTTAGAAACACAAACCTGAGGTATTTTTTCTGGAATAGGCTCATTCTGGAGAGCTTGAAGGGCCTTCATTGCAGCATTATGTCTAGCAGCTTGACGAGTCTTTCCTTCACCAAAAAACTCACTGTTGCCAACAGTTAATTGGACATAGAATATTTTAGGCACTGGGCAGTGATACCTGGAGAGAAAAACAAAAAGTTAAGAATTTTAACCATCAGTTTTATGTGTATCAATTTTATGTAACACAGAGCAGTAGTTAAGGATAAAACATCTGTGTACAACTTAACACTCGAATACATGGACTGTTCCTCAAGCAAAGGCTGTCAGTAACTCTGACAGCAGCTCCTGTGTGCAAACCAGCTCTTCAACCACAACTGCAGGGCTCTGCAAGAAGCTCTATTCTACTTCCAAGTCCAACAGCCTAGCTCCACTCTCTCCTTGGTTTGAGTCTTAAGGCTAAGACTAAGGAGAACTGACAGCTTAGTGGAAGCCATATCTAGGAGACAACTCCTGTCCCCCAGGAAAGCGGTTTGGAGGAAGAGGGATTGTGAGGTCTCCCACTAAAACCCGATGCCAGATGGCAGAGTGTGAGGGACAGTGTACTTTTATCCTCTTTTTAAAGCTCAAGTATTAAAACTGTTGCAGCAGATAAGGAGTTCTCTTCCAAAAGCACATGAGAAGAGTAGGGAGAAGCTCTTTTCCAACACCATAACAGCCAAACATTTTCAGGGCACTGACAGAAAAGCAGCAATCACCACCATATTGTCTCCCCTTTTTCCTTCCTGCAGAAAAGTTTCCAAACATAATGACACAGTTTATCCAAGCAAGTCTGGAAGACACCAAAAGAAAGATCAAGCAGAAAATGGAACATTTTCCTATCAGTTGGCACAGCTACTACTGCTCAAAGAAAGCAGTGTCTTTATCCAGGTCATCAACTCTACATCTCTATTTTCACTTACAAAAGTAGTTAATCTAAACCACATTCCCTGCCTTGAAACCTGCCTTTTGCTAGCAGCAAATGAAGAAAGAGATGTAATGCCATGCTTGGGTCTGGGGAGTCCTGTCACAGCACTGTGGCAACATAGGAGCTTGTCCACATCAGCAATTCTACAGAAAATGAGTATTTCACAACCTTCCAGACTCAGAAAAAGCAATTCAGCAGAGATAATGAGTTATAATCACCTGGACAGGCTGGAGAGGTGGGCCCAGGCCAACCTCATGACGTTTAACAAGGCCAAGTGTAAGGTCCTGCACCTGGGTCGGTGCAATCCCAGGCACAGATACAGGCTGGGTGGGGAATGGCTGAGAGCAGCCCTGAGGAAAAGGACCTGGGGGTCTGGGTTGACGAAAAGCTCAACATGAGCCTGCAGTGTGCACATGCAGCCCAGACAGCAACCCTGTGCTGGGCTGCAGCAAGAGCAGTGTGGGCAGCAGGGCAAGGGAGGGGATTCTGCCCCTTTACTCTGCTCTCCTCAGACCCCACCTGGAGTACTGTGTGCAGTTCTGGAGCCCCCAACACAAGAAGGACATGGAACTGCTGGAGCGGGTCCAGAGGAGAGCCACGAAGATGCTCAGAGGGCTGCAGCAGCTCTGCTATGAGGACAGGCTGAGAGAGTTGGGGCTCTGCAGCCTGGAGAAGAGAAGGCTTCGAGGAGACCTTAGAGTGGCTTTCCAGTATCTGAAGGGAGCCTACAGGAAGGCTGGGGAGGGACTATTGACAAGGTCTGGTAATGTCAGGACGAGGGGGAATGGGTTTAAGCTGGAGGAGGGGAGATTTAGACTGGATGTTAGGAGGAAGTTCTTTACAGTGAGGGTGGTAAGACACTGGCACAGGTTGCCCAGGGAGGCTGTGGATGCTTCCTCCCTGGAGGTGTTTAAGGCCAGGCTGGATGAGGCTTTGAGCAACCTGCTCTAGTGGGAGGTGTCCCTGCTTATGGCAGGGGGCTGGAGCTGGATGATCCTTGAGGTCCCTTCTAACCTAAACCATTCTATGATTCTATGATTAAAATGGTAGTATTTTAAAGGAGCATTTCCAAAAGGCCCTCTGATCATGTTCTACACAGGTGAGGAAATGTGCCTCACACTCTTCACTCTGCAGTCTGTAGCCAGGTGGGGTTGGGCTCTTCTGCCAGGCAACCAGCAACAGAACAAGGGGACACAGTCTCAAGTTGTGCTGGGGGCGGTCTAGGCTGGATGTTAGGAGGAAGTTGTTGCCAGAGAGAGTGATTGGCATTGGAATGGGCTGCCCAGGGAGGTGGTGGAGTCACCATCCCTGGAGGTGTTCAAGAAAAGCCTGGATGAGGCACTTAGTGCCATGGTCTGGTTGATTGGACAAGGCTGGGTGCTAAGTTGGACTGGATGATCTTGGAGGTCTCTTTCAACCTGGATGATTCTTTGATTCCTCAAACAAAAGCTTTTCTAACACACTAGAGATGGAGTCCTTGGAAAAACACAGACTTGTGAAAATGGTTTCTCATTTATGACAAATAACTTGTACATATTTAATGGCAACATAAAATAGGCCAGGATTCCAAAAGCATGGCTCACTGCAGCAAAACCAGCATCACTCAAAAACATCACAGAGCACTACAGGTTCCTTCTTCTTCTTAAAGGCTCCTTGCTAATAAATCATGCCCTCTCCTTCTCCATTTTCATCTCTTGACATGAATTTTTTGTTGGTGTGTGAAGACCTTCCGACTTTTCACTACATCTGAATTGATTTGTTTCAACTATAAGACCAAAATAAAAAAGGTTTCAGACAGCAGCACACTTCAAATCCAAGCAAGTGTTGAGTAAAAGCTCCAGTCTCAGCAACCCTGAACTTTGTGTCTAATTCCAAAACCATATTTAGATGGAGAGAGCAAAACCAGAACACAGGCTCCAAGGAGTCTCTGGGCTATAGGGCCTTGGAGGGGTGAGCTAAGTTGCCTTTATGATAGACAAACTGTAGGCATTTACTTTGCTTTCCTGTTTACAGTTTAACATAGTTACAGGGAATTATTAAGGCCTGGAAAAGCATTTGCTTATCACAGAATCATTTCAGTTGGAAAAGACCCTCAGGATCACCAAGTCCAACTGATATCTCTACTCTACAACGTTCACCCTAAACCATATCACCAAGCACCATAGCCAAATGACCTTTAAACAACCCAAGGCTGGTGACTCGACCGCTTCCCTGGGCAGCCCATTCCAGTGCCTGACCACTCTATCCATGAAAAACCTTTTCCTAATGTCCAGTCTAAACCTACCCAGTCACAGCTTGAGGCCATTCCCTCTTGTTCTATCCCCAATTACCTGTGAGAAGAGATCAGCATTTTCAACAAATCATAGAATCACCCAGGATGGAAAGGCTCTTGGAGGTTATCTGCTCCAATGTTGCACCCAAAGCAGGGTCAACTCTGAAGTTACACCATCTTGCTCAGGCATTAGCCAAGGTATTTGGATCTGTCCGAGGACAAAGACTCCACAACTCCTCTGGGCAACCCTACCCAGGGTTTCACCACTTTTTTTTTTTGAATAATCTTACAAATGTCCTTCATGCATAATGAAATTCAAACACTTTGGTGCTATTCTTTAAAAAGGCAGCTGGCAAACCAAGAAATAGATAGCTCAAGAATCACAGAATCATAGAATCAACCAGATTGGAAGAGACCTCCAAGATCATCCAGTCCAACCTAGCACCCAGCCCTAGCCAATCAACTAGACCATGGCACTAAGTGCCTCAGCCAGGCTTTGCTTCAACACCTCCAGGGACAGTGACTCCACCACCTCCCTGGGCAGCCCATTCCAATGCCAATCACTCTCTCTGGCAACAACTTCCTCCTAACATCCAGCCTAGACCTCCCCTGGCACAACTTGAGACTTTGTCCCCTTGTTCTGTTGCTGCTTGCCTGGGAGAAGAGACCAACCCCACCTGGCTACAGCCTCCCTTTAGGTAGTTGTAGGAAGCAATGAGGTCTGCCCTGAGCCTCCTCTTCTCCAGGCTGCACATCCCCAGCTCCCTCAGCCTCTGCCCCACTCCACGATGCACTTCATTGCTTCTGACCTATAGCATTCGCCTTCTGCCTCCTCTCTGCTTAGAATCATAGAATGAAAGAATCAGTCAGGGTTGGAAGGGACCACAAGGATCATGTAGTTCCAACCTCCCTGTCATGGGCAGGGTCACCCTACCCTAGATCAGGCTGGTCAGAGCCCCATCCAACTTGGCCTTAGACACCTCCAGGGACAGGGCCTTAACCACCTCTCTGGGTAACCCATTCCAGGGTCTCACCGCTCTCCTAAAAGGTGCAAACACAATACCAAGACACTATGACAAAACCTACAATAAAATATATTTATAGCAATCACAGAATCATAGAATCAGCCAGGTTGGAAGAGACCTCCAAGCTCGTCCAGTCCAACCTAGCACCCAGCCCTATCCAGTCAACCAAACCATGGCACTAAGTGCCTCATCCAGGCTTTTCTTGAACACCTCCAGGGATGGAGACTCCATCACCTCCCTGGGCAGCCCATTCCAATGCCAATCACTCTTTCTGCCAAAAACTTCCTGCTAACATCCAGCCTAGACCTCCCCACACACAACTTGACACTGTGTCCCCTTGTTCTCTGTGCTGTGGTTTACCTGAAAAAAAACAATGGTAGTTTTTCCAAGTGAAAGGTAGAATTTCAACCTTTCCCTTCACTTAATGAGGTTAAATAAAATGCCTCCTACATCAACATCTCCTTTGGATTCAGCAGTTTGATTTGGTTTGCAATGTTGTTTAGGGAACACCAACAATAAAAATTGTCCTCTCCACCACTAATGTGATTACTCTGGAAATCCTTCCTTAGTTTATCACAGCAACACAGAACAGTTGAGATGGGAAGTGACCTCTGGAGATCCCCTAGTCCAATTTCTCTGATCAAAGCAGGTCAAGTCAGAGCAGGCTGCTCAGGGACATTTCCTGTTGGGTTTTCACTATCTCCAAGGGTGGTTGATTCAACAATCTGTCCAGAAATCTGCTCTGGTGTTTGACCACCCACACAGTAAAAAAGGCTTTTCTGGTGCTTAAATGGAATTTCTTCTGTTTTGGTTTGTGCCTCTTTTTCCCTGCATACCACCAAAAAGAGACTGGCTCCACCTATGTCCAACAGGTCTCAAGAGGTTCTTATCTCCTTCTCCTCTGCCCTGGTGAGACCACACCTGGAGTATTGTGTCCAGTTTGGGGCTCTCCAACTCAAGAGAGACAGGGATCTGCTGAAGGGAGTCCAACAGAGAGCCACAAAGATGACTTGGGGACTTGAGCATCTCCCCTATGAAGAGAGACTGAGAAACCTGGGGCAGTTTAGTCTGGAGAAGAGAAGGCTGAGAGGGAATCTGATCAATGTCTATAAATACCAGAGAGGTGGATGTCAAGTGGAGCAGGCCAGCAATAATACAAGGAAAATGGATGCAAACTTGAACATAGAAGGTTTCACCTCAATGTGAGGTGAGATTGACAAAGCACTGGAACAGGCTGCCAGAGAGATTATGCAGTCTGCTAACCTGGAGACTTTCAAAACCCACCTGGATGCATTCCTGTGTGGACTACCCTGTGTGACCCTGCTTCAGCAGAGGGTTTGACTGGATAATCTCTCGAGGTCGCTTCCAACCTCTAACATTCTGTGATTCTTTACTTACCCCTTTCATGTATTTTATAGAAATCAGTAAGACTCCCTGAATCTTCTCCTGGGTTAGATCTCCCATAGAATCAACCAGGTTGGAAGAGACCTCCAAGATCAGCCAGTCCAACCTAGCACCCAGCCCTAGCCAGTCATCTAGACCATGGTCCTTCTCTGCAAAGCTCCTTTGCAGCCAGTTTCCCTCTCTTGTGTTGTGATGTATGGAATTATTCCTGCCCAGGCACAGGGTTCTGCTACTGTCCATCTACTTCTGCACATCAAGGTCCCTCTGGATAAGCAGGTTTCATTTTGTGACTCTGTGAGCTCCAGCAGGAGTGCCCAACCTCAGTGATTCCTCAGCTGCCCCTGTCAGGAAGTTGTCACTCACTCATGCACTTCAGAGAACTCCTGGATTGGTTGTGCCCTGCTGTGATGCCTTCCAACACACACAGGGGTGGTTAAAGTTCCTCATGAGAACTCTCTCTCAGTTACCTGAAAAAGATCTCATCATTCAGAGTGTGGGAGACAGCCAGCAGAGTCTGGCACACAGTGACATGCCCTTCAGCTCTGAGCTGTAAACTCACTGCTAGGCAGAGCTCCGTGCACCCCACTGCTCTCTCACATAAAGAGCAACACTCTGTCCTTGCCATCATGGCCTGTCCTTCCTAAAGACCCTGTAAGCATGGACTGCAGCACTCTGTTCTACAAATTATGCCTCCAAGTCTCTCCGATTCCAGAGGGGCTGTAGCCCTGCAACAGCTTCACAAAGACTTCTTACTCTTTCTGTTCATTCTCCATGCTGGTGTACTGACACTTCAGATAGGAACTCGGGTGTACTGCTGTCCCAGATAGGGCATAAAGGCTTCTCCCATCATGCTGTCCTGTAGGATCTCCCCTACATGTGTGCATACACATGGTGTGGAACCCCTTCAGCTCTATTTCTCTGTTGGCAACCGAAGCCTTAAGTCTTGGCACACTAACTTGGTCTATCACTTCACTTGGTTTTAGACCACTCTGCATCACCTTAAAGCTCTCTTGATAAGATTAGCCAACTTGTTGACAAAGATGCTTATCCCACTTGCTCAGGTGGATTCCATCTCTTCCTAACACTGATCACGTACCAAAGTATTGCTTGTGTGCCCCCTTAGAGTACCACTGGTGCCCGCAATGACGAGCAGCTGTAGGCAACAGCATGAGGAACAGACATCCCTTTGCAGTCTATCCACAATGTCCCAATCCCAGCACTCGGTAAGAAGCAAACCTCCTTGCACAGCAGGTCAGGATCACAGATGGTGGTCTCCACACCCATCCCAGAAGAGGTTTTTGGAGGATCTGGAACTAGAATATCTGTGGGCTGCCTTCACGAGCTGCAGCATAGCACAGGATAAGCTCTGTCATGCAAAAGCAATCAGCCCCTTGATAGCACATCCCACCTCACTGCTTCACAGTCCTGGTTCAAGAAATGTGGTAGTGCTGTTAGCAGCCATCTAGATTTAAGGAAAACACAACATCCATCAGAGGTCCATCAAACCTACCTTGCAAGGAGGAAAGCACACAAACCTTAATCCACTTTATATACTCAGGTCCCACAACAGGCCTTCTCTTTTTCCCTCCTCTCTCCATTCCCACCTTTTCTTTTTAAAGAGTGTTTGGGGAGCTATTTATGTGATAATAAGGAAAAATGATATTCAGCCTGTGGCTCTAGAGCCTCACACAGCTCTTTGGCACTGGCAGAATGATTAAGCTTTTGCATGGTTTTGATTAAACTATTCTTGCTCTGCTTGGCCTCGAGCAGAGTTAACAGAGCACTGACAGTATAAAAACTGTCAAGGAAGTGCAAAGGAGCACCTGAAATCCCCAAAAAATGGGCTAAACCTGGGAGGATACTGGCTTCTCTACAACACAGAGCACAGCAAATCAAAACAAAATATCCTCCTCTTTTAGTGGTGAGCACAGAGGCATTAGTAACAAATACCCTCAAAGTAATCATAGAACCACAGAATGGTCTGGGTTGGAAGGGATATCTGAAAGTCCAACACCCCTGTGGCAGTCAGCAAGAGCATCCTGAACTACATCAGGTTGCCCAGAGCCCTATCAAGTCTCATCTTGACTATCTCCAGGGATGGGGCCCTAACCACGTCCCTGGGCAAGCTCTTCCAGCCTGAAAGTACAGTGCAAGGATTAATCTGAGTTTATTATTAACAGAGAATCATAGAATTATAGAATCAACCAGGTTGGAAGAGACCTCCAAGATCATCCAGTCCAACCTAGCACCCAGTCCTAGCCAGTCAACCAGACCATGGCACTAAGTGCCAAGCTTTTCTTGACCACCTCCCTGGGCAGCCCATTCCAATGTCAATCACTCTCACACTCATGTAAGGAACAACCCCATGAAAAGTTAAATTATCCTATCTGTTACTGATCACTAACAAACCTTTCCAACAGCTGAGTTACCAAAAAGGAATGCAAACACATACAGTCTTGGGACCATTTATATAGCATTTGCTGACTATCATGCAGTAGCATCTCACCACAAGACTTCCCATCACAATCACACCTACAAGCCAGCCCTATGCTCCTTAGGCCTCTGTTGCTCTGTTCAGCCACAGGACTGAAGGAGTGAGGATTTCCAACAGGAATACCTCACCTACAGACTCATTAGGTCTCTGTAAGCTTTATAACTACCTACATTCAAAGAACATCATAGAATCATAGAATCATAGAATGGATTAGGTTGGAAGGGACCTCAAGGATCATCCAGCTCCAACCCTCTGCCATAGGCAGGGACATTTCCCACTACTTCCCTGCATTCTGCATGGCAGCTACAAAGGCTAAGATCTTCCTTGGGAGAAAATCCTTAGGTTAAAAACTATTCCTGGGTGATACAGGCACACTCAAGCAGAACATAAGCTGCCAGACACAGCCAAATGGTGGAAGATTACTTGACTAAAAGACAACAAGCAGACACATGAAATGATGCATTTGACTGGAACAAAGAAAGAGAAAAAAGGGGAAAAAAGAAAAAAGTGATAAATGATAATACTAAAAAAATCAGTCAAGTCAATTTTCACCTGGCTCTTCTGGAAGTGAGAGATTCCTGTGTCCATCTCCTCAACACAAGGTGGACATGAACCTGATGGAGCGGGTCCAGAGGAGGGCCACGAGTATGATCAGAGGGCTGAAGCAACTCTGCTATGAGGACAAGCCGAGGGAGTTGGAGTTGCTAAGCCTGGAGAAAAGAAGGCTCCAGAGAGACCTAAGAGCATCTTTTCAGTACTTGAAAGGGGTTTACAAGAAGGCTGTAGAGAGACTGCTTACAAAGGCCTATAGTGATAGGACAAGGGGCAATGGGTTGAAATTAGAGAGGAGCAATTTTAGATTGGATGCTAGGAACAAGTTCTGCATCACGAGAGCAGTGGGACACTGTGACAGGTTGCAGTTGAGGCTCCATCCCTGGAGATTCATTCCAGGTCAGGCTTGACAAGGCTCTTAGCAACCTGATCTAGTGGAGGATGTCTTTGCTCACTGCAAGGGGGTTTGATTAGATGATCTTTGGAAGTCACTTCCAACCAAACCTACAACTACCTGAAGGGAGCTTGTACCCAGGTCGGGGTTGGTCTCTTCTGCCAGGCAACCAGCAACAGAACAAGGGGACACAGTCTCAAGTTGTACAGGCTAGATGTTAGGAGGAAGTTCTTCCCAGAGAGAGTGATTGGCATTGGAATGGGCTGCCCAGGGAGGTGGTAGAGTCACTGTCCCTGGAGATGTTCAAGAAAAGCCTGGATGAGGCACTTAGTGCCATGGTCTGGTTGACTGGGTAGGGCTGGGTGCTAGCTTGGACTGGATGATCTTGGAGGTGTCTTCCAACCTAGTTAATTCTATGATTCAATGATTCTATAATATAATAGGTCTAGAAAGCAGAACCTCTTCATTCCCTTCAAGTTTCATAGCACTGAATCTCTACTTGTCACCTAATGCCATTGGTATCACTTTGGAATAGTTGACCTGAAAAAGGATATTTGCTCTATGACTGTGACCTTGAATGCCAAGTTTCAGCAAGGAGTAACTATTTACAACTAGTTATAAATCCCTAAAAATAGGGGTTCATAACAGAAATGCTGACAGACCTTAACTAAGTTGGTGTGAGCGGGCGCCACTATAATTAAATAAATCACCAAGGTCTGTTGACAATTAGAAAACTCATTTTGGTTTGCCACAGAGACAAACAAAAATTCTGTTCATTATAATTTTACTGGAATATGATGTCATAACATGTAAGCATACTGAAACAATCTGCTGCTTTTCTAGCCAAAATATTAATTGCATACTAAGGAGCCCTTGGGGCCTCTTCCTTTTTGGCCATCAAATCAACACACACAAAGACAAATAAAGTATTAGTATGTGCATTATGTGTTTATACTGCATTTCTCTGGATTCCTCAATGGTATAAATGTTGCTGAGAAATGCTTTTATTCTTAGAAGGGGGTGGGGGAAAATGGCAAGCTTCAGGTCACAGAAACCAGGAAGTTCATTTAGATTCAGCCTCCTTTTCACTGTTAAAAATGGCCAATGTAGCCCTCACCTATGTGAAAAAAAAACACAACCTCTAATAAACTAAATTACTTCCCCATTACACAAATGTTGTAGGAAGTTACACTCTAGTCCCATTTCATAATGCAAAGTGATGAGGGACCATTTGGGCCAAGGTGAGTACCACTAAAATACAAGATACGATGTGGTATAGAAAAGTCATTCTTCAGAACTCAGCTCTGTGCTGAAAGGGTCATTCGCTGCACTTTTTCCCTCTGGCTCCCTTCCCGTACCACCTCCATCAAACTGGCAGCCCTGCTGACACTGCTTAACCAGGAAAATGCTGTGAGCATTAAGAGTGCAGGGATGGATGGAGAGAAAAGGCTGTGAGCTGTGAGAGTGGAGGGATGGATGGAGAGAAAAGGCTGTGAGAGTGGAGGGAGGGATGGATGGAGAGAAAAGGCTGTGAGCTGTGAGAGTGGAGGGATGGATGGAGAGAAAAGGCTGTGAGCTGTGAGAGTGCAAGGATTAATGGAGAGAAAAGGCTGTGAGCTGTGTGAGCAGAGGGATGGATGGAGAGAAAAGGCTGTGAGCTGTGAGAGTGCAATGATTAATGGAGAGAAAAGGCTGTGAGCTCTGTGAGCAGAGGGATGGATGGAGAGAAAAGGCTGTGAGCTGTGAGCGTGGAGGGATGGATGGAAAGAAAAGGCTGTGAGCGTGGAGGGATGGATGGAGAGAAAAGGCTGTGAGCGTGGAGGGATGGATGGAGAGAAAAGGTTGTGAGCTGTGAGAGTGGGGGGACGGATGGAGAGAAAAGGTTGTGAGCTGTGAGAGTGGAGGGATGGATGGAGAGAAAAGGCTGTGAGAGTGGAGGGAGGGATGGATGGAGAGAAAAGGCTGTGAGCTGTGAGAGTGGAGGGATGGATGGAGAGAAAAGGCTGTGAGCTGTGAGAGTGCAAGGATTAATGGAGAGAAAAGGCTGTGAGCTCTGTGAGCAGAGGGATGGATGGAGAGAAAAGGCTGTGAGCTGTGAAAGTGCAGGGATGGATGGAGAGAAAAGGCTGTGAGCTGTGAAAGTGGAGAGATGGATGGAGAGAAAAGGCTGTGAGCTGTGAGAGTGGAGGGACAGAGAGAAAATGCTTGATTTCTGAGAGTAGAGAGAAAATGCTGTGAGCTCTGCAAGTGGAGGGAGAGAGGGAAAACGCTGTAAGCTCTGAGAGTAGAGGAACAGAGAGAAAATGCTTGATCTCTGAGAGTAGAGACAGAAAATGCTGTGAGCTCTGAGAGCAGAGGGACAGAGCTGCAGACAATGCAGGGGAGTAAGAAACTGCATTTGCTGTGAACAACTTTTTCTCCTAACATTTGGGATTTCTCTAGGGGAGCAAGTTGCTGAGTGCAGCTGTTTCCTAGCCATGCCCTATTTTTCTACGCAGTCCATTAGCCATGTGCATTTCTTACAGATGTGAGTTCTATGCTTTGAGGAAGGAAACATCCAGCATAGCCACTTTTCCTCTCCTTTTGGTTCTGTCCACCCTTTGGTTCTGTCAGCAGGTCCACACCACCACCTGGGAAGAAAGAGGCTCTCTTTTCAAAGCACTCCTGAGAAGCATAGCCTGACTCAGTCTGGCTGTCCTCTTTTAGATTACATTCACCTTCTCCAAAAGCATTCTCAGGGCAAAGCAAGCAAGACAGGGCTCTGCCTATCACCTTTAGCCACAGCCATACCTTATTAGACAGGAAGGTAATGTTCTGAAATGCCTATTCAGCTGACTTATTTATCCAGCCTCTTACTGTAATCACTTCTCAGTGCTGGCCTCCCCTGAGATTACCCTTCATTCAAAAGTCTGGTCTAAACTATAATCCAAATCTTTAAAACTAAAGTCATTCATGCTGAATTATTTCATATTTTTCTTCTCTATATAATATTTGATACGATCAGTTTATGAAACCAATTTTTACCTAGTTGCAGAAAACCCCTAAGCAACAGAACCTTTAATTGTCTGTGCAAGAATTGTAAAGAATAAGCATGTGATGGAAACATGTTAACAGAGAGTCAAAAGCAGCTGTTACATTAGTAGTTCTTTTTAATATTGAGAAATGAGGCTTCCTGGAAACCCCAAACCTCTATTTCAAATTATAGGACCATAAAATGGGTTTGGTTGGAAGGGATCTCCAAAGGTCATCCAGTCCAAAACCCCTGCACTCAGCAGGGGCATCCTCCACTAGATCAGATTGCTCAGAGCCTCCTTGAGACTGATACTGAACATCTTCAAGGATGAGGCCTCAACTACATTCCCTGGACAACCTGTTGCAGTATTCCACCACCTTCATGGTGCAGACCTTGTTCCTAACATCCAATCTAAATCTGCTCTTCTCTTATTTCAAGCTATTGCCCCTCATCCTGTCACTGCAGACCTTTGTAAAGAGTCCCTCTGCAGCCTTCAAAGACAATTGAAAAGGTTGATTCTCAAACTGGAAGAACTGCTCTTAATAATCTTGCTCCAAGTTTGACTTTTAATACTGCTGATTATTTTTCTTCCTCTTTCCCACCTTGCATTTCCTATACCAATCCCCATCTCTTTCAGTTTAATGTGTGTCTTTATCCAATGCTATACAATGCTCAAGTCTAAGACTGACTTTACTCTCTTTACCTAAAAATCAAGTTACCATATAACATTAGTCAGACACAATCTACCTTTTGTATACACTAACTTTGTGGTGAGTTTTATCCTACTTTTACTCCCATGTCTTTCTTTATGCTTTCCTTGTGCTAAGTCTGTGAGTCTTTCACAATGTCTTCATTTATTTTTCTCCTTTTCCTGGGCTAGACATTACAGGTTTCCTTCAAACAGTACAATTAACTTCATAAAGCAAATTTACTCCATGTTTTCACAATCACAAAACATTCCTGAGTAAAAAAAAACAAAAGGGAGAGGGATTCAGTTTACATAACATTATCTAATGTGGAATTTCCTCAGGAGAATTTGTGATGCCATGATGATACTATTTCCACATCACTCACTCTCTCAATTCCAAGTTGCACAATACAGACATGTGACTGACAGAAATACCTCCTTATTTACTCTCTGCAGGTATCACCACTGTGTTTACCATTCCATAGAATCACAGAATCAACCAGGTTGGAAGAGACCTCCAAGATCAGCCAGTCCAACCTAGCACCCAGCCCTAGCCAATCAACTAGACCATGGCACTAAGTGCCTCAGCCAGGCTTTTCCTGAACACCTCCAGGGATGGTGACTCCACCACCTAACTGGGCAGCCCATTCCAAGGCCAATCACTCTCTCAGTGAAGAACTTCCTCCTAATATCCAGCCTGTACCTCTCCCAGCATAATTTGAGACTGTGTTCCCTTCTTCTGTTGCTGGTTGCCTGGCAGAAGAGACCAACCCCACCTGGCTACAGCCTCCCTTCAGGTAGTTGTAGACAGCAGTGAGGTCACTCCTGAGCCTCCTCTTCTCCAGCCTGTACCCCCCCAGGTCCCTCAGCCTCTCCTCACAGGGCTGTGCTCCAGGCCCCTCACCAGCTTTGTCACCCTTCTCTGGACACCTTCCAGCACCTCAACATCTCTCTTGAATTGAGGAGCCCAGAACTGGACACAGCACTCAAGGTGTGGCCTGACCAGTGTTGAGTACAGGAGAACAATAACCTCCCTTGTCCTACTGGCCACCCTGTTCCTGATCCAGGCCAGGATGCCATCGGCTCTCATCTGCAGTAAATATCTACACCAACAAGTAATAAATCAGTTGCTCATCAAAAGTTATTAGAAGAAACCAACAGCAGGCTACAGACATGGTAAGTTAAATACCTTTAACAGTCATGGATTAAGCTAACAAGTAATACAGCAAACACACTGAACCAGTTACATAGCACTAGTAGTAAAGATACTTCCATGCACAGTAAGTTCAGACTGCATTGGGTTATTAAGGGACCCTCAAAGGGCATCTTATCCAATTCCCTTGCAGTCAGCAGGTACACCTCCAACTACATCAGACTGCCCAGGGCCACAACAAGTGATTCTGAATGTCTCTAGGAAAAGGGCCTCCAATACATCCCTGGACAACCTGTTCCAGTGTTTTACCACTCCCATTGTGCAGAACATCCTCCTGATGTCCAACCTAAATCTCCCCTGCTCCAGTTTCAAACCGTTGCCCCTTGTCCTTCTAAACAGTCTCTCCCCAGCCTTCCTGTAGATCCCCTTCAGATAGTGAAATACAGCTGTAAGGGCTGCCCAGAGCCTTCTGTTCCCCAGGCTGAATGGCTCCAATTCTTTCAGCCTGTCTTTACAACTGAGGTATTGCAGCCCTTGGCCAATATCAAGGGCTGCCCAGACTTAAGTGCAGAACTTTGCACTTTGCCTTATGGAGTCTTTACAGTCCACCTCTTCAGCCTGTCCAGATCCCTTATTGCTCTCTCTCTCTCTCCTTCAGTCTAAAGCCTTAAATTGTAGAAGAAGCACTTTTCAAAGTGTGCTAGTTTGAAGATAGCTAGAATGTTTTGGTGAGGAGAATTAGATTACAGGCTATGAAAGGGAAACAGTGATGATGTCTACTTCACTCATAGGCTTGCTGAGAGCTATAAGAACAAGAATCCAAACATAAATAAGGCACTTCTTCTTCTTGGGGCATTGCCTGAGCTGCATTTCTCTCTCTAGTCTCTCTACCATCTCTCTGATTTATCCACTTTGCTTCCTAACCCTCTGGCCGAACCTCCATTCTACCTTGGGACTGGGGTAAGGTTGAGANAAAACAAAATTAAACAAACCCAAAAAAAAAAAAACAAACCCAAAAAACCAAACTGAAATCAGAGTAAGAAATACTTAAAAAAAAAAAAGGAAAAAGGCTAAGAAGCAGTAAAAGAAAAGAACTGTGAGACAGAAGTCTCCAAAGTAGTGTACACTGGAGACTAAGGGAGAAAAAAACAAGTGAAAAACAACAATCAAAATCAAGAATAGAGTACAGAACAAGACGTTATGTGCCTCTGAAGAAGTAAAGCAAAAGGTCAACACAGCTTCAACTTACTCTTGACTGCAAAAACACTTAGTGCCATGGTCTAGCTGACTGGATAGGGCTGGGTGATGGGTTGGACTGGATGATCTTGGAGGTCTCTTCCAACCTGGTTGATTCTATTCTATTCTAACAGCATAAATAAGAATGTAAGAAGACTATGGCCTTCAAAGTTTAAGGCACAGAAAAATGTCAAGTGGACAATGCCAAAGTGGAGACGAAGGCCGAGCAGGAGGGAAAGATAAATGCAAGAAGATAATCTTTTCCATGACAGAATAATTAGAACAATAAGAATAAAAGAGAAAACATGATGAAGCTGTGATGTAGGCTGGATGCTGAGAGGTTAAAGCAGACATCCAGAAGACAAACATCTCAAAGCCTTATCTACTTCAGCTCGTAAAATTTCCCATGAACTCTACTGCTCACTAATCTTTACAAGCACGCAGAGCGGTTAGCGGGAATGCCGGCTCCATCCACTGCACTGAAAGAACACAAACAACGGATCACAGAATGGAAGGAGTTGGAAAGGACCACCAGAGACCAAGTCCATCTCCCTGCCAAAGCAGGATCACTTAGGGCAGGCCACACAGGAACGCATCCAGGCGGGTTTTGGAAGGCTGCAGAGAAGGCAACACCACAACCTCTCTGGGCAGCCTGCCCCAGTGTTCCATCATTGTAAAGAAGTGGATCCTCATGCTGAGGTGGAACTTTCTGTGTTCCAGATTAATCTTGTTGTTCCTGGTCCTGTCGCTCCACACCACCAAAAAGAGCCTGGCATCCTCATCCTGACACCCAGCCTCAGATACTTACAGACATTGACAAGTTCCCCTCTCAGCCTTCTCCTCTCCAGACTAAACAGCCCCAGGTCTCCCAGTCTTTCTTCGAAGGAGAGATGTTCAAGTCCTGCAGTCATGCTCATATACCTCCACTGGATTCTCTCTTAAACTGGGGAGCTCAAAACTGGACACAGTATTCTGGGTGTGGTTTCACCAGGGCAAAAGGAGAGGAGAACCTCCCTAGACCTCCAGACTACAGTACCATTCTCCTTCTACAGAAGAAATTCAGAGAGAATCATTGCTTATTCTCTTACAGAGAGTGATTGGCATTGGAATGGGCTGCCCAGGGAGGTGGTGGAGTCACCATCCCTGGAGGTGTTCAAGAAAAGACTGGATGAGGCACTTAGTGCCATGGTCTGGTTGACTGGATAGGGCTGGGTGCTAGGTTGGACTGGATGATCTTGGAGGTCTCTTCCAACCTGGTTGATTCTATTCTATTCTATTCTATTCCAACAAAATGAAGTTCTTCATTGAATTCCATTATGTTTTTACCTCTGGTAATACAATGCTGTGATGGGTTAGGAACTTCCCCTCTCACTATTGAGATTTACCAGACCAGCTCAGACAGCTTGGAAGATGAAGCTGTATTTATAGCAAAGCAAAATTTACAAGCACATATACACAATAGATTTACAATTATGTACAACTTAGAAATAATACAGAAATCAAAACTCCCTCCCAGACAAAGGAAACTGCCAGGCTCAGAGCTACTCTCTCTTTCTCCCTCTACTTAACCAGACAGACAAACAAAACAACCAGCAAAGCTGACATTGTTAGGTGTTATCCAAGGTTAGTGGAGAGATATTAGAGTGGAAGGAGGAGGAAGCTGATACAGCTGAAGGCTGTGCAGCCATCCAGTAAGACCTGGACAGCACAGAGGAACCAGATGAGGGTCAACAAGGACAAGTGCTGCGCCTGGGAAGGAATAATAAACTGCAGCAGTACAGGCTGGGAGGTGATCTGCTGGAAAGCAGCCCTGTGGAGAGGGACCTGGGAGTGCTGGTGGGTAAAATCTATAGGACAACAATGTGCCCTTGTGGCCAAGAAGGCCAATGGGATCCTGGGCTGTATTAGGAGGAGTGTGTCCAGCAGATCAAGAGAGGTTCTCCTCCCCCTCTACTCTGCCCTGGTGAGACCCCATCTTGAATACTGCATGCAGTTTTGGGCTCCCCAGTTTAAGAGGGACAGGGATCTGCTGGAGAGGGTCCAGTGGAGGGCTGTGAGGATGATGAAGGGACTGGAGGGCATTGCCTTATGAGGAGAGGCTGAGGGACCTGGGGCTTGTTAGTCTGCAGAAGAGAAGACTTAGAGGGGATTTAATAAATGTTTATAAATATTTGAGGGCTGGGGGTCAGGAGCAGGGGACAGGCTCTGCTCACCTGCTGCCTGGGATAGGACAAGGAGCAATGGGTGTAAGTTGCAGCACAAGAGGTTCTACCTCAACACAAGGGGAAACTTCTTTACTGTAAGGGTCCCACGCAAAGAGAAGGGTTAGTTACTGTGAGACTTCTCCCAGCTGCTTAAGGAGTATTTTGTCTGCCTCTTCATCCTGGTTGAGCGTTCTACTACAGATTCCCACCATATCACCTTGTTGCTCTTCCCCCTAATTCTTACCCATGAACACACCACCCTATCATCACCACCATTCATCTCAAGACAATCAAAGCAATCCCTTCAGATACAGGGCTACCCCACAGTAAAAAAATCAAAGATGAGGAGAAACATCTCTTTATGTCTTCAGTCTAAGAACAAAAGTCATGGCTGAAACTCTGAGAGACAGATCTGGAGCTAGATATACCTTCCCCACAGAAGTGGCTGAATCTCTATCCCTGGAGGTGTTTCAAAGAGGCAGAGATGTGGTCTTGAGTGACATGCTTTAGCACTAGGCTTGGCAGAGCTGGAGAATGGTTGGACTGGACAATCTTAAAAGTCATTGCAATTTGATTCTATGATTCTCCAAAGCAAAGAAAGATTTGAGGAAGTTAAAAACCTTTAAAAAAAAAGAACCCTGTACACAGAAGAAAGCTTCAGTAGAAATAGCCAAAATATGAACCAAGGACCACAAAAGGAAAGGGCAGCCCTCTTAGAGGACTCTGCAAGAAACAAGTGATCTGAGGAGGTCACTGCATCTTGAAGGAAAATGAAGAAATATATTAAGAGAAGAATGAAGCTGTTCCAGTGGGAGATGTTCCTGCCCATGGCAGAGGGTTGGAGCTGGATGATCCCTGAGGTCCCTTCCAACCTAAACCATTCTGTGATTCTATGATTAGGACTTAAGAGCACTTCTTAACAACACTACTTAATTTTGAGTGAAAACAGTTTAGAATGCTGCAGTAAAGTGTCACACCTCACATCTGAGCATCAGCAGTGGCAAAGCATCTGGATGCTCTAGAGCTAAAAAGATTTTCACGTTCCCAGGTTAAGTGCATTAACTTGGGAGAATGAAGAGATACTGCACTGGCAATACTACTCACTACCTCTCATTCTGCCAAGCTGATTTTCAGTCCCCAGGACTTTATTTTACCAGCTGTCAATATATTGTTACAAAGACATCTCCCAGTTTCTATGTTATTGACCCCTGGCAGGTGAAACACACCCATCAGGGCTGTGGCTGGTAGCAACAGGATGAATTTGTTGAAAGGACAATGTGCACGTTGCTCAAGGACGTATCACACACCACTACTGTGGAAGTTTACTACAAGGGTGAGAAGACTGCAAAGAAATTGCTTTTAGACAGAAAAACCTGTTTCAGTGCTCCATCATCCTCACTGTAAAGAAGTTTCTCCTTATGTTGAGGTGAAACTTCCTATGTTCAAGTTTGTATCTATTGTTCCTTGTCTAATTACTGTGCACCACTGAAAAGAGATTGGCCCCCTCCACTTGACACCCACCTCTCAGATATTTATAGACATCTCAGTCTTCTCCAAACTAAACAGCTCCAGGTCTCTCTTCACAGGGTAGATGCTCAAGTCCCCTAATCATCCTTGTGGCTCTCCATTGCACTCCCTCCAGTATATATCTGTCTCAAATTAGGGAGCCCAAAACTGGACACAATGACCTTAAGCACCAGCTCCACAGTATCACAGTATCATCAGGGTTGGAAGAAACCTCACAGATCATCAAGCGCAGCTTGAGGCTGTGTCCTCTCATTCTGGCGCTGGCCGCCTGAGAGAAGAGAGCAACCTCCTCCTGGCCACAACCACCCCTCAGGTAGTTGTAGACAGCAATAAGGTCTGCCCTGAGCCTCCTCTTCTCCAGGCTAAACAATCCCAGCTCCCTCAGCCTCTCCTCGTAGGGCTGTGCTCGAGGCCTCTCCCCAGCCTCGTTGCCCTTCTCTGGACACGCTCAAGCATCTCAATGTCCCTTCTAAACTGGGGGGCCCAGAACTGAACAGCGACTCCAGCACTGCCTTGGGCAGACCATTCCAGTATTTGAGAATCTTTTCAGTGAAGAAACATTTCCTCAAATACAGCCTGAAACTCTTGTGGTACAGCTTGAAACTATTTCCTCCAGTCCTGTTGCTTGACATCAAGGAAGAAGAGGCTGCCTGCTCCTTACTCCAACCTCCCTTTGGGTAGCTGTAGAGAGCAATGAGATCTGCCCTCAGCTTCCTCTTCTCCAGACTGAACATCCCTAGCTTCCTCAGCCCCTCCTCATAGGCTGGGTGCTCTAAGCTCTTCACCAGCCTCAATGACCTTGTTTGGACACACTCTAGCCCCTCAATGTCCTTTTTGTGGTGAGAGGCCCAGAACTGGACACAGCGCTCAAGGTGCTAAGTACAAGAGGATGATCACCTCCCTGTCACTGATGTCCACCCTGTTTCTAATACAAGTCAGGATGTCACTGCCTTTCTTGGCCACCTGGGCACTGCTGAGTCATGTTTAGTTGACTGATCTAAGTTTGCAGATGATACCAATCTAGAAGCAGGTGTTGATCAGCTGGAGGATAGGAGAGCCCTGAAGAGGGACCTTGACAGGATGGATGCATAGGCAGAGGCCAATGGGATGAGACTTAACAAGGCCAAGTGCAGGGTTCTGCACTTTGGCCACAACAACCCCAAGCAGCACTACAGGCTGGGGACAGAGTGGCTGGAGAGCAGCCAGGCAGAAAGGGACC